>JALJVW010003588.1:1172500-1627500 GCA_024865655.1 Emberiza elegans | reverse complement strand
ACAGTTGGCACCATTAAGCTCTCGGTGTTCACTGCCTGGGGATGTGCAATTATTGTGGAGCCTTCTCCTAGTTACAGTAGGAGACACCGCGTTAGTGCCGTCACTACGGGGTGACAAATGAGCTTTTAATGACACCTACTCTACCTGGAATTATCCGTAAACTACAATTAAGGAAGTAGATACTGAAGGAATTAAAGATCAGAGGAAAAATGACATGCTTTTATGGTGACTTACGGGGAGATCTGCAAATTCAAGGTTGTTTTCTGTGGAACAGGTTGAGAGATGCAACAGGGTGCAGCAACTTTAAATGAGCTCTTCTCCACCATCACTGCAGAATGCCAGTGCTGCTGCAGTGCTTATCAGCCCACACTTCAGCTGAAGCAAACCTGCAGGAGTCATTTTGTCTCCAGAGCTGACTGGCCCGTAGGTACAGTGGATTTTGAAAGACTGGTGTGAATTTTGGTGGGTTGGTTAATTTGGAAGGCCCTCATTTCCAAGGGACCCTAAAAAGAAATGTGGTCAGGCTGCAGGAGCAAGACCAAATTAGCAAGTCAATTGGCAGGAGATCTAAAGTGGCTGGAGCAACCTGGTACTGGTTTCAGGGGCCCCAAAACTGGAAGGTGCCCAGTGCACTGGAAGTGTGGCCCTGGATCAGATATTTGCCCTTGTGGCAGTGGTGTCCACACAGGGGACATCTGCGGCCTTCCCTCAGAAGCACATCCTTGTAGAAAAGCTGTCCCACTGTTTTTAAAGAGGATGAAAGAGCTAAAGAAGAGCAAATGAGAATAAAACTCATGGAATCATAGAACCATTTAAGTTGGGAGAGATTTAGAAGATCATCAACTCCAACCATAAGACCGTCAAGTCCAACCTTCAACATAAAGTATAAAAAATATAAAATTTACCAAGCCTGTCTTCAGACAAATCTGCTGGAATCACAGGGACTAAACAAACTCCCTAGGATTTCACCCTAAAAAAGCATCCAGCTGTGGATCCACTTTCAAAATTATTGACTGTCTTTGAGGCAGTTTTATCATGGGAATCACTCTGATAGTGAATCTCCAGAGCATGACCCAGGCAAAAGTTACCAAGTATTAAAAATAGACTTACACTAAGCAAAGCCTTTTTGCTTAGTCATCTTTCCTTTTCTGTGGTATTTTATTATTGCTATTCCAATGTGCTGGTTATTGAGCATATGATTATTCTTTCAAATGAGTTTGGACAGCGTCTATAGCTTTGTAGCAATTAAGAGGCCGCAGACTTTAGCAGCTCAGGAGAAATGGAATAGGTTTTAATAGCTTTATTTATCTTTAGCTTCTGCAGAGCTGTTTGTGCTTCCTCAATGGTGGGCAGTTTTGCATCAATAAAAGGATGCTGGAACTTATTTCTTGTAAATGCAAGTAGGTCATTATCAATGGCATGGGGAGCCTTGCACAGGGCTCGAGAGAGACGCTTTCTCTCTTAACTCTGTCATCAATTACAAGTCTGCCAATGAATCTTGGAAAATGTGAACAAAAGCATTTTATGACCTGCCTCAGTAAAATCTGGCAGGCTGCAATGCTTCCTCACTGCTGCTAATTGTCTTCCTCACAGAGCCTGCTGCCAGCTTTTTCCTGAGGGCCACGGAGTGAAGTCTGGCCAGGTAAGCCAGGTAAGTCAGGTAGCTGGTGTTGTTAAATTAACCCTTCTAGTTAATTTTCCAACCTTCTAAATAATTTATTTACCTCTCAGGCATCATTTTTGGGGCTGTCCTGTGCAGGGCCAGGAGCTGGGCTTTGATGGTCCATGTGAGTCCCTTTCAACTCAGGGCTTTCTGTGAGTCTGTGATTCCTCATTTGTTGTTTTGAATAGATCTTTTACACATAACCAATGTTACATGTGGAGAGCCCTTAATGTGTGCTGATTACTGGTGCAGGTTTGGGAAGGGATGAGAGGTCAGCACTGGTGTCAGAGTCCCAGCTTGTTTTCCTCTTTTAAATGATGAGAAATCACAACTTTGGTGCAATCATACAGTTCATCATCTTCATCATCCTGCTGCTGTCAGAAGATTTTGTGCCCGCCTGTGGCTTCTTTGCTTGAAAGACTGGTTGCAATCCAATGGACAACCAGGAAAAAAAGCCTCCTTTTATTTTGAGGAACACATGCTACTGGCTGAAGCTCAAACATTGTGATTAACTTGTCACTAAATTGTGAAACTGTATAGAAGGAATGGGAATAGGTCCACTTGCACCCAGCTTTGTTTCACTTGCTCCTTTCCTTGTCAGGTGATTAAAAATCTGATTTTCCTGGTAACCTCTGATCTATGGTATTCTCAGCAGTGCACACATAAGTTTGCTCCTGAGTTCTCACTCTGTTTATTTACGGCAGCTCCCACTGGAGCTGTCAAACAACTTCACTCCAGCAGCCCACAGGAATCAAAGCCACACTGAGCAGTGTTTGAGTTCAAGCTTAAACACCATTGGAGGATTTCCTGGCTCAGTTCTTTCTGTATTTTATTGAGTGAGTTTTTCAGCACCCTCAGGTGTTTTCTGACTCAGGACAGCATAGCAAAGAGATCAGAATAGCACTGAATACTGGAGGACAAGGAGTGAACATTTTCCTGAGTCCTGACTCATTCTCTGATTCCTGACAAGTATCTTGAAGTGCATGAAATGCAACAATTTCTTGCAGAAAATGAGGCACTGCTGACTCATGCTTTTTAATGCAAGAAGTGCTAAGGATCTTCTTCACCAGTGGCATCCTGAGGATTACAGCTCATGCCAAAACAGCATCTTTCAACACTTGTGGTTCAATGGGCGCTGGTAGAGCTGTGCATTAATGACAGATATTTGGATCATTACAGGTGCAAATGATCCTTAGAGATCTATTCAAAGTTTCTATTCAAAGTTTCATTTTCCTTTGCCTAGCTGATGTTTTTCAATTAGCCTCCCGCTTTTTAAAAAAAAAAATGGAATTCTTATTGCTCTCAAATTCTTACTGGCAAAATGTTCTTTTCCAGTGCAAACACAAGGACATTTCATACATTGCATACATGTATTTCTCCACATAAATGATAATAAATTGGTAATATAAATATGTTTATATACTATGTTAAGAGCATAAAATCAACATTTTGAGAAAAAAAATCTTTTGCTAGGGATTTTTGTTTAGATTAAGCACTCTCCTGTGTTGCAGGGATGGAGATGGGGAGCTAAAGTTCAGCACGAAGTTGTTAAGCCCGTCTGGCAAGAAGCAAACCCAAATTTCTCACCTGATTGCTCCTTACTGCCTACAGGGTAAATGTTCCAAATGATGCACAGGAGGTGCGTGGACAAAACCTATTAATAAATAATTGGTTTTGTACCCATGCCTCCTGCACACTTTTTTTGAAAATTCCCTTCTCTTTCTTGCCTCCAAGTGTCATTCATGGCAATCTATAGAAAATAAGACTGAAGAGTAAATGCAGGGTAAGAAGCAGTGCTTAAGGGAAGAGCTCTCAGCTGTATTCCCCTCCATCTGAGGTTATGAAGGCAGACAGAATATTTCCTCACATTGAAGGACATTTTTGTTGCATGCATATTCCACATCACGTAGCATTTTCCTTATCATCGCACAGTAACAATCCCTAGAAAGAGGAATATGGCCCTCAGGCCTCATAATATCATCCTTTATTAGGAATAAGAACAAAGAATGCAATTAAAATACAAATATTTCACATCCCAGAGGTCTGGATGCTGTTTGGCAGCTCCCAGGTGGTTCCATCTTTGAAGAAGCGTTACGGATGCGGATGCGCGCGAGAGGAAGCACCGCCGGAATGGGAATGGGAATGTGGCTAAAAAGGCACAGAAATGCTGCTGGGGGAAAACAGGGAGGAAACTGTTTTAGGGCATATGCTCTAGATGGTTAGGAGATCTCCTGAAGGCAGTGTCTGAAGCCCCAGGTGTTGGGGACTTTTCGGTTTTGTGTTGATCAGGGCAGGCAGGGGAGAGATTAACTTGAAGGTCACAGCCTGTCCCTGTGTCTTTCTGCTCTTTGTGCTGTAACCTTGCTGGAGAAGAGAGTCTGGATAGACATTCACTGTCCTGGACTGTGATTTTGCAGCACTGAATTACTCCCTTTTGATTCAAAAACCTCTTCTGGTGTAGCATAATTGCAATCATTTACTACTAGCTCTGGTTAAAAAAAAAAATTAATTCTGAATTTCATAACAAAAAAAACCCCAAACTCCAGATCTTCTGAGTGGTGCTTAGCCAAAAATGAAAGGAAAAAACACCAATAAATACTTGGTTTTTGCAACTCCCTGAAATCAGTAATATCACTGTATAAAGTGTTATTGATAAATCACATTACCTGCCAATGTTACATGTATTACTTTATTAAAAATTCATCCGTATTGTCTGACTTCTGTCACACAGAAGCTGGAGTTCAATCCCAGGTAAACTGGAGTTTTTTCACTTAAATCTCTTTAAAATGCTGGTTAAAAACGCTCCAGTGATCAAAGAAATCAGGTGCATTTCTGGATGTTCCTATCCCAACAGATGCCCCAATAATTTTTTCAGCGTCAGTCCACACTAGAAAAACATTCCACTTGGACACCTCTTCTGCTGCACTCTGCAATAAAGATTCTGATTTTTGTCCAGCTTATGTGAAAAACTTTTCTCAAGTTTCCTCTGGGGAAAGAAAGGGAGGATTTGTGTATTTTCAGTTTGCAAACCTTGGTGCTAGCTGTGTATCCCAGCCCAGGATCTCCCTGTGTTTTCACCCACCACTGTGAACCTGGGGTTGCTCCTGCCTGTGGCTTCGTGTTCCTATAAAATTCAAGATTTATCATCCCTTGACAATCGATTGGCCATTCCTGGATCAATACTTACCACTTGGGTCAATTAATCTTGATATTCACTTTAAGAGTAGTCAGTATCTACTTATTGATTTTAAGAATAATGAAAAGTAAGTACATGGGACTCAATCCCTGGACTCCTGGTTGGGGCAAACCTCCTACCACAGTCAGGCTTTGGCAGGCATTGGAACTGTCTCCCTAAGGGTAACAATTCCCAGTTTGCCTTTTAAATCCTTGACTATGTCTTTGTCCAAAGGTGTCATGTCACTCAGAGACACGAGGTGCTCATGTGCCATTTCCAAAGCATGAGAGTAATGTCTGAGCAGCACTGGGCTGAGACAGCATCTTTGGTGCTCCTGTGGGCTTTGACAGGCTACTGACGCCACTTACAGGAGGTATTGTCAAAATTAAAGATTAAAGAATGTCCTTGCCACACTAGGACTAGGCTTTGATGCTTTATGATTCAGATCTCCCATCATTTCTTCTTAGAATGTTCCACGAGTCACTCTGAACTCATAGGTGGTGCTTAACCAGCAAAATGAAAACAACTCATAAAGATAAATATATTTCAGTATTTTTAAGCAGTTCTTGATTGCCTATGAGAATTTAACCTGAAAAAGCTCAGAGAACCACAAAATCTGGCCCTCTATTATTAATTGATGTGTTTGCAGTAAAGCACTGCATACAATTTTACACATGGAATGTAAGAATAAATTTCTTTGACTTGGAAACAAAACAATGATGTATCAGTGAGTTCTTCCCTGACTACAAATTTATATTCTGGAAAGTGTTCATGGAACGTGTAGCCATTTGTATTCTCTGTAGTATTATTTCTGTATCTTTAGAATGCTCTGAGAATAATAAATGAGCTGCCAGTTTAGAGTGACAATATGTTCAATAAGATGGAAATGGGCTATCTAATATTTGCAAAAATAAAATAAAAAATTAGTCCCTGGAGGTAATTTTTAATTTTTAGAGTTTTGCATAAAATACTGCAGAAAACCAAATCATCATTGCAACCAAAATACATTCTTCAATTAGTTGTCAGAGCAAGATTTTTGTTCTGCTGGAGATAAGAGATTCCTTCCTTCCCTCACTTCCTTCCCTTCCTTCCACCACTTCCTTCCTCTTTTCTGTCCCTCTTCTCCACTTAATTTGCCCTTTTGCCCTTTCTTCCTTTGTTGCTCTTTCCCTTTCTTATTCAATTTTCCTTTTCTGCCTTTTCTCTTATTCTTTTTACTTCTTTCCAATAGGCTGGCTACTTCAACGCCCTGATCCACTGTTCAAATAACCAAGGAAAAGAATATAATCATATCCAAATAAAGGAAAAAAAAAAAACCAAACCACAAACCCTCCCTTCAGAAGGGGGTGACTATCAATTAGAAAAAAATTAGGCATCAGTGCATAAAGGAACAGAAAAGGAAGCTGAGTGCAGCCCAGCAATATTTTGTTTAGTCTAAGGGATTAATTATTCAACAGTTGCCGTCATGATGAGAGTGTGCACACCAGACTGAAACTGGCACAGAGGTTAATTGGTATCTAAGGGCTGTCTCTGGTCACCTGATACCCTTAAGTAGCGTGGTTGCTATTTTAGTACCTTTTTGGACTTCAGAAAGAACCCGCAAAAGAACCCTAAGTCACACGTGAGGAGGTGGAGACAGGATTTCCTGGCACGAGGAGTTCGGGAAATTGGTACCCAGCATCGGCGTACCCAGTGAGAGGAGAGAGATCTCGTGTGCTTGCTGCAGTTGAAAAATGGATTCCCCATTGCTGCTGGTTTAAGCCTTATGGGTGCTATTTAAACTTGGCATGTCATAAATCCAGTATCTACCAGAGCGTTTGTTCTCCATCCCATTTTATTTGTGAGCGTGTGCAGAGAATTGCAGTGGTGCAAACAAAGATGTTTCATTCCAGCCAAAACCAAGTCCCAAACTTTGTTTCCTCACCAGGGGCAGCAGAGGGACAGGGACTGATCTGTTCTCTCTGGTGATCAGTGACAGGACCTGAGGGAACATCATGGTGATGTTTAGGTAGGACATCAGGAAAAGGTTTTTCCCTCAGAGGGTGCTGGGCACTGAGCAGCCTCCCCAGGGAATGGGCACAGCCCCAAGGCTGCCAGAGCTCCAGGAGTGTTTTGACACTACTCTCAGCACAGGGTGGGATTGTTGGGGTGTCTGTGCAGGAGGAAGAGTTGGACTGGATGACCCTTGTGGGTCTCTTCCAACCCAGCATATTCTGTGATGCTGCAATTTGCCAAGGACCTTCTTCATTCGAAATTTTAGAGGAGGTCCTCAAGATTGCCAAAACCACTCTGGCTGGCAGGATATAGACTGTGTATGCACAGGTCTCAAAGGCTGCAGGGGTGACCTGATGAACCACCAGAAATTATCAGCAGGGCTGGCCAGCACATGGTGCTGAGCTTAAAAATGACCTCCTTTATATTCCTGATTGCCTGTTGGGAGGTTTTGCTTTAAGTACAGAGAACCTTCCCTGAGCTGATATCCCAAGAATGGCATCTCTTGTTCTTCAGCCTCTGCTTCAGAAATGGGGATATTACCCCTTTTGGCTTTTGCCTCCTGCATGCAGGGGAATATCTGCAAAACCCCTGGCAGAGAAGACAGAGATGGTTCCAAGTCAGAATGCAAACCACGAGCAAACATCTGGCTGTGCCACAGCCCCTGCTGCCGTAACATCTGAGGGTGTGTTCAGCAAATTTTGAACAATTGAAGTGTGTCCAGTGGACTCAGAGATTTTGAATCTTTTCAGGGCTAGGAAGTGGGTGTTTTTTGGTATCTTGTGATACAAAGACTTCTGGAAAAGGACACTAGTGCTCATAAGCTAGCTGTGGCTTACCTGACATCAGAAAAGCAGAAGATGTGCTGGGAGCTGTGCACAGGATGGAGAAAGCTGAAGGAGGAACACAGGCAAAACCTTTGCAGCAGGAAGAGTCACAGTCCTTAAAGGAGCTTAGCAATGTGCGCTTGTTACACAAACAGTAACTCAGGCTTGGGCAAGAGCTCTGGGGCGGGGACAAAATGCAGGAGGTGCCAAGGACACAGAGGAAGGAAACCACCTCGCTGTCCCACCCCCTGGCAACATCTGACAGCGCCACTGCTTTGCCTGAACAAGAGCAAGGAGGTGCCCACCACCCACCCATCACCCTTCCTTTGGGGTTTGTAAATCAGGAGCTGGCTCCAGACCGACATCTGCCATTCAAGGTCCCCACCTGAGAGCATTTCCTGGCTTTATTTTCCTCCCCCCTGTAGGCAGCACCTCGGTGTTGGGATGAAACCACAGCAGCCATTTGAACTTGTAATGAGAGAGCCTAGTGGGAGGAGCTGGGGTGTTCAGGAGTTTAGAGAGACTCTTGTTTGCTCTTTTCGAAGTTCTGGTGATGGAGAAATGATCACATCCTCTGCCAGGGAAATGGGGAAGTAAAACAGTGAGCATCGAGTAAGAAGAAGAAATAATATTAAATGAAATTGGACTTGTAAATGTTTTTGTTCCAGCTACTTTAAAGCCTCATTGGCATCCTAACTGAGGAACTGCCAAGAAAATAATATTTTCTTCTGCTGTGGTAGGTTTTCTCCCCCTTTTCCTGGCTTTTTTCTCAGGCATGTTTTGGCATGTGGTAAATCATGTGCTGGAAGAGTGTATGTCTCGTCTATTTGTCTTTAACGTTGGCCTCAGCCCTAGGGAGCCTCAAACAACAAAAACCTGTCTTGGCCAAGATTGTCTTCTGGGTTGCATCAGTTTTCTCACTGTGAGAGGACAGACCTCATCTTAACCACACAGACATCTTAAACTCAAGTAGTGGGACCAAAGTCCCAATAAATATCAAGACTCAAGTGTGCTGCTGAGTCAATCCAAGGGACAAAGACATCTGGGTAATATTTCTAGCTATTGGCATAAAATATTTCCATGAGTTAAAAGAAAACAGTACTTTCAAATGATCTTCCTGCTCAGATCCTGAGTTATCAAGAAGCTGAATGGACAATTCTGAAGGAAACAGAATACCTCAGGGCGATAAAGGAGGCTATTTTCAGCATCTTTGGCATCATAAACTCATAAATCTTGAAAGACTTTGCAAAGGAAAGAGTTGTTGCTTCTGTGTGCTCATCTCTGACCATCGGTGAAGCATCGGGGGGAGCATCCCATCAACATCCCGTTTCCAGCATCTGTTTTTTGTGTGTCAGAGCAGCAGGCTGGATTCTGGGATGCTGGGATGTATGCAGGTCCCATGACCATCCAGGAATGCAGGTCTCTGTTGGGCCAAGGATGAAGCTCTCCTGGTGTCATATTGCAAATCCCCTGGTGAGCCCATCGGGGCTGAACCCCCTTCTCCAGCGCCAGGATGAAAATCCTATTTAGCAACACCATCACTGAGGACAAAAATTGAAAAGCCTTTTGTTGAACAAAGCACCTTTCACTTAAAAAATCCAGGCAAGATAAAATGACATGTGTGCTAATGATGTATTTTATGAACCACCATCTGTCTCGGGAAAGGTCAGAGAAAAATGGCAACCGCTGCTCAGGTGATTGGTGGTGGAGGGGGGAAAATGGCCTCATCTGAACGTGACAAGAAGCTTCAGTGACATCATATAAATGCCATAATTGGGAAGTGGTAAATTGAACAGGGCTGCCTTTGGAATTTGATGTGTCAATAAACAAGTTCAAGGTGACACGTTGGATCAATACGGCACGACAAGAATCATCCGACAAATTTACTGCAAAGTAATTGGGTGCAAAATGACTCAACTCAACCTTCACACTGCAGAAAATCAAACAAACAGGCAACCTACAGGCAACAGTTTGTATATGTCAGATGCTGCTTAAGGTAGCTTGCGCAGTACTAATAGAGTTGTTTTAAAGAGAGATGGGGAAAAAAAAATAAAAGTGAGGTTCCCGTCATTATGAGTGTGACCTGAGGCATTGCTATAACCCTCTATGCACCTCGAGGGTGTATAAATAGAAAAACAAAACACACAATTGCTAGAGGTAGTCTTAAATATTGATATTTTTCTTCCTGTCTCTGTTGAGATGACAAATAAAATAAACTATAAACAGGGAACACCTTTTTTTTTTCTCCTTAGCACAAACAAGAGGCTTTTCATCTAATAGCTTTCTCACCTTTCACTCCCCTTATTTTTTGATAAAGGAAGGTATAACAAGTCACATATATTAAAAAAAAACCCACATTACACAGAGCTATTGAATGCAAATCACTGGCTACCATTAGAATTAACCATCCCCACTTACTACAAAACCTGAAAAGAGTCACTCAGAGAAGTCTCTTCAGCACATTAATTTGCTGACAACAAATTTGATGCTTGATTTGTCCCCACTCGACAACCTTTAATCTTGAGTTTCTCCGAGGGGAAAGTCAAGAGCTTATTTTTTTTCCCAAGAATTCTGGGCTCTCGCCAAGGCTACGAAAGAAGCTGGTGCACTGACTGCTCACTTTGGAAATGTCACAGAGATTGATTGTGTTTTAATTGTGCATTCATTCTGGAGTGAGAAAAGAGAGAAGATGAGTGGAAAGTCACAGCCAAGGAGAAAGACACCGCTCATGTTCTCATCCCCTCCCAGCCAGGCTGAGTTTTAGCAGAGACTACTTTTTAATTTCTTTTTTTTTTTTTTTGCCAGTGGTGGCTTTGTGCCTCCCCTGGAAATGATGGGGAAGCCTTGCTCCTGCCTTACCCCTGATGCTGCTGGAGGAGCACAGGGAATCCAACACAGACCTCAGGCCCTGGTGCTGACACGTGGCTCCAGCATCCACATAATTTACAGTGATCTGAAAATGCAGGAGAGCAGACAAACCCAACAGCTGAGCCTTATTGATGGGCTGACGCCACCGGATAAAGCAGCGTGCTGTATTGGTAAGCTTTGGGCACACCGAGAATTTAATGAATGTCAGAATGTGGACAGGGTAAAAATAGTAAGATTGAGAGACAAGATTTGTGCCAGGGATGGGATTAGTGTGAAGAACTATGAGTGCAGTAGTTACGTTTAAAAAAACCCCATTCATACATACATACATATATATGCATAAAATAGAGAAATTTGTCCCTGGTTTCCATCCTGAAGTTCTCATGCTCCCTCAAGCAGGGGCATCCTTGGGAGCACTGCCCAGGGCCAGGGGCTGTGCAGCCTCTCCAAATCCAGGAGCCTTTTCAGGTTGGAAATTTCTGCCAAGAAAAGTGGGCTGTGTCCCACCAAAGAAATGTAACCGAGCGAAACACTAGCGGTCCATCCATTTTGGGGAAAAATATTCCCAGATCTAGCAGGTGACCTGGTGCTGAGGTGTGGAACGAAGTGTGCAACATCAGAGGGCCAGCTCTCCCCTTTTCCCTGCCACCAAAGTTATCCTGCTAGGTAGGAAAGTGGGAAAAATGCCTCTTTTTATCCTAGCAGAGGTTTGGGATGCCCTGGAGCTGCCACCTGAACAAAGAACGAGGCTATTCACTTACCAGACTTCCTCGTCTTCCAAGAATGACTTGGAAAGTCAGCTGGGAAGTGGGAACTGTCTTATCCTGTGAGATGAGGCAGTCCATTCTGTAAACCTGACATTTCTGGTGGGATGTTTTGCTCCCCTCACTTTGGCTGAATCACAGAGGAGTCACAACAGAACACTGAAACTGGACAGCCTTGTTTGGAGGAAGCTATGTGGTGCAAGCCACCTCTTCTTCTAAAAGGTCTCTTGAGGTTTTACTGGTTTTTTAAACTGGTTTTTATTTGCCAGTTTCACCTTTTTTGCTTGTTTCTTTTGTTTGTTTGGTGGGTTGGTTGGTTTTTTTCCCTGAACAATTTGCGTCCAAGCCAACTCCGGCTGTGGAAGGAACTGCATGGGATATTTGCAAAGCTGAGGAAGTGAAAATGCAAGGATACTTTATTTTAAAATTTTCTGGGGAATGTTTGGGTTATCAAAAGCTTGTTAACCTAGCTCTATTCTACTCTGTGAAGAAAAAGTTCTTCTTGGTAAAGCTGAAAACCTCATGTCGCTCTGCTGCAGCACATGTGCCAGGATGTGGAGATGATGTGGAATTTCCAGCAGCATTCCAGACAATTTCTGGAAATAGATTTTTACAGCAGTAACTGTAGATGAATATCTGCTTCTGTACCATTCTTTGCTTTGAAGCAGCTTGCACCTCTGAAAACATCACCTCTACACCTGAGAGAGGAGTCTGGGATGTTCATTTCCCATTAATTAAAGTGGGAATCAGATATCCAGTCTCTCAGGTTGCTGTGCAAACAAAACCATGAGGGAATCACACTTTGCAGGGCACAAAATGGGGAGCTGACAGACTGGTGGCACATGAGCCCATTGAAGACATGGATCCACAGTTTGGAGTTTCCACCACCTGAAGCGTGGTGGAAAAATCCCAAGCAAACCGTTCTCTCCACTAATTTTGCTGAATTTCTTGTTCCTCAAACTGATTTTCTCTTTTGAATATTTGATTTCCAGTGTTTCTCTAATTTATTCTTTATCGTCTTTGTTTACTTGTAATGATTATTTTGTTGTTAATTGATATTTCTGCTCTGCTACTTAAAAGCTGATTGAAAATCAATTCAAGCCAATGGCAAACCTGTCTCTGATTTCAGTGCATTGTAAAGTTATTATTGTTATTTTCCCCCTATTTTAGTATATAAAAAGGGGGGGAAATATAAATGAAACAGCCCTTTAAGCTGTGTAGCTCTTCCTGGAAACATTTGTATGTATGGTACCTTCCCTAAATCCTTAACACTTTGATTGTCTTTGGGTTATCAATCACACCAGTTATTTTCTTGTCTGACTTAAGAGGATTATTGGGACTGGATTTTGTACTTTGTCAGTATTACAGAGTGACACCTCCACTCTCGGGGCTGGGCTGCAGCTGGCACTGAGCCCGCCTGGCTTCCCTCTCACTGACATCACCTGGACATGCCACCCACCTTGCTGCCGACAGTCTCTAGGAAATCTGTCCAGCCCAAGCAGAAAATTCAAATTAAAGCCCCTGGGAGGCAGGGAAAGGGCGAAGGGGACAGATTTCAACCTAAGGAGCAAGTGATAAAGCGTGGTTTTTCTTTTTGGGATCCTGACAGAAATCAGACGCCTACAGCATAGAAGCTTTGATATCACCTTAACTCATGCGAGCAGGTGGAAAGCAAAAAGGTTTTTCATTTTGTGTAGAACTGAGGAGTGAATCTGACCCCATTACTCCTCTGCAGAGGAGCTCGTGGGCTGTTCTTCAAAGAAACATATTATTTGAAAGATTTCTCTGCTCCACAGGTGAGCCCAGTTTCCCTTCCAGTCTTCTCTCTCCTTGTTTTATTTACCTGTAGGGAGGCACATTAATAGATTTTGGCGGCTGTTGGACCAAGCCTTGTGTGAGGGACCAGGTGCTCTTTGGGTGGTGTGTTTGACCCCAGACACCCAGTCTTGGCTTGTCTGGGGTCAAACAGACCTTCTTGGGTGAACAGGAGCAGAAGAGGCATGACTGAGGTTGTCTGGGGCTGTGGGACCATGCCCATGGGGCGCCTTGCAGCCCTCTGTGCCTTCCCTTTCTCCCTCCAGGTGGAGAGGAGCTCAGGTGCTGCTGGGCCCCTCTGAAGCTCCTTCAGAGAGGGTCTGACCCTGTTCATCGTGCGATCTCACTGAGGGCTGGTGCTGCCAAGCGTGTCTGCAGGCCTGGTCCATCAGCGCAGGAGCTCTCCTCTTCCCTGGAATAAATACTGCAGCTTTGGCCATTTAAAACTCTCCTGCCATGGCTGGGACTGCCGTGTTAATTGAGCTGCAGTTGCAGGCCCTGAAAGGCAACAGGGCTTGTTTAGAGTTGCGATTAGTTTTTCTGGGGTTGCAGAGAAGCCTTGCATGGAAATTGAGCCCATTATGTATTTGGGTCTTGCTTAACGAGATGCAGTGCAAAAGGCACTCCATTACTGTGGAACTAGAGGCTTTGCCTTCTTTCCAAGATTGATTTTTATTTCACAAATTATTACTGCATGGATTAATGATCTCTCTGCATGCAAACGCTCTCGGCTGCTACCCAGGTACATTAACCTTTCATAGAACAAAGAATTCCTCCTCCACAATGTTGCTTTGACCAAAGAATTTCTCTTCTAGGTGCCGCATATTAAATACATGGGCATCACCTCCTTGCTCTTCCCAACCACACAGGATCTGAATTCAGAAATTTTGGGCCTGTGTGTGTGAACCTGTGACCTCCTCCAGGTGTTGTCTTCTTCACTGGACCACTGCAGACTCCTAGTGCTCAAGGGAAAAAGCTGTAATTAATAAGAATACAGCTGGCACTAACAAAGCATTTTTGGAGCACAAATGCAGCACTCAGGCACTCCCAAACAGGAAAAGGCTACAGTTTATTGACATGTAAATTGGGACCTGGAGGTGGAAAAAAATGTTTCCATGAAGGTCCCAGAGAGAAGAGTCCAGACTCCTGAAACTCATCTCCATCCTTGTAAGATAAAGCAACACAGTTCTGTTAACAGAAGCTCTTTCCCTGAACCCTGATGTGCTGAGATTTCTACAAGGATGTGCTCGAGATGTAATCTCATAACAAAGGGATCAATCCTGCAACAGCTTCTGCAATGAGGCTGATGATATATACCCCAAAAAGGAGAGAGGACAAAGGGGAACAGCTTTAAATTGCCAGAGAGCAGGGTGAAAAGGGATATTGGGAATTAGGAATTGCTGGCTGGGAGGGTGGGCAGGCCCTGGCCCAGGGTGCCCAGAGCAGCTGTGGCTGCCCCTGGATCCCTGGCAGTGCCCAAGGCCAGGCTGGATGGGGCTTGGACCAAGCTGGTCTTGTGTCCCTGCCCACTGCAGGGCGTTTTGACTGCATGGCCTTTTAAGGTCCTTTCCAACCCAAACCATTCTGTGATTCTATTTAAGCTGTTGTAGAAATGTGGGTTCTTTTATTATTTATGTTAACCGACATCCTTAGTCCAGTTCCCTCCCGGTCATTCTGTCGTGGCAGCATGCTCATTTGGAATTGAAAAGTCTGCTCTGCTGGCAGATTGCTGCCTGCTCTCAGTAAATAGCATGAAATGTAGCCAGCTTTGCTGTATTTGTGAAACTTTCCCCACAGCTCTAATTATGCCTGGGTAGTACTAACATTTAGTCAGCTTAAATTATTAAACTCTTGCAGCCCCCGCAGGTAAAAACCTGTTTAATTAATGACTGATTAGTTAAATCATTATGTGTTCTGATATGAATCACAATAATTTTTATAGGCTGTATTATCATTTTAAAGGCATGCTAATTTATTGAAGGATTCTTTTTCTTAAAAGGAACAGAAATAGGCGTACCTGAGAGTTTAGGAGAAACCACCTCCTTTATTAAGAACAAATTATATCAGGAGAAATCCAACGTAGAAGGATATTCCCTAGACAATCCTGAATGATTTTTACTACATCTGGAATCTGGAGATGCTTAGACTCTAGAGAAAGAGTCCTTCCTATTTGGACATTTATATGCTTAAACTTCCATTTTTATTTATTTCCCCATTTGGAGGGCAAATCCTGGCACAGCGGCACGGATTTCTGAGGTTTCCAGTGCTGCCAGCAAGAGCAGAGCTGATGTCCCCTCTCCATCATTGTCCTGCTGCCTTGTTGGTGTCTGCTGCCCGCCAGAGCTCCCTTCTCAGTCAGCACAGCCCCATGTTCAGTGCAAGTGGCTTTCAGTGTCAGTCTGGGCTAAAATGAAGCATCGCTGTGGTTCAGCCTGGTAGCTTGCAGCTCTTGCCAAACCGTGCTGGTCCATGGCCCCGTGACACCTTGCAGGAGGTGGACTGGCATGCCCAGCTGTTATCCTTGCTGGTGTATGACCCTGCAAGCTGAAGGGCTGGCTGATGCACTCCTTTGGCTGTGACCCCAAGGCTGGAATCTGATCCTGATGGGGCAAATGCCAGGGGTTACTGGCATATTATATTATATATTATATTATATTCAGCTGTGCCAGAATAACAAACAAACAAACAAACAAACAAACAAATCTATTTTCTATTTTCTATATATAATAAACCATAATAAACCTATATATATACATGTAAGTATAATAAACATATATATATATATATAAAATAAACCTCAAACCTCTTTTTTTCAAGGACCTCCAGGGCACATCAATTCTGACACACCACTGCCCCCAGATCACATTCAGGTGCTCAGACACCTTAAATCTCCAGGTTACCGATGAAGGCATTATCAGACACCAGAAAGTTGTCTCTGACAACAATAATTTCTGTGAGGACTACAAATTCCTTCAGAAGACTTCATTCAGCTAAGCTTTGACAACTCACAGCAAAATGGTTGTGGCATTATCTGTCAGACTTTTCCCTCTGAGCCGGACTTGCTGTGATAGAGATAAGCTCCTTTTCCAGGAAGCAAATATATTTGACTGTTGGGAAGCAGAGGTATACAAGAGATTGAACATCAAATCTGAATGCTGCTCTCTGAACAAAAAGGACTGTGGCCACACTCTTTCAGAAGCTGACAGAAACACCCATTTTCGTTTTTTTTGAGTGGAAGCAGTGGGCACAAGCAGCAAACTTCCCACCCCCAAACCCCCATGGATCATCACCAAGAACCTGAAACCATGCACTGATAGCCTTATTTTCAAAGGCACAGCTGTGCTTGGTCTCCTGGGGGCTGCAACAGCCAGGTTTGCAAAATCAGGCGAAATTATGCTGTTTTTTGATCGCGCAGAAGTTGAGTTCAGTCTCTCACCAGAGTCCCAATGGATCTGGTTGTCTTCAGCACAGCAAAATGGTGAACCTCCAATGCAATGACCTTGGGGGGTGGCCTGCAAGCAGGGTGCACACTTTGACAAGAGGTGTAGGGCAAATTAAGGTAAATTCAGAGGAATTTCAGCTCTTTGCCCAGCTGAAGGCATCTGTGCCCTCCCAGCAGCAGAACTTCCCAGTGTGGAACTTCCAGGGGAGCCAACAGGAAGAGTGAGCTCTTGCTGGCTGATTGGGTGGACTTACTTAACGAGGTGCAAATCATGTTGTGTTGACTCACTGCAGAAATCTGGGATGGCACTTGCAAGAAGGAAAGGAGAAGTCAAAAAAAATGGTTATTTTGAGCTAAATGCTCTCACAGAAACATAATGCACTGCAAGACTGCTCACTTCCCTTTGGTTTGCCTAAGCACTGCAGCCAAACAGTGCCACAAACACACCCCAAAGAGAAGACATGGCTTGCTTGCTTTCTTTTTTTTTTTTTTTTTTTTTTTCTTTTGTAGCTCTCTGCTTTTCTCTCCCTCTTTTCCTATCATATTGAATCATCAGGGTGTGAAATATAATAAAGCACTGTACCATTCAATCTGTCGGCTGTACCTTACAGGTGTACTCCAGGTAAATATCCCCTTGGCTGGTGAAAAATGAGCTTACCTGAAACAGATGACTTTGATGAACTTCAGTAGCTGGGCCTCTATCACTCTTTTCCAATTGGCTTCCCCAGCAAAGCATGGTTACCCCACACAAATTTGTCTTACTGAAGGAAAGATATTCTCTAATTCACTTTGTTCCCAGAGACTTGCCCCCCTCACTGATGTCTTCACTTCATCTGGCGTTTCATAAAAGTATAAATGGCAGGGCTTGTCAGCTCCTCCACTGGGCGACTTTGGGAAATAAATTAATTATTTACCAGCCTATCGCACGCCCCATTGCTTTGATAAAACTGGAATATAAATAAAAATGACCGTGTATTAAAAGGTGCCATTTGCTGGATGCAGCAGTGGCGGGTACAGGATCACAGCAGAAGCTCCTGCTTCCCCCCACTGCCCAAGCAGGGGCTGACAGCAGAAACAAAGCAGAGACCTATGCAGATAAGACCCCTGTACCTGCAAGGGCTTTCGTTGTTCACCATTTTAATTTTAGATAAGGGCTGAATGCCTCTCTACTCTCAGAAACAAGAGCATCTAGAAGATTAAGTTCTGCCTGACCAGCAGTAATCCAGGGAAGCCATTCCAAATGGTTTGGAGCTTTCTTTTCTTTGATGGCTCTTTGCTGATTTCTGGTTTTATTTGTTAGTTTTTTATTCTTTTCTCAGACAGACCTCTCAAGAGGGCAGGGAAAAGCCAGGAGAAGTCCTGGGGGTGACTGGGAGCAGAGAGGTGTTGTTGGGGCAGTGGATCCTCGATGGGAAAGTCAGAAACCTGCTCCAGGTTTCTGAGCCCAGAGGATGCAGACCAGGGAGTAGAGCGAGGTATTTTCCCCACTTTTCCCTTCAACAACTCATTTGGGTGAAAACGCATTGTGATTTCCTGAATAAGACTGTGATTTGGGGAATACCTGAGGTAGTTTCCCTTTTTGCCTGAGTGTTTTTAAAAGTCTGTTTGAGGAGTACAGAAAACCTCATGCATTACAAGAGGGATTGGCTGGTTGAGGGGTAGGGAATGACCTTTCCACTGAAGAATCATTTTGTTCATCATTAATTGTCATTTGCAGTAGAATGTACTGCTTTTCCTCTTTAAACGAGTTACAAAAGTTAATTATTTCATCCTTAAGAAGGATAAATACACAATGTCCTTTTGTTGACTGGAAAAAGTGAAGATGATGACAAGACCTGTCCACAACTCTGAAATCAAGAGTTTTAAAGCCTTAAGTAATTGCATGGTCACAACACCCAGTTGTGTGGGTCTTGATTCTATGACTTAATGCTCTCGTTGATGCTTTTGGTTCTCATCTCTCACAGAATAAATGACTTTACGGATTTTACTCCTTCATTTCTCTCTCCCACATGGAAAAGAGAAGAAACTTGAAGCTGTGAGCATTGAGTTTGCTTCTTTCCCAGACTGGACTCTTTGGGGTAGTGGACTGTCTTTTCTAGACATGCAGAGATGCTGAGAGAGCTAAACAGGCTGGCTCAAAAGGTGAAGCATTTTGAGGTGGGAGACCCTTTTTTACCCCATCTTTTCTAGATTTCCAAAGAAGCAAACTCTGTTTCACTGAGTGGTTGAAAAGGTAGAGCAGCAAGGCTGCTAATGGGACTGCGCAGGAGTTTGTGCATGAAGACACCAAGTTGCTTTGGAAGATATAGAAAAGGCAGGATGCAAAAGGATGCCCAGAGGAGATCTCCCTAAAACCATCAGAGCATAAGCAAGGTTATTATATCCACTTAAAAATTAAGTGCTCTGTAAGGTGGCCAGGCAGGATATTTAAGGCCATCCCTTTATAAACTTGTGCAGAGCCCCAGTAGGCCCAAACCATTAAACAGAGCTTCCCCAGGACCAGAAATAACCCCACTAATCTCAAAAGTTCCCTTCCCATTGAATCCACTGCTGCCCTGAGCGAATTCAACATTTCACTTCAACCCTTACTGTTTTTCATTCTGCAAAGCAGCAGGCAGGGAACAGAAGCCACAAACTCTCTTCAAACCTGAATGATTGCAGCTGAACTCTGCTCTGGTTTGGGTTCTTTTTTTTTTTTTCTGGTCATCTTGGAATGGATCAAACTGAAACCACAGCCCAAACTAGGATATATTTTAAAAACCTTCGGAGCAGAATTTCACTCATGTTCAGTGTGTCTCAGCTTTTTGTTTCAGGCCAGGGTTTATTTGTGTCCTCCTCCTCCTTCCTCCATTTTTTTTCTAAATCATACCATCAAGTAGTAAAAGCACCATCCATGTTTCAGATGCATGCAAAATAAACTACAGAAGGAAAGTGGCAGATAAATTTAACGAGCATTAAAGTTATATATAATTTAAATATGTATAAAATTATTTGGTATATCGATTAGAAAATGGGCTGTTGACCATTTAAAGGCAACAATCAATTTCATAGTTCACAGGTCAGGTCAAGTTTCATTCTAATGATCTAAAAAACCAAATAGCATTAGGAGATAATGAACTCCACAGGATTACAGATGTGATCTATAGCTCTGCTGTGGCACAAGAACCAGCAAATGAGAGAGGGCATCATCTGAAGTGCCCTGGCCTCCACAGACAAAAACCATGTTTTTATAACTTGGCAAGGTGTCAATTTATGATGTAATCAAAGGCAGAGGATGAAATTACTCTGCTCCTAAACCCCCACATGGTTAGGCTCAATGACATCAATGAGCAAGGGAGGTAGATCCCCATTAATGTGGTCTACAAAGTTATCTTCCCTGTTCTGGTAAGTGAACGTCAGGCGTACCCACCCTGTTAATCAAAGGGAGCTGATAGCCCTCTCTGCTCCCACCAGGGGGTTGGGTTACACCAGGGAAATGCCTCAGGGCTGCTCCTGGGGCACTGCTGTACAGCAGAGGAGCAGCTTCTCCAAAGCCCAGCGAGGGAAGAAGGAAAAAGAAATGTGCGCGCAGAGAGGGAGACGAATTTGCGTCCATTTCCATGTAAATATACAGATCTCTCATGTGTACGTGTAAGGGCAAGCGTATTTTCATTGGGATGTGGAAAAAAGAGGCCATTTGAGCTCTTAATAAGAGGAGAAAGGGTCAGTGATTTTTGAAATGCCTAGTACATACCTTCACAAAATCAGAATCGTTAGGTTTGGAAGGGATCTGTAGAGATCACCCAGTCCAAACTCCCTGCCAAGGCAGGGTGGCCCAGAGCAGGTCACACAGGAATGCATCCAGGTGGGTTTGGAATGCCTCCAGAAAGGCAGAATCCATGCCCTCCCTGGGCAGCTGTTCCAGGGTTTTGCCACCCCAAACTAAAAAAGTTCTTCCTCATCTTGAGGTGAAACTGCTTGTACTTTAGTTTATGGCCATTTGAGCATATTTAGCTGTTATTTTGAGAAAATTGCTGGTTTTCTGAAGTACCATTAGCTTTTGGCCTGGGTCTTAAGCTTTCACATTAATTTAGCCTGGAGGGGACTCAGCAGTGACTTTTCACTCTCCACAACCCCCTGAAAGGAGGCGTTGGCCTCCCCCTGCCAGGTAGCCAGTGACAGGACAGGAGGACACAGCCCGAAGCTGCACCAGGGCAGGTTTAGATTGGACATCAGGAGGAATTCCCCCAAGGAAGGGGTGGTCAGTCACTGGAAGGGGCTGCCCAGGGAGGTTTGGAGTCTCCATCCCTGGAGGTGTCCAGGGAAGGCCTGGACATGGCACTGAGTGCTCTGGGCTGGTGACACTGTGAGGGTTGGGCACAGGTTGGACTCGATGGGCTTGGGGGCCTTTTCCAACCTCACTGATTCTGTGATTCTTTAAATCTTCAGTCCATGTCTTCTGAACCATGTGGCCAGAATTTTTGCATCCTTACTTTTTGGTTTGCCTCAAAATTCGAAAGGAGTACAAAATCCAGCTAGATTTGGGGCTGGGATGGGCTGATTTTAAATCCAGGCATGATGCTTACATAATCTCGATATCCCATTTCCACCTCTGGTTTGAATACATAAGAAATTTGGCAGTTTCTGAGAGGGAGCCTGAAAGGTGACGTAATCTTGAAGAATGATGAGGCAAGACTCCTCTGAGTGTCCATTAGATGGAAGCAAAGGAGGAAACTCCAGTTTTATCAAGCGGACATGTGAAAGGTTTTCCACCTTTTTAATCGTGAAGGTGCCTCGAACACCCTTGAGCATCTTGGATGGCAGTCAGTGCCTGCATTTCAACAGCTGGGTCCCACTGTAAGTGTTCGTGCAGATTCTATCAGCTGGGCATATGACTTTTTTGTCTTTGTGATCAGCCCACATTGCTGCCTTGAGCTTCTTTAAACAGCATCCACTTCCACACTGCTGTGTCTGCTCGGCTGTTGCGGTGTTAATGGCCTTACTTGGATTATGAATTGGGCTCATTAGACTTATTTTCTTCTTTAATATAATGAGTGCGTAAGCACTAAACTAAGAGGCATAAAACTTTGATAAATGAGGAAATTGGATAATTGCACAGCATCAGTGCTGTGCTCGTAGGAGCCTTCTTAAAAAAAAAAAAAAAAAAGAGGGAGAACGACAGAAGGAATGCAGGTGAAACAGAGAAATAAAAGTATCTAGAATGAGCTCTCAGCATCATCATATGCTCTTCTTGCATATCAGAATGGGTCTGCTTGGCTGGGATACAGAGCCCTCAATAACACCCCAAAGCATTTATGCTGAAGGGGTGAAACACTGGTGCAGGTTGCCTGGAAAGGTGGTGCGTCCTCATCTCTGGAAATACTCAAAATCAGACTGGATGAGGCTTGGAGAAACATGGTCTAGTGGTTTTTGGACTAAATGACTTTTAAAGGCCCCTTCCAATTTAAACAATTTTGTGATTCTATGATTTCAACCCAGTTTTTACCTCTCTTAGTGGTAAGGACTTACTGAAACAGAGAAATAAAAGTATCTAGAATGAGCTCTCAGCATCATCATATGCTCTTCTTGCATATCAGAATGGGTCTGCTTGGCTGGGATACAGAGCCCTCAATAACACCCCAAAGCATTTATGCTGAAGGGGTGAAACACTGGTGCAGGTTGCCTGGAAAGGTGGTGCGTCCTCATCTCTGGAAATACTCAAAATCAGACTGGATGAGGCTTGGAGAAACACGGTCTAGTGGTTTTTGGACTAAATGACTTTTAAAGGCCCCTTCCAATTTAAACAATTTTGTGATTCTATGATTTCAACCCAGTTTTTACCTCTCTTACAGGCTGTAACTGCAGAGGGCTGCTCCAGGTCAGCACATCCCATAAGCTTATGCCGAATTACTAAGCATGGATGAACTCAAATATGTACTCAATAGGGTCCAATTCAGCATGGGGGTTAGACAAGATGGCTTTTCTTGTCCCTTCTAACAAAAAATAACCTATGAGAATGATCTTGTACACCCAGAATTCCTACAGATCCTCAAACAAGTGGATAAATGAAGAATAAGACCAAACCTCTTTCCTGACAGAAGCAAAAAATATGGAGAAAACAATAATCCCAAAGGCAAAGAGAAAGCAAAGAAACTGAAGAGGGTGAATCTACAAGAACATGTGTTTTCAGAACCAATCTACCTATGAATGACCCTGCCAAAAATCTCAGGCAAAAATGTGCTTCAGTTTATTGCAGCGCAACGTCAAGAAACCATTCCCGTGAAGCTGTGCTGTTCAAGGCAGTCCTGGATCATTGCTTATCTATTCTAATAGGCAAGAAATACAATGCCTAAATTATAATTATGTACTGTACACAGCAGCGTTAGCAAAATAACATGATGTTTGATACATTTCCCATCATCTTCTTAGGAGGTATAGCGTGCTGCAGGTTTGTAACAATCTTCTGTTTCCTCACCTCATTAATCTCCCGAAGTGGAGAGAGAGCAATACAAGCAGAGGGAGCCCAGAAATGTATGTACATTACCGAATTAACCAGGCATGTAATTAGTGCTCAGGTGCTTAGTCAAGGAAGAAACATGCAGGATTATTTAGATTTGGATTTAACACCCCAAAGTTTGAATAGTGGAGGTGGGTTGTGTGAGTTTTTCAATCAGCCGCTCCAGCTGTGCTGGAGAAATAGGGATTTGTGCCCTTGTTTCTGCCTCTGGCGTTGTGTTGTTTCCCAGTCTTCCTCTTATTTATTGGAATATATTAAAGTGAAGCATGCAGCGTGTCACAGCTCACCCTAGGAATAGGGACACACCTCTGTCCACCCAAGGACATGGACAATGCTGCTCACCCCAATAACAGAATCTGGCATGACCCAGCAATACCTGAATCCTTCTCTGCTGACTGCCAATAAGAAACGCAGTGTGGATGAGGCTGGGGTTTATTTTCGCATGTTCTAGGGGGCTTCTGCTTTACCAGGGTAAATGATCTCTGTTGTGGTACCTTCTGATTGACACCTCCTGAGAATATCCTGCTTTAAGTGCATTTAGTGTCCACAGGGGCCTGAAGGCAGATGAGTTCTGCTGGTCCCATGGGGCAACCACATAATTTCCGAGGCATGCCCTGGGATGCTGGGTGTGTGATCCAGCTTGACACTGAGCTTGCCCTGCTGTGAACTGCATTTTGGGCTCAGCAACACCCTCTGTTTCTACCTCATGTCTGGTGAACATTTGCAATCTCAGCCTGAACCACATCGAGCAGAACTGGCCGCAGTGTGCATCCCAATCCACAGAAACCACCAAAAGCAGGGAATCATAAAAAAGTTTGGGTTGCAAGAGCCTTTTAAAGCTTTTTTCATTCCATGGGCAGGGACACTTTCCAGTATCTCAGGCTGCTCCAACCCACATCCAACCTGGCCTTGGACATTTCCAGTGATGGGGCAGACACAGCTTCTCTGGGAAACCTGTGCCAGTGGCTCACCTCCCTCACTGTGAAAAGCCTCTTCCTTGTTTCTCATCTAAATCAACCCTCCTTCAGTTTAAAGCCATCACACCTTGTCCTGTTACCACTATCTCTGCTAAAAAGTTTGTTCCCTTCTTTGTTGTAAAAGCACCATTTAAGTACTAAAATATCACAATAAGGTTTCCCTGGATCCTTCTCCTTTCTGGGTGCACAGCCCCAGCTGTGCCAGGCTGGCTCCAGAGCAGAGGGGCTCCAGCCCTGGCAGCATCTCCGTGGCCTCCTCTGCACTGGCTGCAGCAGCTCCAGGTCCTTGTGCTGTTGTTGTGATGGCTGGGGCAGCTCTGCAGGGGCAGAGGGGCAGAATCCCCTCCCTTGACCTCCTGCCCACACCCGAATGGCCAGCTGTGCCCCATAACTAATTTCCAGAGCTTTTCTAGCCCAGCTTTCACTACTCCCAGGCCACCTGCTCACTCAGTCTTCTGGATCCCCACATTTTGACACCATCCCATTGCAGGCGTGGGGCTCTTTGTGCATTTTCATGCTGGCCTGGATAAAGCACAGTGAGAAGCTGAATTGCAGATGGTAGCCTTGAGTTACATTTATGTAAACACCACCGACAAAGCAGAGATAAGGGAACAAGGCACATTCCTGCACATCAGCTTGCTGGGGTTATTTGCTGCTCGTTGCTGGTGAATGAGAGCGAGGGCTCCCTGGAACAGCAGCACGATGATAAAATTGTGATGAAAATACTTTCTGTATTGCTTTTCATTGAAATATTGCCCCTTGGCGGGAAGCAGATTGGTAACATCAGCCAGCAGGAGTGGAAAGAGGGTCTTAACATCCTGTAAGCTCATCATGGCAAACTCAGGCCGTGATGTGCTTGGTGAACAGCCCTCATGTGCTTAATTTTGAAAGTTCAGAGAGGTTTGGCTGGAGTAGTAAAGGAAACCTGCATGTGTGAAATGCAGAATTTGTAGGAACAGGCTTTTGTTGTGCAAAAGACATCCAAGATTGTCAAGAAAACAAGGCAGAATCCATTAAAAAACAGTAGCTTAAATATTCCTCCCACAAAATCTATTGTATTTTCCTAGAAGTGTGCACAGAAAACTTCTGGGGGTTGTTCTAATTCCACGTCTAGGAATTCAGTCATATATTTGGGAAAAAATTGTGTTTATGACGAATCTCAAAGCAAACTTTAATTTATGAAGACCTTTTCCAGTGCAGGATTTGTTATAGCTTCAACATGCATCAAATGATCTGTGCACACACAGGTACACAACACACATTCCCCACAATGACCTGCTAAAAATAATTTAAAGCAGCTAGATTAAATAAGGCCTAAATAAATTATGATTTATATGTGAATTTGGCTAAACTTCCACTATTGATAACCTCAGTTACAATCACAGAATATCCGCTTTCTTTCACCTGCCTCTCATTAAAAGTATTTCTGCTAAAGTCAGGTTTAATTTAAATTCTGATTTAATTTTTATTCCTATTTTTGTTCCTTATGTAGAGACAAGGCAGTGGGGGACTCATAGGGTGTAATTCCAGGGCAAAACCCTTGCCTCATGCTTATGCTCTCAAATCTTTTCTCCTCTGCTGGTAAAACAAGCAGGATTAGCACACGCTAAGACCAGTGGAGATAATAATTACACTGGCTATGAGCGAACTCCAGAACCACGGAATAAATCCCCAAACAATTATTAAAATGGCTCAATGCATTACACAAATTGGAAAAGACTGGGACATTTTTGGGAGGGGCAAAGGGAGGCAAGACACATTATTTAAGTGTTCTTGTAAGCCTTCTAAGATATTAATGTTGCAAAGCTTCTTATGAATATTTAAGAACATAAAATGGAGATACACTTCAGCCCAGCATTACCACAGAAGCCTGTAATACAGTTGAGTCCACTTAAGAAGGCAATATCTGACATCCATGACAGATTTAAACATGATAAGGCAAAGGTCATGTTTATAGCTGAAAAGTCCATGCAAACTAGTTAAATATTACTGCAGTTAGCTCTGTTATAGTTATTTTTATGTATTGATACATGGGTTTATAGAATTTCTTTAAAGATTCAACTTTGCCTCCAGGTGCCTGTACTTTTGGAAACACTTAAAAAATACTTATTATTAAATTATTTGATGTTTTATGGAGAAGGAACACGTACCTTGTGTTAAAAAGGAAAAGAGCTTTATTTCTTCCTCCATTGGGAGCTGCCTGAGAGATAGTCCCTAATATTGGTACCACTAGGACTGGTTTCAGCAGAACTTTTCATAGGAAAATGTTTTATTTGAGTAAAGGAATGGGTGCCAAAATTTTTCTTCAGAGACACTATAACATTCATAAAACCTAAGACGAAATTTTTTACCTCACATTACATTTTTTCCTCAGTTCTGAAAGAAAATATTTTCCTTGACTCGTAGGCTCATAGAATACAGTTAAAGGAATTATTTTAATTTATCAAGTTTAGATTTTGATTAATTTTTTCTTCTCTTTCAGTTGGTGTCTACCCTTAGAGAAATATAACATTTTTCTAACTAACTGTGATATTCAAAATGACTAAATCTCTGTGTCTATTTAAAATAGCCACCAGGATATTCCTGTTTTACAGACTGATGAAAATAATTGTGGTTATTGAAATTTTTAATATTCCCTTCAACGAAAGTGATTCCAACTGTCCAAGGAAAATTGGATTACTTTGACTTTTTTTTTTCTTTTTTTTTTTTTTTTTTTTTTTTTTTTTTTTTTTTTTTAATTTTAATGAGAAATAAACTTCAAAACTAAAGGATCAAAATCAGGAGTGGCCTCTGAAAAAGAGAAGAAATATGAACAAAGCTGTTGTATTTTACAGGAAACGTGACTGTAAGAGAGCTTTATAAACAGCAGATGGCTCCCATATAGAAGAGGCTGAGCAATCTGAGCAAACAATAATCAACACGAAAAAGCAAAGCTGAGTTTGACACACGGGGAAATTTAAGGCACTGAAATTAAAAGATATATTGGAACATACTGTAAAGAAAGATAGCAATGTCTCTGGTTTGGTCGTTTGGGTCTTGGTAGCTCCTGGAGTTGGCATGAATATTTACGTGGTGAAAATCTTTGTGGTGGAAGGCTGTACCTGCTGCCCACACAGGTCACGGGAGTGCCCCAGGGCCTTGCTTTCATTTCCCACCACCTGTGCATCTGCAGATTATTCAGAGGTGATTACTGAGTCACGGTTTAGGGCAGCCCTGGTGCTCTGGTCGGGATGTAGAACTGCTGTCACCATAGATAATCTCTTGTGCATGGCTCCTCCAGCCACTTCTGTCCCTCTGAGGTGTCGGTTTCTCCCTGGAGAATATGTCCATGGATGATGTAACAGAATTCTGGAATGGTTTGGGTTGGAAGGGACATTAAAGAGCATCTCATCCCACCCCTGCTCTGGGCAGGGACACCTCTCACTGTCCCAGGCTGCTCCAGGCCCCATCCAGCCTGGCCTTGGGCACTGCCAGGGATCCAGGGGCAGCCACAGCTGCTCTGGGCACCCTGGGCCAGGGCCTGCCCACCCTCACAGGGATCAGTTTATTCCTATCATCCAATCTAAATCTCCCCTCTCTTCATAAAAGGCTGTTCCCCCTAGTCCTGTCACTATCTCTCTCGGTAAGACACTACTATTAGTAGTTTTCTTCAATATTAAATAACTTAGTAAGAAGAGAGTATTAAAACAGGCAGTTTCTAATAGGTTTTTTCCTGA
This sequence comes from Emberiza elegans, assembly GCA_024865655.1. NCBI lineage: Eukaryota > Metazoa > Chordata > Aves > Passeriformes > Fringillidae > Emberiza > Emberiza elegans. The sequence goes on along the minus strand of JALJVW010003588.1, from coordinate 1,599,765 downwards.
AAAAAAGGATGGAATGTGCAGAAAAAATCTTAGTTTTGTCTCGATGATTGCTCCCTGTACAGACCCATTCAGTTACTGACTAGAAGTAGCTTGACAACTAATATTTATTGACATTTTCCAGTGTTTTTCCAAGGACCCAAGGAAACTTCAGGTGACAACAGGGGTATCACATGCACAGCTATCATACCAAGCTGGTTCCAGGATGCTCTGTTTTGTCACATATTTACGGCAAGATTTCCACACTTTTATTTTTTAGGCATTTATTAAAACTACACTTAGACAAAGAAGTAAAAAATAATTAAGAAGGCAGGAATAGTAGAGAGGAGGAAGGGCAGAGTGGAGAGGGGAGTGGGGACAGAGAGGTTGGTTTCTCCCCTTTCCAGGCTAACCTCCTACAGGGAAGTGTAATGAACCAGTTCCACAGAAGTGTCCCAATTGGGCTCCTATTTTTCCAGGGGACTGTGTGTGATCCTTTACTTCACACTCAGATGCACTGGTCTATTAGACCAGCCTCTGTGCTGTGGGATGAAGGATTTATTTTACCAACATAGCAATAAAAGTAGTGTTTTGCAACCAGTAAAGCACTAAGGAAGCTCTTGCTCCTTTGGTCTGGCAAGTGGTTGTGTTCCCTGAAGATGTGACCTGCTCCTCAGGTGACCATGGTAGAGTCCCTCCTGGGACTTGGTCTTTTCCAGCTTTGTTATCAACCCAAAGGCTGGAAATGATAGTGACTGAAACAGATGTATGAGAATTGTTCCCTCCTTTTAAGCTCTGATTCAGTTCAGTAGGAGCAGAGTTAATTTTGTAGGACTGAAATAAATGAGATGGAAGGTCACAGAGCTAAATGTTTTCCACAGCCCTCCTACCCTGCATTGCTCCATTTCACTGTGTGTCTAGGATGTTAGTTTCCTGTTTTTCCTCCTATTTTGACTTCTTAAGTTTGTGCCACTAGGGATCAATAGGAATCTGTATTTTGTAGCTGCTGTCTTGGAGAAATAATACAATTTGCCTCAAAACCTAGAATGCATTCCAGCCCAGACTACAGAGATAGCACTGAAATAAAATCCTTGAGTCCATTCTTTTCTTTTATTAAGACATTCTGTAAGGTAGAAAAAGTCCTTATTCAACATTTCTCCTTCAGGATGCTAGAGATTATCAGGTGTTTTTACCCTCTGATTCCAGTGGTTTAAGTGTGTCTTGTGAATACCAGGGTAGAAATGCATTAATTTTATATTACTTCTGTAACCTGTTACAGACATAATTCTTCAGGAAAAGATGGAATTAAACCAAAATAGAGTTATAGAAGGTTTGGGTTGGAAGGGGCATTAAATACCATCTATTTCCAACTTCCTTGTAATGGGCAGGAATATATCATTACCAGATGTAAATATAATTTCCAAGGACCAACATTTCTTCATGTTTCTACAGGAGACGAGCCTCTTGGCTAAGTCCTTGTCTGTAATGGGAGGCTGTTACACAAACACAGGTGGGGCAGGAGGTGCAAAACCTCCCTTTGCAAAGCCAAATGCCATATCCACTAAATAATCAGAGCCAAGCCTATGCTTGGTGTTTAAATTCTTTGATGTACAGGGTTTCCTTCTGGTTTTGGTGGTTTCATAGCTTTCATTCAGGGGCAAACAAGATCTAAAGAACAAGACTCAAGGAATACATTTAGATAAACTATTTGCCTATATGCCACGGTATGTTGCATCCCCACAGGTTATTGCTGCCAGAGACTAGTCTAGAGAAAAGGAATCAATCTCACTTTTGGTACCATCCTAGCTGTTCCTTGACCTCTTAATCAGGCACAGACAGTAGTTATTTGTTTTGGTGACCAGACAACTCATTGGCTGGTCTGATGGTCTTTTAAAATGAGGTTAGTTAATCTTTCCCACTGTCACTGTGTCCTGAAACCTGTTGACAGGGGAATTAGGGAACTGTAAATCTGTGTGTTTACAAAGGATTAGCATTAAAAACCTCCTCTGAGGACTGAAGCATCTTCTGCTTAGTGGAAAGGCTGAGCAGTGTGGGAGCTAGGGACCATCACTTTTCAGTGAGAGAAGAAAACATCTCTGGAGTGCAACCTTACATCTATTTAATCATAAAGTCCTTTAGTATCCTTTGTTCACACTACACTGAGACATTGAAAGTCTAGGGCTTGGAGCTCAACTGTCTCATTCCAAGCTTTACAAGTTGCAAATTAGTTGTGGTTTACTTTCCAAGTTGATTATCCTCACAATGTCGCCTTGGTGTCTGATCCAAGCCCTGCTGACATAAATGGGAACCTTTCCATGGACTTTAATAGTTTTTGGATGAGGCCTTAGCTATCTCTGTAGCTATTAAGAGAGGCACAACTTGTGGAATGAAGTGCAGGTGTTTTTGCTGCTGGGAGGAAGACCTTGTACTGTATTTAATGTTCGTTAATTAATTGAGTCCCGAGGTATAGAGTGGGCTTATGTTCCCAGAAAATGCATTAGGGTAACGCAGCACCTTCCATTTGCAGCAATCCAAATACAATATTAAAGTTTTATGTTTATTGAACAAGCTCCAGGAATCCACGTGCAGGAGCGCTTCACCTTCCTGTGGAATGCAGTTCCTCCTTTGGAGCAAAACGAAGGAATCACATCACGAGGACAGGAAAGGAGTGAAGCAAAAGGTATGAAACACCAGTGAAAGCATCAGGTTTCTGATGTGAGCTGTCAGTAAAGGACCAATGCCACAAACGTGGCCAGAATTTCCCCAGTGTCTTGACCCTGCTGTTGTGTTGTGAGGGCTTTGTGCAGCTGCAGTGCCCTGTGGTCAGTCCAACACATCACACTTCCAACAGCAGAATATCTTCAGGTTACACTGGAAAACTTAGGCCGAGTGCCCACAGTTCTGAAGCTAAATAGTCAGGATCAACCCGGCAGCTTGGGATGTCTTCCCAGTCAATGGAAAGACAGGTGCTTTCTGAAGAGTGAATCAATTTGGTCGGGTAAATCTGCCCCTGAAGTTGCCTCTTTCTCTTTGCTGACTGGCAGAGAGCCCAGCTGACTGTCTGAGATGTCATTTAGGTGTAAAAATGGGATTAATCCCACCTTCAACTAATGAAGTCTTGTGGAAAGCCTGCCTCAATCCTTCTTTGGTGCTGCCAGTTCTGCCAAAGTGAGGCAGAACTGAGTACTCAGAGTATTCATTAAATACTCCTGAAACTTTGAGTGAGAGGAGAGGCTTGGCTTTGGGAAATCTGTGGAAAAAGAGAAAATCCACAGGCTTAAAAAGGAGGAATCAATTTCTTCATTGTCAAAAATCTTTTATGTACTCAGAATAACATCATCAGGAGAAGATGACCTTGAGTGGTTCGAGGGGTCTGTGAGGAAAGGAGTGGTGTGTACTCCCGGAAGGAGACGAGAGCTGGAGCAAGGAGGCTAGGGAAAACCTGGGAAAACCTGGGTAGGAAAAACAGGATGGGGGATGGCTGTGGGATGGCTGAGAAAGCAGCTGGAAAACAGTGCAGACCAAACCATGCAGGAGGAGCTGGGGCCCTGGGGGAAGCAGATGGAGGACAGCAGAGGGTTTGGGGGGCATTTAGCCATGGGCATGGGCAAAACAGGTATTACTGAGATGAACTGCAGCAAGGAGAGCTTTTTGGGGCTGTTGGTTAGGAGGAGTCCAGCCCCCCCAGCATTTCTGCAGATGTTAATGGCTGCTTCGGTGGGGAAGAGCACCCCATAATTTGGGTTGTGCTAAGATATGTTAGAAGACCAGTTAATTAGATTAGAAATGTATTTCCTTGTACACGACAATCCAGACACCATGCTCAGTGATATTTATTGCAAAGTCAGAAAGTCATTAGGTGGCAGAGTTCAGATTTCCAAGTGCATGTTTGGTATATACAAGTCAATATGTTTTTGTTTTTTTTCTTAATTTAACTTCTTGATTGACTTATTATGTACATTGGCACTTTTAAGAGCTTCAAATAAAACACAGTGAGAGTTCAGAACAAATGTAAATGGCCTAAAAGAAAAGGAAAAAAAAATCCTATAATCTTTTTTAATGGCTATAAAACGTGGGAAGGATATATCATAAGCTCCCCGCATGGGGTCCTTGTCTGCGTTCAATCCAGTATTGTAATTTAGACATGACTTTTTATTTAATTTCTGACTGAGAAAGGGAAATTAGAAAACAACATTATCTCAGCTGCTCCGTTATAATGAACAATATTTCACAGTGCCAGTATAAGTTACCTTAAGAACTTATTTTATGAGACAAACATTGGCTGAATTCCACAAACAACTGGGTTTTCTGGTGTCTTTTGTCTGCTGAAGAACCCAAACTTAAGTAAGGTTTTTAATTGTAAATAAAGCCATCGTTACGGCGACGTGTGTGTTACACGGGTGTAACGTGTGGACCTCTGCAGGGATGGAAGTGGTGGTGGAAGGCTCTGGGTTAGAACCCGGGAATTAATTCCTGCTGAAGTGCAAAGCAGAGGCTGCTTTGTGTCACGTTAAATATTGCTTTCTGATTTTTCCTTCTGGAACTTGTACCCATGTTTTTCTCCAGCGGTGCTTGATACGATAGGTACGACAGAGACCCATGGAAACACCTTATGGAAACCCATGGAAACACCTTGGTTTTTTGAGAAGTGTAGACTGAAAAAAAAATTAAAATTCAGGATTCAGGGTTGAAAAAGATGGAGAGAGGCACACAGATAGCAGGGCAAGGGGGAGACACAACCGCCTTGAACAGTCTCTGGTCAAGGCCAGAACAAATCTGCTCCTAACAAACTCCTCCAAATATTTCCAAGAACCAGCCCCAGGGTAGGAAGCTGCCTTGGTTGAGCAACTTTTTTCTTTTCAGACAGTGTAAACCAGCCTTCTCTGTTTTTTCACTGCTGTATAAATGTAGACTATTGGTATAGAATACTGACTTTGGTTGTTTTTCCTATGGGGAAATCCCAGATCGGGATTATGCAGCTGAATGTTTATTTAGCTGTAAATAACACATTCTCTTGTTAATCTCTGTATCTGTTTTATCAATTTTTAAGTCATGGAGATTTATCCAGTTTGTAATTAACCCTTTTGTATGGCAAAAGGCAGGATTGTCTCTTTTCCCCCAGCCACTAAATACATAATGTTCTGATAAATATTTAAGCAGTAATGAGGAACGTAATGCACAGTAATCCATTAGTGCTGCATTCTGGGGGAGCAGCACGGTGCTAAAATGGATGCTGTAAGTGCTAAAATCCCCAGATTGAGCAGAAGGACTGCTGACCACTGTGGGATTTGTCTTTGAACTATGCTACAGGTTGGAAAAACCCATTTGAATGTGCAGACACGCTTTCTTAGCCTGCCAAGAGAAGCTTCCTTAAAACAAAAACCCACAAACAACCTCAAAAAAAACCCAACCAACCCTCTCAAACAATAACAACAAAACCAGCTATCTCTGTGAATGAATGGTGCATACAAAGATTTTCCAGTCAGAAGACCACCAAAAGCCAAGGGTGTGAAATCAGAAGGTGTTAGAGGTATGACCACAACTTGCGACCATTTACATGACCCCAGCTGGTTCCACTAACATCTAAAACCAGGCTGGAGGAGGGTCTATGAGAACTTTATCTCTTTGAGCAGTCTTTTCTTCTCTTTCCCCATTTTTTTTTCCTTACTCATTAGGTCCCACTGTCAAATTACAATTATGTCTACAATAGTTGCTTTTCACTGCAGGGTCTTGATTCTTGATTCCCAAGGGCAGGGAAAGGTGAGGTTGGATACCAGGACCTTTGTGCTCCTGGCAGCCACTGCAGCTGAGATTTGTGCTCACTTCCAAGCAGAATCCCAGCAATATTCTCTCCACTCATCTATGTGCACTGAGCGATGTCAAGTGGCTCTGAAGAGATGTTCTGCTGGGGCACATGGCAGAGCAGGAGGGGGACTTGGTGTCTCAGCAGAAACTGTTGGGAGTTGGTGGAAACCAGCAATGTTTCCTTGAGGTCATGGAAAAGGAAGTTTTCAGGAGTATCTGTGAATTTGCACCTGGACCAATAAACATTTTTTTTAATTGTTATTCATTTTACACCTCAATAAAGCTTAATTATAAGTAAGCAGTAAGAAAAGCAGGAGACATGTTTCAATAATATTGCACTTCTCTGAATCATTCCTGTGGGGCTCCAGCAATTTTGTTACCATGAAGCAAAATAAAACAAATTAAGAAAACTATTCAAAATTCATTTAAAAACATCATCCAAGGAGCATCATAATAAAAGCACAATAAGAGAGACAAGCTCACTTGGCTAATTTCCTTCATGTGCTGTGCATGTTTATAGTGTGTCTCTTAGTATGTTTTAATTAGCATCACAATCATCAACTGGTAACTAACAGCATGTATGGTTCAGGATGGGAGATGGAGGCCATCCCTTTGGAGCAGAGGAGGGGCTGAGGGTTTTATATTTTCTCTGTTGGTCAGCAGAGCCTGCTGGCAAAGCAGGGCTGTAAAGCCCTAAGTCTTGTCAGAGAGAGTGCACTTGAGGAAAGGAACAAATTCCAGACACTGGACCTTCCATCCCTTGGGGCTTCCCATCCTTGGTCCCAGCTTTTACCCTTCTGGTCAAGGCAGGACTCATGGGGCAGGCCACTCTATTGATCACATTGCTCACTGCCAGCCTGAAAAACACTTTATTTTTTTTTTTTCTTTATAGGTGTAACATCCTATTTGTGAGTGCAGTCTCCTCTTGGATGCATCATAAAGAATCTTCCCTGTCCTTGTTCTCACTACAGGAAGCTGCTTGCTCAGTTTGCCTTTGGTGTGCCCTCCCTTTACTGAGATTGTCTTGGAACATTTCATTCTGAGAATTATTGTGCCTCTTGCTTTTATTTTGTTTTATTTTAATTTAATTTAATTTTATTTTAAGTAATGCTTCTACCTCCATCTGAGCCCCAGCTGGTGGTGTGGGAACCACGTCAGGTACCTGAGGCTGTGGTTGAACACAGTGACCTCTTCAAGGCCAGGTTGGACATGGCTTGGAGCAACCTGGGGTAGTGGAAGGTGTCCTGCCCATGGCAGGGGGTGGAATAAGTTGAGGTTTAAGGTCCTTTTCAACCCAAACTTTTCTAGGATTCTATGATTCTATGACATGCACTCACCCAGAATTGAGGCTAACTTTTCTTGACACCTTCCAGAACAGAGCTGACATGCTTGTCCTGATTCTGGGCTGGATTATTTCAGGAATTCTGTCCAGCTGTGAGCTAAAAACTGCCTCCAAAAGGGATGAAGAAGATGCAGCCACGATGGACAGACCCTTCTTAGTGACCTTGAAAGGTTTAGGATGCCATTCACTCTGTGTTTGGGCACCATTCTCATATCTGGAAAAGCATCACTTCACCAGACCACCTGCACAAAAACACGTCCTAGTGTTTCTTCCTTTACAGGAATCCCATTTAATAGAATTTTCCTCTCCTGACCTGTTCAGGTACTGTCTCTGGAGTAGTTGACGTTGCTGTGCAACAGGGTCTTGCAGTGATCCTGTTGGTCTTGTTATGTGCACTCTGAAATGATGGTCTTTGCTTCTGGGAAAAGCAGGTTAGTAGAGGAGGAAAAGGTTTGGGCATATTTTCCTCTGAGAATACTTTTGTCTGAATGTTTGGCCCAGCCACTTTCTGTTATTACTGAGGTATCTTGTCTAATTCACTTTTTTTGCCTTAAAAAAAAAGTAACTTCCCCTTAAGAATATGTTCTGAACTGCTGCACTTTAGCAGTGTGATAGTTCATAACAGAATCGAGAGGAGCATGAATTATTGTCAGAGCTACATTAGTAATGTGTAATCTGCAGCATTGGTTAATTTGTTTTGATATTAAAGTTTTAATAGGAAATATAATTTGATTGCATTTTAAAAATAAAAACTGATTTTCTGTATTACAGAAAAATATTATGAATAATAAGCAAAAAAGGGGCTAATATAACTAGACATTTCTATTAACAAAATGAATATGTTTCATACGCTCTCTGTGTACTAATTCAAGTCTTCAGATGCCAGTTTGAGCTGATTTAACATAAACTACAGCCTTGTTTCTTTGCTTTGCATTTTGCATCATTGCTAGCATCAGCTTGGGGATGGGACCAAAGTTTTTCAGATTCAGCTCCTTGTACATCAGTTATCGGCACTCAATTATTAACAGCATTAACACCTTGTGCTGCACTCCCAATGCACCAGCTGGGTTTGCTGTGTATTTAGAGATATTTTCCAGTTGGACTGAGAATAACTAAAGAATCCACCTGTGACAACAATGAGCTCTCAACCTCTTAAATGAGTGTGGGGGGCTCGTGCTGGTGGCAGTGCGCAGATGGGTGTGTTATTAGCAATAGGGCAGGGGAATGGCAGCTGAGCAAAGGTGCAACCCTAAATGTGACAAGTGCTCTGGCATGACGTGAAAACGTTAAGAACAAACACACTGGGTCAAATGAATCATAGAATTGTTTAGTCTGGAAAAGCCCTCTAAGATCAGTGAGTCCAGCCATTTGCCCAGCGCTGCCAAGGCCAGCACTGACCCATGTCCCCAAGGGCCACATCCACACAGCTTTAAACTCCTACAGGGATGAGGACTTCAACACTGCCCTGGAAAGCTGTGCCAGGGCTGGACAACCCTTTCCATGAAGGGATTTTCCCCAATATCGAAATTTAAACCTCCCCATGCCCAGCCTGAGGCCGTTCCCTCCCCTCCTGTCCCTGTTCCCTGGGAGCACAGCCCGACCCCCCCCGGCTGTCCCCTCCTGTCAGGAGCTGTGCAGAGCCACAAGGGCCCCCCTGAGCCTCCTTTGCTCCAGGCTCAGCCCCTTCCCAGCTCCCTCAGCCTCTCCTGGGGCTCCGTTCCCTGCCCTGGACACGCTCCAGCCCCTCAGGGTCTCTCTTGTCCTGAGGGCCCAGAGCTGCCCCCAGCACTGGAGGTCTGGCTTCCAACAAAAGGTTCAATTTATTCTTTTTTCGGCAATGCTCTCCCATGGGGCCTGGGGAAGAGGCTAAGGATGAAGTGAATATCCTTTGACTGGTGCCTTCTAGCCTCTCATCACTGCCCAAGCTTCATTGTTTTCCATAGTTAGCAACTTCCAGTGTATTTCTCTATCATGCTAGAGCCGAGGCTCCAGAGGGCAAACTGTTGCTGTGGTGGTTTTTCACCTTTAATAAGCTGCTTTGCCCCTTGTAGCTCTGTCCTTACGCTGTCTGACCTTGTTTACAGTGGTTAAAGACCTCAGGGCACTGTTATTAAAGAATGTGAGCTTAGAGTAATGGAAGGGTAAAAGCTGTCCCATAGCGAGCAGCTGGAAGTACATGATCTATTCAGCTTTTCAGAAAGATATAGAGGAGAACTGATGAGAGAGTGTATTTCCTTCCTGGATCCTTCAGTGGGTACCAAAGGACTCCTTAGTCAGGTGGGAAAAGACGTAACACGAGCCTAGCTCTGGAGTCTAAAGCTGTTAGATGTCAAATTGGAAACAAAACACACATTTTTCTCAGTGAGGATAATTAACCATGGATAATAATCATCAGGGGGAAAAGAAGATTTCTGCTTTCCTGATGACTTTAAAAAAAAGTTTATCTTTCTTCCTTAAAAAAAAATTGAGTCAAGCACATGTTTTGTAACCAGACACATTTGAATGGCTGACATGGAAAGGCAGGATATTTTTTTATACTAGATATCCAAAAGAACTTTCAGATTTCAGAAAAGTCAGCACTATGCAGGAGCATTGCATCATTGCATCCAGGATCTTTGCCTAGGCAATCATATTTCACCCACCTTGATAGTTCTCCTGTTTCATTTACATTTCAGCTGCACCCTGTCCTTGACTGGAGACAGATCCCAGTTTAGGATGGATCTCATTATCGACCACATCTTTCCTGCTTCTGGCTGAAACAAGAAGGTGCATTGCTGTTTCCAGTTAACTGCTCACTGGGTTTCACACCAGAGTTAGCACTGGGCGATGTTTGTGTGATCCATCATCTTTGGAAGGGAGGCAAGGTGATAGTTTGCGGTGTAGGAAAGGGAGAAGATTATTAGTGGAGCAGACAAAGAATGCACATCTGGTGAAAGTTCTGTACATTCAGTATTTTTTATTATTGTTATTAATGGGGTCACTATTAATAACCAGCAACCGTGTAAGGCCTCTCATGTCATTAGCAGCAGATACTTGATATTTGATACTACAAGGAAAGGAAAAATTTAGTTAGAGTGAAGCCCTTGATCAACAAATTCAGAAGTTTTTCAGGTCAATATTTATTCTCAGCTTCAGCTCTTTTCTTCTGCTCTGTTTCTTGACTGCAGGAATTTCCAGCTGACACAGACCTGTTCCCACATCTCTTAATATCTTTGAATATCTACATAACTTTGAACACAGAGTTGCCAGAGTGAGGAATAAAGAGATTCACCTTTGACAGGGGATTTTATTTAGCCTGAGAAGTGCCAACTCCACTGGAAAACTGGGGATAATTAACTCCTTATTCAGGTGTCTTTGGTAAGAACTTCATTTTGTCCAAATGAATTCTAGCCTTTAATTACTTACCTTGTGCTTCCACCCTTCATTGTCACTACTGAAGAAAAGAAAAATGTTTTTGTTCCTCTCTAAAATGAATGTTGTCTTTGTTTTAGTCAACCATGGTGGATTGCCTTGTCTGAATATTACTTTTTTCCTAACATTTTTTTTCCTTTGTGGCTTGGAACAGATCATCTTCCAGTTCTCCCTTATGAGGAGAACAGGGCTTGGCACCTCTACTCATCCCGGATAAAGGAGCTCATAAAGACCACTAGCACTGGGGTGGAGGGGAATGGATATTTTATTAAGCAGCTTAATTCCTGTATTGATAGTTAGAATTTCTATACTTAACAGATATCCTTTAAATTTTGTGAAGTGTGAGACTAATCCTGTCAAAAAAACAATAAATATGAGCGTATAAATTTAACGGAGAAGAAAGAATTATATCTTTGTTTATCCTCGTGGTATAGAAATAAATGGATCCTGTGCAACAATCCTGCATAAAGCATGAAAGAAATCTCAAGCCCGTGAGATTTCTCCAGAGGAGTCAATGAGAATGGGTTGTGCTTGGTGGCAATCTGATTGCTTTGTCTCTGATAAGGACATGGAGAAGGCGAGAATGGACAGGTTAGGGGTTGGGATGAGTTTTCCTTATCACAGGTGTCTGGGATATCTTGAAAGAGGCAGTTGTTGGGTACTATTACAGAAGTATGTGCATATCTGCAATGCATAAGAAATAAGAACAGGAAATAGCAATTGACTATTTAGTTTCTCAGCAGAGCCTGTGCACTCACCCGGAAGAGGCAGCAATGAATTAGGGGTGGTTTCTCACATTTCTCCACCAGCCTTGGGCAAGTGGAGAACAGCCTGTGCCTGGCACGTTGTTTCCAGCCCTTTGGACTGTCCTGATGCACAGTGATGGACCATTATTATAACAAAAAGTAAAACTAACCAGCAGCACCTCACCACCTTCCTTTGCCAAATGGGCCCATTTAATCCAATTCATCTGTTACTGCACCTTTTCCTTTTGCCTTTTTTTCCTTATTAATGTCTTCCTTTTCACCACCCGTGAATTAAAAATCACCTATTTCTTCTCTAACTGCCAGATTTTTAAGCTCTGTTTTATATGTCTGAAAACCATGTTGTCTTTCTCCTTTTATGTACACCAACCCGGCAATAAAGTTTGTGGCACCAGAGCTCACAGTGCCTTTATCTCCAGCTATATCAGCTCCGTGGCTGTAAAATCTCCATTACCTTTCCTTTCCAGTCTCTCAGCTCTGCTGAACCACCCACTTGTCCAAAGGAAAATGAAGAGTGGCTTTTTCTTTTGAGTAGCCCTAGGCTGGGGAGAGCAGGAGGGGGAATACCTGGCTTAGGCTGCACAAGAGAAGGTTCCAGGGACCCCTCAGAGCCCCTGGCAGGGCCTGCAGGGGCTCCAGGAGAGCTGCCCAGGGACTGGGGACAAGGCCTGCAGGGACAGCACCCAGGGAATGGCTCCCAGGGCCAGAGGGCAGGCACAGATTTTGGGCTATTGGCAATTAGGAATTGCTGGCTGGGAGGGTGGGCAGGCCCTGGCCCAGGGTGCCCAGAGCAGCTGTGGCTGCCCCTGGATCCCTGGCAGTGCCCAAGGCCAGCCTGGATGGGGCCTGGAGCAGCCTGGGATAGTGGAAGGTGTCCCTGCCCATGGCAGGGGGTGGAACAGATGAGCTTTAATGTCCTTTCTAACCCAATTCTATGATTCAGCTTCTGGTATTGCCACAGAACTGCTTTTGCAGCAATGCCACTTTTTCAGTAGTGGCCAGAAACTCTGTCCTTTTCAAATTATGTTTGTCTTCTTTAATTTGATTGGCTTTTTCCCAGTGAGGGCCCAGCACAGACTTGTTTTCACTCACAGCTACTGGACATATTTTGTTTTAGGCCATTTCTTCCAGCCAGATAGAAGAATTGCCTTTCATTTCACAGCCTGTACCTATAATTTTCAGAGTTATTTTCAAGGGTATTTTGGTGTATATCACACCTAAAAAGGAAGGTGAGATGAGGCAGGACCTTTGGGGCACTTTGCTCTACCTCAGCATTCCCACCACCACCTGGATTTGGTTTTGTCCTTCCAAGTGGTGTTCCACAGGCCAGGAGATAGTTTCCTTCATGATTTGTGGTGAGGGTGAAATAAAGGGAGAAAGCTGCTCTAATAGTATTTGTTATCTAAATACAATAAAAATAGCATGGTAAAAATTATTCAGAAGAGATACGAAAAGTAAAAAAAAACTGGCAATGGTCTCTGGTGAATTGCTGATGTGTTCGGCTGTGAGAAATGGACTGAGGAGGAAATAATGATAAATATGATAATACCTGGGGTGTCCTCAGAACACAGCCTGGCAGCAGAACTCATGGCAGCAATAGTTCAGAAGTACCTAAAGGTAATCTGCACTTGGCATCATGGCTTATTTGTCACATTTTATAATAGTGCCTGCTTGAGTTTATCGCTGTCTGCTCATGCATTTTAACCACACCAAGGCGTTATGTGCAAGCCATGGGAATATTCCTGAAGGACAGAGGCCCAAATTCTTCCCTGTCACTCTGAGTTTTGTAAATCATCCATTAGCTTGCAGTCTGGGCTAAACTGATTTTCCTCCAACAAACTGTGTCAAGCCAACCTGAGGTCTCTGCACCTCTGGTCTGAGCTCCCTGGTGATGCTTCAGGAAGTCATTCTGATTTACCTGTGTGGACAGATTGAAAAGATTAATTTGGATCTACAGACTGAATTCAAACACACACTGGGGTGAAAGAGCTGAGTTTGAAAGAACTCCGCTTTTCATGAGCTAGACCAGACCCCAGGCCTGCTCAGACCAGGACCATGATGAAGTGTGGCTTGGAAGCTGAATGCCTGAATTGAGTTTGATCTCATCCCTGTTGTGGGCTGTTCAGCAGTGCCATGCAGAGCTTGAAGGATTAAATTGCAAATATGGGCTGTGCTCATGTACATTTGTACTGTGTCAGCTTCAAGCTGAGCTGCAAATTCAGTGGAAGGAAAAAAATTCAGTGTGAGACTCCAGCTAGGCTGCTGGGTTTCTCCAGTCAAACTAGAGGGTTTCCCTCATTGAAGATAAAAAACTTCTAGGTACCAACAAGTTCCATGGGAAACCACATGAGAAATAAGTAAGTGCAGGTAGGCTGAGCTGTATTGAGAAACAAGTCTGTGCAGAAACTCTGCATTGAAGATTAGAGAGTGCCTTCTGCAGGAATTTATAGCTCCTCCCAAAGAAGCTGCCTGACATCCAAGAAGGAAAAGCTGCTGTCTCCTAACTCAGGCAGGACAACCAGAGTATGAAAGGTGCTGCAGAAGGAAAATGTACCTCAGCTCTCTTCAAAGCAGGTTGCAAATTGAAATCTGGAACATAAGTCTGTTGCAGGGCTCAACACTGTGTGACTGCCAGCATCTCCCTTCACACTGTATCACAGCCCTTGGGGGATTATTTCACATTTAGGTCCTCCTGAGGAAAAGACTGTGACAATGCTTCAGCAAAAATAAATTTTTTTTTTTCCCAAACAACACAATTTTTGCAAAGGCAAGCATTTTACAGCACTCAGCCCCCTAAAAGGTGAGAAAGAACATAGAACAGTAAGTTCACCTAGGTCATCTTGGTACAATTTCAGCTCAGGGCTTTTTTCCTTTAGTATCTCCCTCACAGGTCCTCCTTCTCTGTGGCATCCCTTAGTAGAAATCACAGCGTATTTACATCTCTCATGAGACGAAATTACACAGTAGATGATCCCTCTCCTTTGTTTCTCCTGCAGGAATCACTCTGAAATTCCCTGGCCTGTGTTTTAATGGAGGTCAGAGCAGAGCAAAATATCCCCTCCTGGCCTTAAAATCTATGAATAATATTTTCCCTTGGAGACTCCAGTCAGGGTACAGTGGGAAGAGCCTCAGTCACACCTGGGTTATGGACTTGGGCTGGGTGTAGGTTGGATAAAACCATCACATGCGGATGGATGGATTTGAAGCATGTCCCTCTGTCCATCTGCATCTCCATCCCAGCCCCACGGGGCAGTAGCATTGTGGTATCACAGCTATAAAGCCACTGTGAGCTGGGATGGCATCCCACACGTTTGCTCTTGCTCACTGATTTAGTATTCAGAATTTAGAATTTATTGAGGATTCTTCCTTTGTCACATCATCTATCAGAGACAGACACCACCGAGATGGAAGGGGGAAAAAAAATTAAAAACCTGTTTATTGCTCAACTTGCTCTAGGCATGTTTTAGTTTATTGTTCAGCTTGGTTCATTTCAGTGTTTCAATTTGAACGGTTCGCTTAGTTGCTGTGGCTAAAAAAAAATAAATTAAGAAAACCATAAGAAAACCTATTTAAAAAAAAAAAAAGAAGAAGTGGCAGCAGCAAAAGTTGAGATTTGTAGGGCCCCTCAGCACCTCCCAATGTCAGAGGTGTCAGCGGATAATTTAAGGGCACAATCCCACGTTGCCAGAAGAGACGTGCTCCCAATTCCCTATTCCGCATGTGTCCGCCCACGGAGCTGCTGCTGGCACCCCTGGGAGGAGAGACCCGCATTGCAGATGCCCTGCCCAGCCCCACGGGGCTCGCTGCTCCGCGCCTGCCACGCTGCTCTGCACGGAGCCCTTTGCCAGGGTGCGCTGGAACCCGCGCGCGGCCGCTCGCTCTTCCAGGCGCACAGAAGGGAAATCCAGGAATTCCTGGGTTTACTCCAGCATGAGTGGGGCTGGTGCCCACAGGGAGTAAAAGGTGGTCACATCTCTTGTGACCACCCAACAGCAGATCTGATTCTGGCCCCACAGATTCCAGGAATCATCATCGTGGGCTACCAGTCCCAAATGCAGCGGCTCTCATTTCAGCGGCTCTGCTGATCCTCCAGACCTGGCCTCAGATGTCTCTGCCTCCAGTGGGGTAGGGGCTTTCCAAAGAAAACAGGACCCAGCTTCTCCACGCAGCTGCTTTTAGCATTTGAAGAAACCTTCTCCAGCAGCAAGTGCAGTAATCTCAATGGGAGATAAGTCAATTACAGCAAATTGAGCTATTTAATTTCTGGCTGCAAATGGCTTTCAGTTACACAAGTAGACACATTAATCTAATAACTAATGATCATATATTTTACTAATCATACAACGCTGCGTGAGGTATTATATCTAATTATATTTAAGATTAAGACATCTTTATATGTGTATTTTTGCTGGTTGCCAGGCTGGTGCAGATGGATGAAAACAGAAAAAGAAAGCAGGAATATTTCCAACCCCCACCCTGTAAGAAACAGGACATTCCTTTAAAAGACGGAAAGATACAATTCAGAGAGGACTGGCTGGGGTTGCCTTCAGGATAGAATAGAAGAGAATGGGAAAGAAAAACTGCAATAAAATATTCTATGATATTGTCTTTTTTCTTTGAAAGCAAGGGTTGAATCCTGAGATTTGATGCTAGTGGCTTGGGATCAAAAAACCAGAATTGTTCAGATTGGAAAAGCCCTCTCAGATCATCAATTCCAAACACTCCCCAGCAATGCCAATCCACCACTGCCCCACAGCCCCCAGGGGCCACATCCACATGGCTCTTAAATCCCTCCAGGAACTGGGACACCATCAATACCCTGGACACCTGTGCCAGGCTGGGTAACACTTTTGCTGAAGACATTTTCCCTAATGTCCAACCTAAACCTCCCCTGGAGCTACTTGAGGACATTTCCTCTTGTCCTGCCTGTTCTTACCAGGGAGAAGAGACCGACCCTAAATTAAATTAGATTAAACAGCTCACATTGTTCTCACCCTCCTAATCTGGCCCTGGAGCCTCCAGGCCTGCAGTGTTGATGAGAGACAGCCAAGAGATGTTCCCCCAAAGCTGTACTGGCAGAAAACCTGACTGCCTCCAGCTTTTCAAAGAGCTCATTCAGAGACACTCCTGAGGCAGACCAACCACAAGAACCCTCAATGCAACCAGAAAATCTGCCCTGCCCAAGATACTCTCAGGGACTTAGGGTAACAGGACTGTTAGGGCTGGAAAACATCCCTAAAATCATTCTGCTGCCCACAGCACTGGCTGGGTGCTTCCCAGTTCCTCATTCACCTGGGGTGAATTTCCCGTGTCTGGTGCTTCCAGAATGGAGCAAAAGCACATGACCACAGGGAAGTCCTACATGATCCTCTTCCCCCCAAGGAATGTCTTCCTCCAGGATGGTATAGCTCTTTTCTGTGTGATCCAAAGAGCAAAGGCTGACACCTGCAAGGTGCCCTACACTAATGCTGCATTATTTCCTTTTTCAAGCTCAAGGAATCTTCCAAGAATCCAAAGGATATTTATTAAAATAACTACTTGAAACAGGGTCTCCAGTACAAACTCTGAATGCTTTTCCTGAAGAACACTACTCTGTGCTAAGATCACTCCATGATCAGCCTGGGCTGTTGGTCAATATGATGATGCAGTTATACAATCACTGATTATTCTCTTTGGTAAATACTTTTATTTATGCGGGTATTTTTTGCATCAGTCTAGTGGCAATCCATCATATGTGAAGGCCTCATGGCAGCTGCTGTTGAAATCAATATGTGTTAGGATGCCAGAAAACTGAGCTCATTTTTCTTCTCTTTGACATCGTAACTAAAGATCATAAAAAGAGATAATGATAATGACGCAAGGCAATGATTAGAGATACTCTGCTAAAGGAAAGGATGGAATCAGGCAAGCAAGGAAAGAAAAGCTGGTAAAATGACAGGAAAAGGACCTTCCTCTTTCCCAAGGGAAAAGCTGAGTTACATGCAAGGGAGGCATATGTGGAAATCACAATTAATTACCCTGCACCCTTGCCCTACCCCTCTCATGCAGACCCCTTGCATTACAGCACCTCTGCAGCCAGCACTGCCAAAGCCAGGGCTTGTGTCTTCAAGCCCCATTCTGGGCAAACAGGTCTCCAAATTCAGAGAGTCCAATGGAACACCAATTTATCAGGAGGAAAAATCTCCCCCCTGTTTACCAGCAGATGTTCTGGAGTGAGATCAGCTTCCAGGTCCTACAAAGCTGCTGCACAGCCCAGGTTCTGTGAGACAGGGCTGGGTCTTGGTGCCATAATCATCTGTGACTTACCCTGCAGTGTGTTTGCATGGGAAAACAGCACTCTTCACTCAAGCAGAACCACCATACTGCACAGGGGCCAACCAACCTCTGATATAACATATATGATATATACAATATATGACATGATGAACATAACTTAGTATAGTGCTTCTTGAGTATGAAATCCCACCAAAATATCCCTATGGCATACAAGCCATGACAGGCATGCATGTCTACATATTTCACTCAAGGAATCCTAGAATTGTTTGGGTTGGAGGGAATCTTTAAAGACCATCTAGTTCCCCCTCCGCCAGGGACACCTTCAATAGGGCAGGTTGCTCCAAGCTTCATTCATCCAACCTAGCCTTGGACACTTCCAGGGATGGAGCAACCACAGCTTCTCTGATCAACCTGTGCCAGGGCCTCCCCACCCTCACAGCCAGGAATTCCTTCCAAATATCCCATTTAACACTGTGCCCTGGCAGTGGGAAGCCATTCCCCTTTGTTTTGTTCAGTACATACCCTTGTAAAACACACACATGTGCTCACATATGTTCTGTATTCTACTTCTAAGGAACAAATTAGCATAAACACATGAGAATGTTTACATACACCATCTTTCATACATAAGAATCATCTCTCATTCGTAAGAACATTTTTTCATACATAATTTTATTTTATTTTGTCTGAATATAGAGTGCATGAGTACGTTTGCACATGTATGAAATCTTATTTTATTTTGTCTGAATATAGAGCACATGAGTATATATGCACATCTCCAAAGTACACCACGAACCTTCAGCACAAGGTAAAATCTGAATAAAGCCAAAAAATATGTGCATTTGTTACACAGCAGGTATGGAAATGAGACACAAGCACAACCCAGCCGCTGAAATCCCGACATCAAGTGCAAGGCAAATCCCAAAAGCTCAAGGTCCTTTACAGCACCAACAGATCAGTCCCAAGCCCCCGGATCCACAGCCATAAAATCAAGCTCAGTGTCAGTACGAGCATGCTCCTCCTGCTCTGACTGCCTCCCTGCAAGCAGAACCCCATCCTGGGAGGCAGGAGCCGTGTTCAGATGTCAGAGGGAGACTGATCCCCCCTGCGCCGGCGCCTTGGGCAGGTGCTCTTTGTCGTTCAGTTCCACTAATCACACCGCAGCTCTGACATCCCTCCCAATATTTAACTTTCCTGGGACCTCTGGTAGTTTATTAACATTTTCAGGCTACAGGTACTGGTGTTTTCTGCCTTCAATTACGAGGCCACTTTTAGCTGCGGGAAAATTCCCTGCCCCAGGCGAAGCGTTGGCTGCAGTGATAGGAATAATCATTTGTGGGTGATATTTCAGCAATGCGCAGGGGGAAGTGGAGGACGATCTGTGACAAACAAAATGGATAGTATCAAAAATCAATTCCACTCCTGCTATAGGAATGAGCAATGGGAAGGAAAAAAGAGGCAATTCAACAGCTTTTACAGGGGGGGAGGACTCGAAGGGAAGAAAAGGTTCTGCTTAGAAGATATACTTTGCTGTGGAACAATAAAATGGGCTGCTTGAAAAATTTTAAGTTTCGACATGGATTCAGATGCGTCTATGAACACTTCCATTGGGTTTGGTGCTGGGAAACCCAGTCAGTGCCAGATCTCAGGCCCAAGCCTGCTTCCTTGACCTCAGCCAGATTCTTCCCAAAGGCAGGAGATCCCTGTTCTTGTCTGTGCACATGTGTGATGTGTGCAGACACGAGTTTGCACGCCTGTAAATGTGTACAGATGTACACCTATGAATTTTTTCCCCTTGGAGCTATGGTGCCTAGGTAGAACAGGGTCTGTGATCTATTTAAATTCTTCTGGGTCTTCAAGGAAGTCTTCACTTAAAGCCATGGTTAAAGGAGCACAGCAGTGACCTCACACCTGTCAAATGCGAACGAGGATTTTTTGTTGAGATACCTGGTTTGCCTTGAAAAGCAGTTGACCTATGCAGACATGGGTGAGTCTGGGTTTTCAAGGTTAAAACCCTCACTAAGTTACTTGTCAAACCTTGAGGTTTTACCCTGAAAAAAAAAACTTTGTGGTGTGCCAACATGTTGGTTATGGGTTGGGACCACTGAGGACAAGAGAGACCCTGAGGGGCTGGAGCGTGTCCAGGGCAGGGAACGGAGCTGGGAAGGGGCTGGAGCCCCAGGAGAGGCTGAGGGAGCTGGGAAGGGGCTGAGCCTGGAGCAAAGGAGGCTCAGGGGGGCCCTTGTGGCTCTGCACAGCTCCTGACAGGAGGGGACAGCCGGGGGGGTCGGGCTGTGCTCCCAGGGAACAGGGACAGGAGGGAGGGAATGGCCTCGAGTTGCACCAGAACAGGTTTAAATTTAAAATTTAAATTTTTTAATTGAGAAAATTTATTTACTGAAAGGGTTGTCCAGGAAACACCTTTCCAGGGCAGTGGTAGAGTCCCCATCCCTGTAGGGATTTCAAAGCTGTGTGGATGTGGCCCCTGGGGACATGGGATAGCAGTGACCTTGGCACTGCTGGGGGAATGGTTAGATTCGATGATTTTAAAGCACTCTTCCAGCCTAAATGAGTCTGTGATGCATTATTGCTGCAGAGTCTGTCTGAAGGCACAGGAATGTGTAAGAAAGCACACATCATTTTCACTACTGGCAAATCAGAAAATTTGCTCTGTGAATTATGGCCCTGGTGCCTCCCAAAATGCCCACAATGACCAGAACCATCTTGCTTTGTTCAGGAGGTCCTTTCAGATATTCACAGCTCTGATAATTAGAAAGCTTCTCGTAATTTCCAGCCTAAATTTATTCATGGCTAGTTTAGATCCATTTGCACTTCAATAGCCCACTCCCAGAGGAAGGAGGAGGTTGCAGGGCTCTATATGGAGGTGATAGGTTTGACCCAGAGAGGAACCTGGTTCCTGCAGCCTCTGTCAGAGTCCCTGGCGACTCGATTGAGCAATGGTCATTTGAAGTCTACGAGTGGGGTTGAAATACTAAGGATATCAAGCCTGCAGGTGGGGAATTCAGAGATGCTCATCGCTTCTTATTGCAAATTAAATATTTGGTGGTGCCAAAATGGTATTTAATTTGAGCTAAGAAATTGTCCCTTTCTTTCTCTCAATGACTTTCATTTTTGATGAAGCTGGAAGACAGGAAAATAAAATATCTTAATTTATTTTTCCTTGACTGATTTATTTTTAAATTGTAACTTTCAACACTCCCTACTTTGCTGAGAGAAGAGGATGAGAAATGCTGACCAGCCAGTTTGAATTTCAGCCAGTTATTAGAAACATGTATTAAGCTTAGATTTTAAAAACTGGTTTTCAAATGTTTACCCTTTTTTCCCGAACAGGTCCCTGGAAGAAAGTTGGGGCACAGAGCACCTTGAAAATCAACCTGAGCACCCTGCCCTCTATGGATGGTAGGGAAATATGATCTCGCCTGAGCTCTTGTAGAAAGAGAGAGAGAGACGGTCCATGCAGGGTCTAAACTCGGTATGGACAGAAACAAATTGCCTCTTGAAGTGCCAAGCAGACTGCAGTGTATCTGCCCTCTCTTAAAGAAATAGAACCTTTAAAAGTGGATGGGAAGTGGAAATTTAAATATCACTCTTTCTTACTCAGGACTTTTTCTAGTCCACGGAAAAACCCTCTCTGGAAATTGTCATCCTTTTCGCTCCTTCTGCTAGGTGTGGAACGAGGAGTGCAGGGTGGGGGAGCCTTGGGCAGGTCATCCAAGTGTCTGCTGCACATTCTGGTTGGGGCAGGATGGGGCCCTGCAGCATCTGCCCCCCACATTGCTCCACAGCCACACAATGTTGGACTCCCTCTGCTTTCATCACCCTCCCCTCAGTTCTCCAGCCTAGAAAATCATAAAATCACTGGATGGTTTGGTTTGCGAGGGTCCTAAAGCTGATCCCATCCCACCCCCTGACACGGGCAGGGACGCCTCCCACTAGCCCAGATTGCTACAAGCCACATCCAACCTGGCCTTGGGCACTTCCAGGGATCCAGGACAGCCACAAATTCTCTGGGACACCTGTGCCGGGGCTTCACTACCCTCACAGTCAAGACTTTTTCCTAACATCCAATCTAAACCTAATCTCTTTCTGTTTAAAGCCACTCCCCACTGTTCTGCCACTACACACCCTTGTCCAAAGCATCTCCCCACACTGCTCCAGCATCCTCCCCTGTTTTTCTAGCACACTCCCTGAGATGCTGCTTCCCTCTGGGACCATGCAAGGTGCAGCAGGTCACCCAGGGTGATGGGACACAGTGAGGGCTTGATGTGCCAGAACCCAGCCCTGCACATGGATCTCATCAGCCAAAAAGGGCCATCCTGCAGAGCCACCACGAGCCACACCTGACCTGCTGCTACGTGAAATTCATAGCTGTTTAAACAAACACAGCACAAATAAACACTGCAGAGGTTTTTTAAGAAGAACCCATTGCTGTTAGCACCCAAATTCCACTAATGATTTGAATATAATTAATGCCTTTCCAGGTCATGAAGAAGGGTTGATCACCTTCGCCCACTTTTGGTTATATTTACAGCCTTCCCCTTTGTCATCTTGACACTTGCCACATGAAATTTGGGGAAGTCTGGGGAGGGAGGGCTGAAAGGAAGCAATATCTGATCATGTAAACAATTAGACCTTTATCCATCCTGCCCAAAGAGGTCCTTTATCTGATGACAACCTCTGCAGAACGGAAGAGGAATAGGTACCTCCCTTTGGGACCATCCTAACTATTCAATCAATTCTCCTCAATTACTAACAAATCTAAATGTGATTTATCTGCCCAGGAATCATTCCAATATCAGGCAAGGATCTATCAATAAAACCCCCAAAGGCAATCTTTTTTTCAGAGCTGTCAATAGAACCTCTGAAGCACAAAGAGAGGGAGCCGACAATTGAGATATTTTGCTCTTTTTTTTTCTTCTTTTTTTTTTTTGAGCACTTAATTAAGTCGACAAGAAGCTGTCAAGGATAATTTTCAAAGCACACGGCCTCAGCATCTGACATTTGATAATATTACACTCCATGTTGATTGAAATTGATTTTTTTCTCCTCCTTTTTTTCCTTTTTTTTTTTTGTTTTGTTTTGTTGGTGGTGGAAGGCTGCAAAAAAAGGGGGCATTTGACAACTTTCTTGCCCATAGATCCAAGGACAGCAGGCCAGTTTGTTAAGGTCAGTCATGACAAACAGTATGATGGGTTTTTAAAACCAGCTGAGTTTAACAATAGTAGGGCACGGGTGTGTTATTTCAGTGTCAATAAAGCGAGCTGCTCAGCAGTTAGCAAATATCTCAGCAATATCAGAAGCGCCAGGATTAGAAGTAATAGTAAATTTATAGGGTCGGATTCTGATCTCAGTTAATACCACTGTAAATCCAGAGCGAATTTCATTGACTTCAATAGTTTTTGATCCAGAACAGCCCAGATGTGGTCATTTTCTGAACTTGTTACCTGAGCTGCCAATTGCATCATTGCTCTGGATTTATTTGTGTTTATTTTTCACCCTGATGGGAGTTGGGCACTTCCCCTTGTCCCTCCCCCTGTAAAAGTCACTACTGTAAATCTCTCTAGATGATTATCTTCTTAAGTGCCTAAGCTACTTTGTAAACCTATACATGCAGTAGCTGCAATTCCCACGCCTTTGGAACAAGTGCAACTCTCCTGATGTGCAGCAGAATCTGGCCCCTGTCCTTGCTCAAACAGGGGGAAAAAAGAAGTACAGATGGCAAAAAATCAGGTTCCAGGCTTTTCTTGCTTTTTGGCTCTCTAATCAGTGATCAGTTTACTATTTGCTGCTTAGCACTCCATGCAGAAAGCAAAGCAGACTCTCAGCAAATTGACTTGAACGATAATATTTTATTAAAGTTCTGCATTTAGTTGATCTTGCAGCTGCAGCTGAGCAATTATGGCATTTCAAGAGTAATTTATTTGTTATCAGAATCCAAGATATTATTTCTTTTGTCCCAGCTACAGAAAAAGACCCTGGGGTAACGCAGTTGTGTGAGAGGCTGGGAAGCAGGGAGATGCTCTCCTTGGCCTCTGGGCAGAACAGCAGTGACCTGCCAAATTTTTGGGTTCAAGAGGGGATGGCTTGAAAAAGAGTGGGGCTCAGAATGTACAAGTCCTAACCCTAGAATCTTTTAGGGTGGAAAAGCATCTAAGGGACCAATTATTCCTCACAACTACCATGGCCACTACTGAGCCAAGTCCCCGAGTGCCACATCCACATGGCTTTTAAACCCCTCCAGGGATGGGGACTCCAAAACTGCCCCGGGCAGCTGTGCCAGGGCTGGGCAGCCCTTTCAGAGCAGTTTTTCTTAATTACCCTTACTCATGCACATACTGCTTGGCTTCAGTTTATGCCCAGCCAGAGGATAACTCACACTGCCTGCTCCAGCACCAGGGCTCAACAGGAATGGGAATGGCTCTGGAAGTGCTCCCTTGGTCCCACACAGGAGAGGGGCTCCAAGATGAGGTCAGTTCCTGTCCCTGTTTTATTTATTTCTATTTCTTGCACAGCACAAGACGGAGATGCATCAACATCAAGTTGCACCCCATTTCAGAAGATCCAGTTCTGGACACCTTGAGCAGTGGTGACCGGGTCAGTCTCATCAGAAACCAGATTCTAAAGGGCCAGGTCTGTCTTAAACAGATAAATCGTTTCTCAGGAATATGTAATTCAGACACCAGGCAGCTTTCGTGTGTCAGAGAGCGAGCAAGCTAAATTAATTAATTGAATTGCCCAAGGTCATTGAGGAAATCTGCAGAAGAGGTCAGCCATGGCCACAAACACCCACAAATCATCATCCCCATCGCCACAGGTGTGGTCTCAGCAAGAGTGTGGGACAACAAGGGTTAAGCTGGGCTGGATTGAAGAGAGACATAATTATCCCAGGTAAGAATTAACTTGTGAGGAATTGGGAGCAAGGCACCACCTGACTCAAGCAAAATGATCTAAATCTGTCTGTCCCACGCTGATCCCCACGCGACTCTCCCGCAAATGATGCACCAGAATTAACTGAAAGTACTTTACAGTAGGTACATTTCACCCCTCCGAGGGATGCTATAAATGTTGGTCTCACAGACACCACTCCTGCAGTGCCCTGAGATCAGGAGAAAGGGTATAAATCCAAATCAGTGCCAGCACTGCCTCTGGAAAGCTCTCGCAACAATTAAAGCAGAATTATAACAGGTTCCCGGGAGTGACCGCAGTTTGGATTTGAAGGGTGAGGGATCCTGGTCTCTCCACTTTGTTTCAGGCAAATGAAGCCTGGGTTTTATGACTTTTGGGATCTTGTGGCTAGGAAATTAAAAAGTTGCCCGGGTCACTGCTGGGCACTGGAATGTGACTGTAAGCCAAATTGTTAATCCAGTCTGAAGGTGTCCTAGGCCAGGGGTAGCTGAGCCACTCCCAGGTAATTCCTAGGGGTGCTCTGGGGAGCAGCCTGAGCCAGCGCCACCCCTGAGTGCCTGCTTGGGTCTGGCCACCCCATGTAGCAGTATAAATGAGAGTGTTTGTGCAAAAGGATGGCCCAGGTGGGCTGATTTTGGCAGTGCAGGTATAGCCTTTATGAGCTGCCTTCCTGGCTTCTCGGTCCAAGAGAGAATTTGGGATATCTGCTATAGCACAACAAGTGCTGTCACGATGAACAAGCGGAGGTGGGAATGTTCACCTGGACAAACTAGCAGTGATGCTGCTCTTTGGAGTGGCCTCCAAAGGACAGATCCAGCCCTGGCCCCCAGTCTGCCCCCTCCATGGTTACCTGTACCCTCATGCTGCCAGGCTGGTCTCTGGCTGATCCCTCCAGAGATGCTGGCTCAGGTTTCTCTCCCAAAGCTCTGGGGTCAAGATGACACTGAGGCCATCCCTGGGACACTCTGTATCTCCTTCTTGCTCTGTGCCTTGTGCCTGCATGCCCACAGGGCTAAATCACAGCTCTCATAATTGCCACTGTCCTGGAGCACATCTGCAGGATCTCCTGGGAGGACTCAGAGGCATAAAAATAGTCATCACTCAAAACCTGAGCAAACTTCTGATCCACAAGTTTGGTTTTTTCCTTGCTTAGGCTCCACCTTTCTGCCCAAACCATGAGCACCAAGATTTATTCCTGTTATTTGGTTTCTGTTGTTAGCTCCTTATTTCCTGGAGTTTTGGGATAATGGAAAAACTTGTTTTCTTAAGAAAAAGGAGCATGCAAGCACGGGCTGGAGTTTGCTGGTCTGGGAAATCATGAAGGAGGTGCACAGCTGTCGCACATCGTTCTCCTCCTCTTCCTCTGCTGCCTCTTTACCATCCAAGGGGATGGTCCCTGCCCATGGCCTCCCTCAAAACGTGCAGGGACCAGCCAGACTGGGCTGCTGGGATGAGCCCAAGCTGGTTGGGATGCTGTGATTGTCATCAGCCCCACAGTGTAGCTTGCTGTCCTAAAGGACATCATTCAGTGTTGGGCTTGGCAGTGCTGTGGGAGCAGGTGGACTCAGTGGTGTCTGAGGACTATTCCCACCTAAATGATTCTATGATTCTGTCATTTTACCCCTTCTCCTGTGGCTGGCTGGAGTTTGGTCCTCCTGTATCAGGGGGTGGAAGGTTTGCACACCTGAAAACTCAACAGCTTTTCCCCTAATATGTGATTGATCTTATAAGACATAAAGCTTATTTTCAGTCTGAAATCAAGGTATACAACCACTTGTGCAATACACTAGAGCAGGATTTACTCTGAGCTGTCAGTCCCACACTGTGACCTGAGGCAGTGCAGACAGGATGGGCTGAGTGCTCCTTACCTTGACCCCGAATGGTCAAACAACAGCTCACTTAGACCTTGAAGACAACATTCTACCAAAATTCTGTCCAAAAAAAATCTTCCCCTGTTGAGGCTCTATCTCTGCCTGGGGTTGGCTCACTCTGGGGCACAGCAGGGGGATCCCTCAGAGGGTGATAAATGCAGCAGCACCAGGCTCAGCTGAGCTCAGCTTGACCATGGTGTGATCTGGGCCTTGGCTAAAGGACTTCAGGGTTTTCCTTGGGGAATAAGAGTGGGAATTTAAGTGGTCTTGGTACATTTGGGGTCTTGGGGTGATGAGGGCAAGCAGTGTCCAAGCAAATTGGGCTGGTCTGGAGCAAGACCTGGGGGTGCTGGCCGTGGGATGCTGATTTCACCTTCGATGCCTTTGCCTCTGGCAAGTCACTTAGCAGTGAGGTTTCCCTCTGTGTAAAATGGTAGAATAATCACTTCCTACCTTGCAGGGGAGAAGTGAGGATTAATTAATTAATTAATTGTTTTGGAAGTAATTAAGTTTCTTATTTCACAATGAATTGCTCTTTTCTTTCTGGTATTTTTTTTTTTAAAGGTGTGATGTTGTATAGGACCTTGAGTTTCACCACGGCCATGAGCTGATGGGTGTTCCCAGGACGAGGACAGCTTCAGGTCCCTGCTGGAAGGACAGAGCTGGTGTCTTGCCATTCCCATTGGGTTTGCAGGTTACAACCACCAAGCCATGGCCCTCCTGGGCTGGGTTTAAAAACGCACTATTGCCATTTTTCCCATTTGAAAGACCAAGTCCTGCCAGCCTCTGTCTCCTCTAACACCTAGTGAGTGAGGCTAGGGCACAAGAGATGAGGTCTTTGCCCCTGACAGGCAGCAGGGCTGGGCTCTGGGTGCCTCTGGTGTGCCCAGGCCTTGGGGCTGGTCCCTGATCCCCTGGGGCTGACCCACAGCATCTCACTGATCCTGTGGAGCTGGCAGAGATCCCTGTGGCAGTCAGGGACACAGGGACACCACAGGTGTCCTGGCAGAGGACAGGAAGCAGTGACTGTCCAAAAAAATCTTCCCCTGTTGAGGCTCTATCTCTGCCTGGGGTTGGCTCACTCTGGGGCACAGCAGGGGGATCCCTCAGAGGGTGATAAATGCAGCAGCACCAGGCTCAGCTGAGCTCAGCTTGACCATGGTGTGATCTGGGCCTTGGCTAAAGGACTTCAGGGTTTTCCTTGGGGAATAAGAGTGGGAATTTAAGTGGTCTTGGTACATTTGGGGTCTTGGGGTGATGAGGGCAAGCAGTGTCCAAGCAAATTGGGCTGGTCTGGAGCAAGACCTGGGGGTGCTGGCCGTGGGATGCTGATTTCACCTTCGATGCCTTTGCCTCTGGCAAGTCACTTAACAGTGAGGTTTCCCTCTGTGTAAAATGGTAGAATAATCACTTCCTACCTTGCAGGGGAGAAGTGAGGATTAATTAATTAATTAATTGTTTTGGAAGTAATTAAGTTTCTTATTTCACAATGAATTGCTCTTTTCTTTCTGGTATTTTTTTTTTTAAGCTGTGATGTTGTATAGGACCTTGAGTTTCACCACGGCCATGAGCTGATGGGTGTTCCCAGGACGAGGACAGCTTCAGGTCCCTGCTGGAAGGACAGAGCTGGTGTCTTGCCATTCCCATTGGATTTGCAGGTTACAACCACCAAGCCATGACCCTCCTGGGCTGGGTTTAAAAACGCAGTAGTGCCATTTTTCCCATTTGAAAAACCAAGTCCTGCCAGCCTCTGTCTCCTCTAACACCTAGTGAGTGAGGCTAGGGCACAAGAGATGAGGTCTTTGCTCCTAACAGGCAGCAGGGCTGGGCTCTGGGTGCCTCTGGTGTGCCCAGGCCTTGGGGCTGGTCCCTGATCCCCTGGGGCTGACCCACAGCATCTCACTGATCCTGTGGAGCTGGCAGAGATCCCTGTGGCAGTCAGGGACACAGGGACACCACAGGTGTCCTGGCAGAGGACAGGAAGCAGTGACACACAACTCTTCAAAGAGATTATTTGGTTTTGCCTTTCTTTCCCTAAACCAGCCAAGCCTTTCAAACTGCAATTAGGAATTTCAAAAGAGTCTCTAATCCTTGAGATGCATTATTCAGGGCTCTTAAAGCACAGATTCTGAAGTGAATTTGGTGTCAGAACTCATATATTCAGATTGTCCTTAATTAACCATTTAAGATAAAGAGTTCAAAATCTCTCATTATGTCATCATTTTCAGAAAAGTTGCAAGAAACAAGACACATGAAGAACCCAGCACTGTCTGCTCTCAATAGACATCTGACAAAAGGATAAGTGTGGCTAATTCCCCTGGGCATTATTTGTACACAGTGCATAGGTATGGGTGAATTATTGCTGTCCCTGACTGTCTCATGATTTTTTTTTCCCATCTCTTATGATCTTTTTTACCCTATCCGATGTTTTGACATCTGAGAAATTCATATTGGCAGGTTGATCTATATTGTCTAATACAACATGGAGTGTAATTAATCACAAATCCTGCCAAGTTTTTTTTCCAGCAACTTCAGGCACAGTGAAATGGCAGAGATCTGTTCCAAGGTAATGAAGATTACATTATTAATTTCCACTAAAAACTTGCCATACAGACCAGGGCCACTAAAAACCAAGATTTGCACTCAGGCTTTAAATTATGCTTTGGTATTTACTACTGCAGAACCAACTCAATGCAGAGACTTGGGAAATCTTGCAGTTAATAATTGAGAAAATTATGCACAAGGAGGGGTTTTCATCAAAAATTTAGAAACTCTTGAGGAGAAGCAGAAGACACTTGGTCAGAGTAGGACTGAGCCTCAAAACTGAAATGTTCTTAGAATTGTTTTAGAAATTAAAACTCAAGGAAAGCTGACAGGAAAGGAGAATCGCAAACTTCAGGATGATGCATATTGTGATAGTAAAGATTATGGCATCTCTTTATGTTGAAATAGAGGGTAGACCAGAACCTGCCAAAACTCAAGAATCAAATCAAATAAAATCTGTTTTAAACATTGCATTTTAAAACAGGCTACTGGGTCAAACGTGGGATGGGGCACAGTGACAAAACAACCATGAAGCTTTAGCCATAATTGTTCTATTTTAGAAAAGGAGACTGCATAAAAATGGGGGAGTCTTGTCAGTATGAAGAGCAGGAGAGTGAAGAAGAAGGCTAAAGGGTGGTGAGAAGCATGGGAGTTACTTAGAAGTGTTATTTCAGAGACTAACAGTAAGTCTCCATCTCAGATCACCTAGAAAAACTTGGGCTCAAATCAGCAACAGCTCAAAGGAAATTAGAAGGATTTGGAAGCTCCAAGCTGAATGCACGCCCACCAAAAAAAAGAGGGGAAAAAAAAATCTGGCATGTTCAATCTAAAACTATAACAGGACAAAAACCAGCCAACCAGCCAACCAACCAAAAAAAAAAACAAAAAAAAAAACCAACCAACCAAACCAAAACAAAACCAAACCAAAAGCAAGCAAACCAAACCAAACCAAACCAAACCAAACCAAACCAAACCAAACCAAACCAAACCAAACCAAACCAAAACAAAACAAAACAAAACAAAACAAAAAAAAAAAAAGGAAGATTTTGAGGAAAAAATTGCTGAAGTGGCAAACACTGGTGATAAATCAGAGGTAGGAGCCCGAAGGTTTGTAGGGCAATTCCAGCACAAGAAGAACTCCAATATCAGACTGAAGTTTCCTCTACCATAATACCATGTCTCCAACAGCAGATGATGCAGGCATTTAGGAAGGCATAGCACAACATTTAGCTTCACAGGACCCTTCCTCAGCCTTCAGGGGTTTGAGGCTTGGCAGCTTCCAGCAGACCTCCCCAGGGGCCTCCGGTGATTATGATATAATAGTGAAATTTAGGGAAGATTGGGCCTCAGCAGAGAAACCAAGTGAGATTTTCACATCTATATTCAGCACAAAGAAGCCCAGAGTGTGCTACACGTGTAAGGCCTGTTTCTTGGGGTTTAGCAGAAGAGAATCTAGAAACTGAAGTGTCAATAGGGGAAATTTAAAGTACAGGGAACACAGTAGTTATTAGCTGGGATGCTGTTCTTCTCTGAGCTGTAGTGGATCTTGAGCATGACCTTGGTGACACTTTTCTGTGCTGTGTCCTTGCCTGATGTCACTGTGACTCCTGCACACACACTCTCCTCTCCAGGGTGTCTGCAGAGTGACAGTGACCATAAGTCTCAAGCCTGCACTAAGCAAACTGTTAGATGTAAAGACCATCAAGGCATTCATGGTAAGTACAATATAACAAAGAAGGCTCAGCCCATCCTTCATAAGGGGCAGACAAGCTTTTAAATCTGTTAGAGCTCTCTGAAGGTCCTGTTAAGTGTATGGAAAAGGTGATCTGACGTTACCTAGGTAAGTTTTCTATGACATTCCATCCTGAAAGCTCAAGAAGCTGCTAGAAGTGTCGGACCTTTAATCAATTAATAACTAGATGGGGTAAAATCCCTAGGAAATAGAGCACAGGAATAATTTGCACGTTTCCAATAGAATCTAGTGTGTGTGTGTGTGTGTGTGCGCGTGCATGTGTGTGTGTAGTAAGAGCCATTCAGATCAGCATATTCATAAATAACCCAGGAAAGAGTGTGGATAGAGAGATGACAAAGCTCAGTGATATTACTGAATTATTCAGGGTGGTAAAGGCCCAGAGCTGACTGATGAGACTCACTGAGATTTGCAATCCCAAGTGACAAGAGAATAAAATTGAAGTTTAACATTACTAAATGCAAAGTAATGCACACACATGTACTCTGACTTGTCTATTACCTTCAGAAAAGAAAATTTGGTGTCACAACAGGTAATTCTGAGAAACTGTTATCTCACTGCTGGATTACAGGTAGAAAAGCAAACTGGCTGCTGATGATTACTAAGAAAGAGTGAAGAACAAGCCAGAGGTGTTAGGGAGCTGCATCAATTAATGTTGCATCTGCATCATCCTTTTCAGGACCTCCTGTCCCCTGAAGCAAATAATAGGAACCAGATTGGCAGGATAATACAAGAGAAGAATGGCTTCACATAAGGTCCAGGAAAGTCCACAAGAAAAGGTGAGTGTGGAGACAGAGGTGGACAAAGCCAAAGGAGGTATATTGTTCCTACTGTACATGGTGGGCTTTGCAACTTGTCAAAAACAAATGAGGTGAAATCTGACAGTTGATGTGATTTCAGGACTCAGCAGAACTAATTAATGGAAGAGAAATCCATGAAGGCCTTTAATACAGATCTATCACTTTCACTTCAGAAAGCCCTTATGCTGGAAATTTAGAGAATGTATTTGATGCAAAGTGATTTGTGCTTGCCATATTCTTATGTTTGTCTCCAGGCTTGAGCCAGGAGCAATGATCAGTCTGAGAGCACTCAGCCATGGGGTCTCTTGGGTTGAGGCAGCTGTTGTATTTTTTTGCTACAGAAAAATCCCTAAATTCTACAGCACTTCAAAAGGCATCTCAGAGGCCCTTTGCTCTGGACAGACACCTGGAGCAGCTCATGCCCTTCCCCACCAGCTTCCCAGGCTGTCTGCACGCTCGGGCATCCCTCACAGTTACACTGCCTCATTTCGGATCATTTGCTCAGAACTCAGGCTGAGGAACACATTTTTTAAATGAAGGGTGGGTTCTCGTGCCTAATTCTGAGGCAGGTCCATTTCACAGCTGAGGACTGTCCAAGCACAGAGGTGAGTGAACTGTTATCCTCCCACTACAGGAGGAGTGGATGGACAGGAGGGTGTGACTACTGTCACCCATCCTGTATGAATATCCTGAACAATGTCCATGTCATGAACACACTCGGGGCACCCAGGAGCTTTTGGAAACCTGAGGCCTGTTCGCTCCAGTGAGGAGGAGGAACAGGATTCCACCTCTGTGCTGTCAGAAATGCAGCCCCGGCCTGCAGGCCACTCCTGCTGCCGCGTTTAAATCCCACCAACCTCCCTGCTCTGCCTTAAACCTCCAGCTTTAGAGGGCCCCACTCATCAAAGTCTTGTCAGGCAACAAGAGGGGGAACAAGGAGGGCTTAATTGATCAGCTTCAAAAGTAGCCTTGAGAACTTGATTCAGATATTGACTTCCAACGAACTGGTTTAACTCCAGCTTCCAGAGCCAGCAATGGCTGAACATCAAAACTATTAACCTCTGGCCTTACCAGTTGGTGAGACATCACAGCAGCAGTAATTAGGAAGTCAATCGGAATCACATGTCTCACTTACACTGGCATGTCAATCAATAGTGCCAGTGACAGATTCATTAGGCCAGGCCTTGCAGCACAAGCTAGTAACAACCTCATAAAATACGCTTTTGAGGCAAGGCAAAGAAAAATCTGCTTGGAGGACTCGACTAGATGACAATATGTATTGATTAGGGCTCAAGCAATTTATGAAGTGCTACTTGCTCTGCAACCTTTCTGTCTCGGTGTTAAATTTTCCCAAGTAGTGGCTAAATAAAACAAAATATTACACTTTTTAAAGCCTTTTTCTGACAGGGCATTTTTTTTATTTTAGTTACAATTTACAAATAATCTAGCAAGGTAAAACTTCTACAGTTACTTAATAGTGAAAGGTACCTTTCATTTCTCTGGACATCAGGGTTTGATAGAAGATGTCCATCTAGATGAGGAAAAAGAAAATCTGAAACATGGTTAGGAAACTCTCCTACCTTCCAGAGACAAATTTCATTTTAGCATTCCTCTCCTTAGAGCATTTAATGGCCATTTTTTCTGTCAGGTCACAAGAAAAGTTGATATTTCTATTTTTAAAAGCTGGATTTGTGGACTACAACCAGATCTCTACTGTTTGTTGCAAACAGTGTTTTTTAAAGACAGAAAAAGTGTAATTGGGAACTTTATGAAATGCTCTTTGCAGTGCTGCTGTTTTCATTGTACTTTTGTGTCTTAATTTGCTTGTCTCTGTTTTTTTGTCAGGATTTCCCCAAGGTTCATAAGGACTCGCTGCCCTCTGTTCACTCTGTCACTGGGGGTGGGATTTATTTCCTCTTGCCCTGCACAGAGAGGGAGGATCAGGCTTCAGGGAAAGTGTCCCTGCAGTGACATCTTTCTCTGCTGGATTTCAGCACTTGCACATCTTTACCCTCTCTCCAAGACAATATCAGAACCAGAGCATCTTATCTCACTAGCCCAAGATGCCAAAATGCAAGGCTGGTGAGACAATTTTCATGAGTAGTGAAGAAATAAAGGATTTTTCAGAGTCTCTCTCAGCATGTCATAAATTGCCTGTATTTGGCTGTAACCTGAAAAGGTTCAGAGAACCTGAAAAAAAAAAAGTGGAGCCAGTTTCAGGGAAGAGCAAAGATAAATTAGTCTTTTCAAATTTTGGTGCTAAGAGTATGTCTCTGGGTTGTTCTGCTACAGGAACATGCTCGAGTCCTTATTCAGCATTAGCAAGACTCATTCCTTGCTGGGTATAATTTTAGTAACACTCTGTGGTACCAAAGATTGTCCAAAAGTGGCAAAATGGTCACTGGGTTTAGCAACCCCTAGGAAAGGGGCTCAGAAAGACACAGGAGAGAGACTGTCTGTGAGCTGAACACTGATGTTTTTTGCCTTGCCTTGCCTTCCTTTTTTCCCTTCCGTAATGCATCGCCTACTTAATTTTCCAGCAGGTATTTCATTGTCACCAGGATCGTCCTAGTGATCAACTTTAATAATCTGTGGCTTTGCACAGGAAATTTCTCAGGAAATCCGAGAATCCAAGAATCACAGAATGGTCTGGGTTGGAAGGGATATTAAAATCCATTTAGTTCCATCCCCAGCCATGGTCAGGGACACCTTGCACTGGACCAGGTTGGTCAGAGCTCCATCCAGCCTGGCCTGGAACACTTTCAAGCCCTTTCAACATCTTTAAAATCTTCCTCACTTTTAGCTAAGTGTTAAAGACACAGTGCAAGTGTTTGACTGGTCAGAGTTCAAGCACTTCTGATTGTAGGGAATGTTTCTCCATTTTTTACCAATTATCTTTGGCTCTGAGGTAGCAAGGGAATATTTCTCAGGGTGGAAAAGCTGATCTCCTGCACTAACATCATGTCCAGAGAAGGCTGCAGCCTCTTATTTTCACATCAGATTAATAAAACTACCAAAGTACCCCCCGTGAGCAAAGACCTAATACCTTTGAAGGACAGTGACTGAGGGCTTGATAATTTGTTAATAACAACAGTTTTCAGGTTAATTATTTTGGGAACTTTATTAATGTTAATAGTACAGCTGGACCAATAAGTTATAATGATTTATTTCCCTGCCAAAATCAGACCTTTTCTGCTTTTGATTCATCCAAGAATAGATTGTAGTTTGCTCAAATTGATTAATTACTTTAAATTACTTGCCAGATAACTTCTGCAAATAAGTCTGGCTTACAAGCAGTTTGGTTCTGTGTCTGGTTCACAAGCAGTTCACAGTTGTGAACTACACATGAAAGCTGAACTGTGGAATGGGATAGGTAATTCACCCTGGGAGTTTGGTTTTCCAGTTTGGGTGATGAAATAATTTAACTTGTTTTCATTGCCAAATGTCTGTGGGTAACACATTAAATTGTCCTCTCTCCAATTCTCTCCAACCCTCCTGCCAATAAACTCCTCATTCCACCAAACAAGCCTGCCAGTAAATTAAATTTCACTAGAATAACCAGGAGAAAAGGCCATAAACACAATCTAAGTAGAAACAACTTGATTTTAAATTCAGAGTGAATATACATGACCATATTTTTCCATTACTTTCCATGTTATACCAATTAATTCCTAAAAACTTGAACCATCTTTCTTAAAATAATCCCAGGTGGTTCAATAAAATCTAGTGGAAACGGAAGAGTGAGCTGGGCATGGGTTGTTGAGTGCTGGGAATCCTTTAAATTATTTCTAACATGGAAAGTTTTGGAAAGGAGGAATATTCACTCCATGTACAGACTGGAAGAAGGTCTCTTTGCATATGGTTTCCTCTGTAATAGCAGTTTGCTTCCCATAGTAAAGCAAAAGATTTAATGAAAAAGTAATAACAGCTTACATTGGCAAACAGCGAAACCAGCTGTGTTTTTGTGGAAAACAATAAAATCAGTTTGTTTCCTCCAGTAGGGTGACTTTTTGAGACTTTCTAAAGACCCTTTGGTTTTATCCCTCGGTAAAGTTGTTTTAAAGGGTCCAATGAGAAGGCCAACTGCAGCTCATTGCCAACCTTGTGCATGGGGAGAGGCAGTTTTTTCTTTCCTGCAGCCTCCCAAGGTGAGGATGAGGATGGATGAAGGTGAGGAGAACCCTTGGCCAGTCCTCTGCCCCACACAGTCCCCCTGGTGACGCATCGCCCAGGGCTGAGGTGGCAGCAAGATGAGAATGTGAAGATGTTCATCCTCTCTGCCAGCTCACAGCACCCTTGCTGCTTGCAGCTGAAGGAATCCTGCTAATGCCACAGCTCAGAGCTGCTGGTATGGATCATTTTAATTTTAATTGCCATTTTAATTGTCTGGTCTGGGAGACCTGCGTGGATGGTGTCAGGTGAATGGGTTTTATCCAAGCCTGGTAAGCCCCTGAATCATTTCCACACTTCAGCTTGGGCTTTGCAGG
Organism: Emberiza elegans; assembly: GCA_024865655.1. Taxonomy (NCBI): domain Eukaryota; kingdom Metazoa; phylum Chordata; class Aves; order Passeriformes; family Fringillidae; genus Emberiza; species Emberiza elegans. The sequence goes on along the minus strand of JALJVW010003588.1, from coordinate 1,563,812 downwards.
GCTGATTTGCTCCAGTTTTATCAACACGCTGATCTGGAAGAGGAAACTGTTTAATTAATATCACAATTAAAACCCAATCAGCACAGCACTCAGTTGAAGTCTCTGAATCAGCACAACAGGTTGTGAAATCAAATTATGAGGTATTAGAAGGGACTGGTTGTTGCAGTCATGTCTCAGCAAGTTTAATGGGGAAAAAAGCTTCTCTGCTTTTTCAGCTTTTCAGCCTTTCTGTGCTGTTCGTGCAATGCACTGGCACAGGTGGTGTAGCAGCACATGTGTGCATATGACCTTGATTGTTATAATTCTCTTCTGATTTAAGGCAACTTCAAGGCAGTAGAACAAGCAGAAAACACATCATGGATGTCCATGTCCATATAAGATAAAAAACTTCTTGCATTTTAAAATTTTGATTTATCAAAGATTTCGGTGTTGACTCTTGAAGCATCAATTGTTTCTTTAACATAATTTCATGAGTGAAGATGCAATGAAGTGACCCCTGTAGCAGAAGGGCTGTCCTTCCTTCCTGCTGGGTAGATGGGCCTGTGTCCCTGCATCCCCACATCCCTGCATCCCTGAATCCATCCCTGGAGGTGTTCAAGAAACAGCTGGATGAGGCACTCAGCTCTGTGGTTCATTTGTCAATGTGGTCAGTCAAGGTTGGACTTGCTGATTTTGGAGATCTTTCTCAGCCTAAATGATTCTGGGTTCTGTGACCCTTGCGCCATCCTTGCTGGGGCTGCTCCATCCCTGGAAGTGTCCAAGGCCAGGTTGGACGGGGCTTGGAGCACCCTGGGATGGTGGAAGGTGTCCTTGCCCATGCCAGGGGATGGATTTGAGCTTTAAGGTCCCTTCCAGCCCAAACCATTCCATGGTTCGGAGATACCCCTGCCCAAAAAGTGTGGCCAGGAGCCTGCAGCCTCATGAAGAACAGTTGGCAGATCATGGGAGCTTTCTAAAATATGTGATTAAGAGAAAGAAGGAAATCTGTGTTTGGAGGAAGTGATCACTGCAGTCTCATAAACAGAGGTAATTCTGCTATGGTGTCTATGAACAATAAATTTTTAAAAATAAAAAGGAAACTAGAGGAAATACAAAGTTTCTTCAAAACATTTTCTGATGTCCCAACCACTTGGTTTTTAGTAAAGTGGGTTTTAAACCCCTCATCTAAAATTTTTCAGCAGTCCCTCTGAAAAGCCAAAATTAGAGCACACCCAAAATTCAGATTTTTTTTTTTCACTAACTTTTTCTCCACCAACTCCTCTTTCCCATGACCTTTGGGAGGCTGGATACTCTAAGGACGTTAAAGACTTTTCTGAGATGTTTTTCCTCAACACCTTACAAAGGCAAGACATGCAAGACATCCATCTCTTATTTTTAGAGATCTGCTGGGTTTTTAAATGGGAAATGTTCTTGGATTTACCCAGTGGAAAGTTTCCGTCTTCATGGCAAGGTGAACTTGAACTAGATGATCATTAAGATCTATTCCAACCCAAACTATTCTATGATTCTCTTATTCTGTGGCTCTGATTTTATCTGAGGCAATGACTGCTGGTAAAAATTTCATATTTTGTAGCCAACAAATTTTTTTTTTTTTTTTTTTAGGAAAGCATGGTTGATTTGTATTTAATTTGTGGAACAGGTTAAAATAAAAAAACTGGAAAATCTAAAAAAAAAAATTAAAAAAATAAATTAAATTTTGAAATTTTCCTAGTAGCTGAAAAAGGTACTAGGAAATTAAATTTTGAAATTTTCCTAGGTGTTTGAAAAAGGTTTAAAAATAGGGTAGAAATTGTTTCATGTTAGGGTAGAATATAAAAGGTTTAAAAATAGGGTAGAAATTGTTTCATGCTATTGTTTGTTATAGCATGACCATTTTGACTAGCCCTCGAATAATTTTTCAGACTAACTTTTGAATTCCACAAAAAATAAACAAGAAATAATTTACAGCTAACTCTGGGCAGTCCCCTTCTTCCTCTTTGGGTTTCCATTTTCAAAATATTATTTCTTCCCTAGATCTTGGCAGGGAAAAAAGAAAAAAAATATTATTTCTATTTTTTCCAGAAAAGCTAGTATCCTTCCGGCTAGAACTAGTCTGCTTGGGTCAGAAGAAAGAGCAATTTCTCTCTCCCAGACCTGGTTGGTAGTCAATCTTTTGGTCTTTACAAGACTCTGTAGACCTGAGGTCAGCCTGTCACCCTGAGTGTTGGCCTCTTCTCCCAACTAACAAGGGACAGTACAAGAGGAAATTATTTTGTGATGTGCCAGGGGAGGTTTCCGTGAGGTATTAGGAAAAATTCCTTCATGAAAAGGGTTGTCCAGCCCTGGCATGGGCTGCCCAAAGAGGTGATGGAGTCACCATTCCTGAAGGGATTTAACAAATGTGTGGATGTGGCACCTGAGGATGTGAGTCAGTGGTGGCCTTGGCACTGCTGGAGGATGGTTGGGCTTGATGCGCTTGCAGGGCTCTTCCAACCTCAAAGGTTCTGTGATTCTGTGGATGTTATTCCCATTCCTTTGGTGGCTGTGTAAGGCATGGGGGGCAGATGGACCCTGAGGAGCCTGTTCTGCACCAGACAGGTGGGGGTTTTCCTTCTCAGCACATGCAAGAGCCTTCAAGGATAGCTCCACACCTGTCATTTGGCTTTGGTCTGTACTCCTTAAATATGAAAATTTCAGTTTGAAGCTTCTCAAGAGTGAGATGATGCTCTGGCTCCAACTGTGTCATCCAGTTAGGTTTCATGTTTTAGTGATCTTCAATGAGAAAAAAATCTAAGACAAAAGCCAGTTAAAAAAACCAAAAAAACTCTGAGAGAGACAGAATGACTTGAGGCTGACAACTTATTTCCATGTCAGGAGGACAGGGTGAAAATCCCAAACCCCAGGCTTCCCATGGATGTTGCATCAGTGTTTGGTTTTCCCTCTGTGGGAAAGGGGTCCAGGATTGGAGCATTGTCACCAGGTCCTGGGCTCTGCAGGGATGGGTAACAACTCAAGGATCCCATAACCACATTCTCCTGCTGAAGAAGGAAGGAATAAAGGAAATACCTCTTGGGCTCCTGCCTGAAGTGACAGGATTGTGCTCTTGTTCTCTCAGTGCCCACTTCATCAGAATTCCCTGGTGAAAATATTACAAGGATCTTAGTTCTGGCTTCACCTGCCATAACTAAAACCAACCTGCTTTTCCTGGAACCACCTCCTTAGCCACCTTTCTGTGTTTAGTTGGCAGCTTGGACACTGTTACTGCTTTGAGGCTCATGCAAACACCAAGAGCAAATTTGATAGGAAGGTTCTTCCCTAGAGAATGATGCTAGGAATGATAGGAGCAATTTCCGTGTAGGCAGGGGAGATTTCTTGTGGCTTGTTGAAAAGATGAAAGGCAGGAAGACTGTCACTTATAAACAGAAAAGCAACCTCAAGTAGCAAACCAATAGCCATGTGGTTTCACCTCCTGTTGAAACTATTTTTATCACCACTTTATGCTCCATTGACCAATGGATTTTTTTTCCCAGCTTTGTACTTTTATATATATTATTCATACACACAGGACTATTGTTTTTATCTTCATCATTACATAGTGCTGCTTTTTGTGCCATTTAGACATGAACCTCATTTGAACCCTAAAGCCCCATTTGTGGCACACAAAAACACTGTCATTTACATTCTGTGCCAAAGTATTATATAAAAAGCATCAAATGGGAGGAGAGGCAGGAAGCTGGGAGTAAAGATATATAGTCAGCAAAGTATATAACTTCTGGCATATTACTGCTTAATCCTAACATAATTATTCTCATCCTTTTATTTGATTAACTTCTAATAGTTCCTCTTGGTGTTAAAGGTCCCAGTCTGATCATTTGATTTTAGTGTCTGCTATAATTACCGATAATGTTCTTTGCAAGACAATTTAATGATAACCGCATAATGGCCTATATGAAGAAAGCTGCAGGGTTTCAATGCTTTTGAGTAATATAAAATACATTAGACTAACACAAGCTATCAACATGACAGGGAATGTTTGATTTACACCAAGGACTACGTTATAGAGTTGTGGAATTTTTTTTTTGCCCTTCCTTTTTTCTTTTTTTTTCTCCTTTTTTTTTTTTTCCTTTTGCAACCATTTACAATAAATGACAGAACAGTTGGACAATCTGCAACTTGCTGAGAGCAATAAAATGTAGCACAAAGTTAGAAGTGACAAGGAGCCAGGCCTGGAGAGCTGTGCTGGAGCAGCCAGACAGACTATTGTGGCAGCAGGGCTGGCTTTGTCCTCACCAGGGGATGTACAGGGGCAGACTCCTCAGTGTCTTTTAAAACTTAGCCAAAGTTTCTAACCTCACATATTTTTCCTGGATAAATGTGTGGTTTGCATATCCAGGAGGTTTTTCACTATATTTAAAGCCACTGAACAACTTGCCCCTGTATTTATTGAGAGGTCTTGCCTCCTTTTCCCACATCTGGAATAAAAAGAAATTTGTTTTCAGCCCAGACAGGCTGCTGTTTGCCTTCATGTTTTGCTTCACACTGTCACATTTTTACAACTAAATACTACACTGAGCTAAGTGGTTCAAGCTTAGCAAACGCTTCTTTGCACGAAATTAAACAATCGCTCATGGTTTTGGCAAAATGCAGCATAATTCATGGTGTGCACATAGGAGAGAAAATTTCCTGTCAAAAAAAGGTTAGCAGTGGACATATTACATTTGCTACTCTTTTTTATTCCAGGATAATGGCATTTGGACAAAAGTAGGCCTGTCCTGTTTATAGTGCTTTATGCCCCATTAGTATTATTGCAAGTCTCTGGACTCACATGTTAAAGCACTTAATCAAAGGCAATGGGTTGAAAATCATGTCCCAGCACTTCTCATATTTGATTCGTTCCTCCCAGATAGAAAGAAGTAAAAAACACATTACTAGCATCAAAACAGCACATGCATTATCTGCTAAGCAGTTGAGAAGCTATCATTGGGTTTTATCCCTTTGGGTACTAGGACGGACAGGAATTTTCCCCATTCATCCATTCAGAGATCTGAGACTGCTATTTTTCATTTTTCTCCTTTTGACAGACAATCCTTTCAGTTTTTTCATAGATCTCTATTTTAAAGACATCTTCATGTCACTTATTTTAATTGCAGGCTGCAGGCATTGGGTCTGAGAAAGAAAAAGTAAAAAAAATTGACGAAAGAAAAAGAAAAAAAATAGGCAAAAGAAAGGAAAGATTTAGAATGACAATGTTTGAAGTAGTGGTAGTTTTATGAAGATCCTCCAAGGATTTTCTCCGAGACAAACCTAATAACGGGAGAGGAACATATCTTAAGGGGAGAATTAATTTATACATTTAATTACTTGGGATCCACTCCACTTCTTGACGATGTATTTCGATTCTCCACGAGAGCAGCTTGATGGGGATCAAGGGAATCAAGAAACAGGGAGTCAGGGCGAGCCCCATCCAGGGTTGTTGCAGCACGGCAATATTGATCCAGGTGCATCTGTCTGCAGCTCAGGGAGGTGCTGCTGGTGGGTTTGTCCCTCCCTTTCTCCAGAGAGATGCTAAACCGTGTCCCGGGAATTTACAGCCCGCAAGGAACGCCAGGCAGCCTGAGCACAAAGGAGGGCTGGGGGCCGTGTGGGGAGGAGGAGGAGGCTTAGTGGGATGGGTGGAGTGAGGTGGGTGGGTGCCTGAACCCTGCAGGCTGCAAAACTCCACCAGATCCCAGGGAACTGAGGGACAATGGCATTTTTGATGCCATTCCTACTATTCTAAACCAGAGAGTTTTATTTTATTTAGGCATGGCTAAAGCAGGGGCACTGAAACCTGAGATGCTCTGCAGAAGCAGAGTGAGCTCCATGATTTTAGGGCTGTAACTTTTGACTTTAGGAGAAGTAATGGTGCTTTGCAACAGGGGAAAAAAAAGCAGAGTCTACCCAAGGAAAAGAAGAAAGAAATAATTCAGAATAATCCACAAAGCCTATAGATGTTCCCAGGTTCATAACCCTCACCAAAAAATTTTTAGGTTTCAAGTGCTGAAATAACTTAGCCTCATAAAGTCACAGAATGGTTTGGGTTGGAAAGGACATTAAAGCTCATCTGTTCCACCCCCTGCCATGGGGACACCTCCCACTGTCCCAGGCTCCAAGCCCCATCCAGCCTGGCCTTGGGCACTGCCAGGGATCCAGGGGCAGCCACAGCTGCTCTGGGCACCCTGGGCCAGGGCCTGCCCACCCTCCCAGCCAGCAATTCCTAATTGCCAATAGCCCAAAATCTGTGCCTGCCCTCTGGCCCTGGGAGCCATTCCCTGGCTGCTGTTCCTGCAGGCCTTGTCCCCAGTCCCTGGGCAGCTCCCCTGGAGCCCCTGCAGGCCCTGCCAGGGGCTCTGAGGTGTCCCTGGAGCCTTCTCCTGTGCAGCTGAGCAGCCCCAGGCTTAACCTGATAACACTTATTATATACTGTCCCTTCTGGACAGCCCCATCCCCACAGTTGGTTTTGCAGAAAGATTTTTTCCAGGAAGAAAAAAAATCCCTGGGCAGAAGCTTTGCTTTGAAAAGTGTTGTGCTTCCTGTACAGCTCCAAGCACACAGAGGTTTGCAAATAAAATGCAAATAACTAAAGCTCATCAGTGAAAGTTCTGTGGTTGATTTGTACATGCACACCACTTTTTTCCCCCTTTGTTTTCACTTACAAATTAAGCAAAATGAAGACAGAAAAATTAGACATTTCCATTTTTCCCTCAGTGAACTCTTTCCTGGTTCACTCTCCAGTCCTTCAGACTCCTAGATTTTTTCAATACCAATGAAACTCAAAGCACAGAGATAATTTATTTATAAAAATATTAATATAAATAAATACATTATATTTATAATATTGATAATTTGTTTAGGATACTTTACAGTTACAGGGTTTTTTTTGCTTCTTTCTGCCAATATCTAAAGGAATTCAATGGTCAGATTAAAAAAGTTATTTTTCTGGAGATTTGGGGAGGTGTTGACACGTTGGGGAGGTTGCCCAGAGAAGTTGTGGCTGCCCCACCCCTGGAAATGTTCAAGGCCAGATTGGAAAGGGTTTGGAGCAAGCTGGGACAGTGGAAGGGAGTGGTGTTGGTGGTCTTTAAGGCCCCCTCCAACCCAAACCATCCTATTATTCTGATGTAAACTTCCCCTGCGCCCTTTCCAGTTTTTGGGAGTAGCTGGGCCACTTGTCTGAGGATGTGGAAGGAGCTTCCTAGAAGAAATAGGAGTCCCTGGTGTCAGAATCCAGATGATGTCAACATTTTCCCCTGTTACCTTGAAGCAGAAACTTCTGGACCCAGAGGGTGTGGTGTGTATGTGGGGCACCCTCTGGACCAGAGCCATGAGCTGTTCACTCTGATGTGTGCTAAACTCACCCTTTGGCTGGCACTGGCATATCCTTTGAGATTCCCCCTTTCCTGAAATACCAGTGGTGCTGACAGTGTCTCTTTGCTTCCCTGGTCTGGAGAGTCCCAATTTTTGGGCAGGCTAGCAAAGAAACAAAAGCTGCATTTGTAGCACAAGCTCAATCCCTTGTGCATGCAGCACAGCCAGAGCCTTGTATTTGCTCTTTATTCTCTCTCCCCTTCTAACAGAGCCTAATGCCTTATTTACTTTTTTGACCTCTGCTGCACATTGAGCTGTCAGTAGCAATGCCTAAATCTTGTCCCAGTGAGTTACGACTAATTCAGAACCCATCAGCATGTACAAGTAGTTTAAGCTGTTTTCCTTCTAGTGTGCATTACCTACACTGTGCCTCTCTTTCTCACCTGCCACTGAACTGCCCAGCTGTAATTTGGTGGAGCTTTGCAGCAAACCTCTCTCATCTTCACGAGCCTTGGGACGCCTGAGTGGTCAGCGCAGGAATCCAAGAAGAAGGCAAACAAGGAAGAGGTTATTAATGCCAACAAAGAGGATTTTTCTCCTCTTAATGGTGCTCTGACACAACTTTCTGGCACAGCCAGCAACCTGGTCTAGTGGAAATGTGCCCATGGCAGGGGGGTTGGAAAGAGAGGGCCTTAAGAGTCACTTCCTACCCAAGTCATTCTATGACTCTGTGACTATCACAGTAGTGAAGTTATTGCCAGACCAGTGTCAGGTTTGCTGCTCTTCAGCGTTGTCATTAGGGCTCTTTCAGGAATGTGGTACTGCCTCCTTACTTCTGATGATGCCTTTGTACCTCTCTGTTCTTCCCATAAATGCATTCTAATTTCCAGTCACTCTTTGCAGTGTGTTGGGTCCCAAAACCCACTGGTGGTTCAGGTTTTCTTTGGCTCCAGCAGTCTCAGCTTCCACTGCAAGCAGATTGATTTAGAGGGTGATTCACCCCGTGGAAGAGGATGTCAAAGGTGAAGAGAGGAAATGCTTTCCATGGAGGTTTCTTTTCTTCACTGGCTGGAGAAAAAACCTAAATAACCACATACTCTGACATAGAGGTGATTGAGAACTTTTCACAGAATCACAAAGTGGTTTTGGTGGGAAGAGATCATGTCATTCCAGCTCCCCTGCCAAGGGCAGGGACAACTTCTACTAGACCAGGTAGCTCAAAGATGAAAACTCTCTTTTTGGTTGATAATAGACAACCATCTTCCTACAATTATTTTTTGTTCTTTATCTCTGCAACTTCCCCTTATTCCTTCTAAGATTTTTTGTCTGTGGTTAAGGTCAGGACAAATTTTGAGCAATTTGTTCACTGGAAAGTCTCTAGGACAGTCAGTCTGAGGAACAAGGAGATCTTGAGCAAAGGCCCTTTTTTGCCCCAGTAAAAGATGAGTTTAAAAGAGAAACCAAACAGAACATGAAGGATACTTGAAAGGTTGCTACAAAGAGTTGTTGGTAATGGAGTATGGCAGAAAGAAGAGGAGAGGTTTCTGCACCTGGAGAGGTTTTGTGTTGGGTAATAGGACACAAATATTTCTGTAGGATAGTGCTGAAGCTGGGCAGTGGTTCCCAACCTGTTGGATGCATCCCACTTGGACACATCTCTGTCAGGTTGAGCTGCTGTCAAAGCAACTTCACATTCCCAATGCCTTGGCTGAGGAGATAAAAGTTTCTCTTCTCCTGTGGTGGCAAAGCACCCTCTGGAGATGCTGAGACAACTGAGCAACCTTCTGCACAGCCTGGATGGATATGCAGACAGGAGATCATTAAGAGATTCCCTACACATATCCTAATTAAAAACTCTGCAATGCAAATAGGAAGATAAAGGGATTTCTGACAATAAGCAGGATGAAGTGCCACTCAAGCACTAATTAAATATGATGGCAGTTAATCAGCATGGAGTGTCTTCCAACAATTTGCTAATGATAATGGTGGATTGACCTTGAAGGCTCTTGTAAATGTTTTCCAGAAGTCCTTTCAAATGTGTCAATAACATTGTTGAAAGTAGGTGACACTCAATAATTTTTTTTTTTTTGTCTTTATAGGATTTATAACAGGGTTCATCAGGTCTTCAGTTCCCAGGTGTATTTGAAGGTTCAACTCCATCCAGAAAATTGGCTTCTTTGTTCATCCTGGGAAGATGATTCCTACTTTGGTTCACCTCCTTTGCTCTTTGCACATATTGAAAGGTGGATGATGACTTGCCTGTTAACATATCACAAGTTAATCTTCTAAGAGCTCCAGTACTATCTGAAAGGGAGCTGGACATCAGGACAGTCCCAGAACCTGCAACACAATCAGAAATGAGGTTTTATTGCAAATTTCTTAGTGCAAAATCATGCATAAAGCAGTTTAAGAGATGTCAGAGTGGGAATTTGGCATGAAACTCCCTTGATTTACAAATACAAAAAGAGATAAAACATTTGAGTGCTCAGCTTAAAATCTGTATGGAGTAAATGACAGTGCCAGCATTTATATAGCAGCTTCATCAATCAATAAATTTAACAATAGGCAATTAATCAATACTTTTAACAACCCTGGGAGAGAATGACATCTCTGGTAAATCTGAATGCTATGCTATAGATCCTTGCCTTAAATACTTATCCCTGTATCACAGCTGAAGCATTTGACTGAATCCTGGAAGGTGCTGGGCACCTGCAGTTCTTATGAGGTGATTGCATTCTCTGAAGTCTCTGATTTCCTGCTAGTAAGTAGAAATGTGTGGTTTTCATATTGGCAAATAAAATGTAAACAGCTTTTGCTGACCTCTTCCTGATGAGTAAAGTGGTCACACTGGACTTCAGAGAGAACATCTCTGGTGAGTTCACTGCCACTTTACAGCGAGTGTGTCTATTAAGTTTATTTCACAGATAGATGTGTTGATGTTTTCCCACTAGAATCTGTTTCAGTATCCTTAAGGAGGATGGGCAGCCACCCCCAGGCTGTTTTCAGCACTACTCACAGCTAATTCAGAAAACAACCCGCAGCATCCACTGGCAACAGCATCCCTGATTAATCCAAGTTCTTTATCAAGATGCTCTGTACTGTGCGAATATCTTACTGAACAGTCTTGTACACAACATAAGCCCATTAAAATGATGGTCTGATTCTCTGAAGGTTTGGCTATATGGCTTCCCATAAAAAGTTTCATAAACCACCCACAATCAGCCGCCTTAATCCTCAATTCCTAAAAGCATATTGTGCACAGAGTGACACACTGAAAAATGAGAGGAGTTCTCTGGGCACAGCACCAGAACTCGACTGCTAATTGTGGAAATAAATAACAACAGCTCCTAGAGGCCCAGTGTTTGGGTTGTTTGGTTGGTTGTTTGTTTATCCTCCCTACCAGCAAGATTTCTCCATGGGTGGAATATGGAAGTACGAAATGAAACAAACAAACAAACCAACTCACTCTCTCCTGCACAAGTTTGATTAAATGCAATATGTTGTGAGTGGGTTTTGGTGGCTTTTTTTTTTTACACTGGGAGGGTCATCAGGAAATGAAAAAATCAGGCAGTTTAGAAACTGAAAATCTCTCTTACACAGCCATCCAACAGTGTCCAGCAGCTTGATTTTTCTGCTAAATATGACACCCAACAGCAACAGAACATTGCAAATGAGGCATGGCCGGCAAGGAGATGTTCTACAAATCAGGTTCTGCAAATCCTTCTCCATTCATTGCCTAGACCCTGTTTTAGCTCCAGCTGGCTGCTGAATGGTCACCCTGATGAAGCCTGTGGTTGCTCTAGTACTTTATGAGGGTTTACTAAGATTTCTGGCTTTTTGATAAGTGTCAGGAACAGCAGCTGTAGAACCTGAGGCTGGTTTGGGTTGAAAGTGACTTCTAAAGGTCATCTACTCCAACCTCCCTCCCACGGGCAGGGACACTTTTTGCTAGACCAGGTTGCTCAAAACCCCATCCAGCCTGGCCTTGGACACTTCCAGGAGTGGGATTTCTACCGTGTCTCCAGGAAACCTGTGTCAGCCCCTCATCATTGTCACAGGAAAGAATTCCATCCTAGCATCTAATCTAAACCTGCCCTCTATCATTTTGGAGCCATTTTCTCCTGCCCAAAGTCATTCTCCAGCTCCCCTGGAGCTCCTCTAGGCACTGGCAGGGGCTCTGAGGTCTCCCTGAGGCCTTCTTTCCTCCAGCCTGAGCTACCCCAACTCTTCCAGCCTGAATCCATAACAGACATGTCTCAGCCCTCCAACATTCCAACTATTTATTTTCTGAGGATGAGGAGTAGCAAAACCTGTTGCAACTAATTATTGATAGAACTCCTTATTTTTCATCTTGTTACCATGGGGACATTTTTGGGGAAAAATCACAACCATGTCCCCACACCCTGCATAGGGATAATATGGCAGAAAAGAGAGTTTAGCTGAAGGAATCTGTTTCACTACTGTCCACAAATTGCAGTCTCAAAGATGTTAGCTGAGAAGGGAAAACCTTGATTTTGGATGTCAAATTTTGGTACTGCTAATAAAAGCCAACCTCCCTGGCAGCAACAATGAGATAACTAGCCCCAGATGCCTTGGAAGAGGGCAATGATTTTCCATACACCAAATTAATATTGAATACTGAAAGTTTTCTTTCATGTCCAGGCTATTGGCCATCAGGTTTTTTCCCTCATATTTCACATCTATCTTGTTTGTTTGACGTTTTACAAAAGGTAGATAGAATTTGGTGACCATCCAGCTGGCAGTGCCTTAGAGCCCTGCTTGTTAGAGATTATTTGAACTTCACTTCTGAGTATGTCCAAGAAAACTCTGCCATTAAAAGATCAGCCTAATCCCTGTTACAACCTTTGAGTTTGAGTTACCAGCTTTTACCAGGAAAGAGAAATAATTAAAAACAAAAAAAAGAAACCACTCAAGTTTTCCATTTAAACACATTTCTTGTGGAGCACAAACATCAGTGTAAAGCCGGTCTTCAGAACTACATATTGTTTTAATCTTAGTTCCAAGTACTAGAACCTTGTTCTGCATGGAAGAGAATACCATGAATAGGCCAGGTTGCATTAGTGAGTGGGTCCCATCTGTCTCCTGCTACAACTCAATTTGATTTCATTCATTCTCTTTTGTCTCTTTCACTTTGGAGCAGACTTTTTAGAATCTCACAACAGGCACCAGGGCAACTGCTTAGTGTTCAAAATTGCTATTAAGAATCCACAGAGGTATCTCACAAACAATAGGACTGGCCACTTTCTCCAGGTATCATTTCATCAGGCTCTTTAGAACCCAAAATAGAAGGAAAAGGCATTTCAAAATGTTATTTAGTGAGGTTAAAATATCTGTACAGCTTGCATCTGGCCAGTGTCAATGGGATTGTAAGGGTTTCTTTTAGCTTTTACTTGTTCTTTCCTTGTGACAATAGTAAGAGGGTATAGATATAGACGGAGCTATTCTGTCTTTGTTTAAATTTTAAATAGGCCATAGAAATGCTGTTCAGTAGAATTTGATTAAAATTGGACTGAATAAAAACTCTTTCCATTTTTACTCAGGTAGACGAGCACTGCACACCATTTAATTGGAGGCATTATTTATGTGATACTCGGTCTGTTATGCACATATTCAGAAATGCAGATTGAAAATCAGTTTTCCTCTGACATGATTCTGAAGTTCAACCATCAACTCCCTTTTTATGGTGACACCAAATAACTCCAGCTCCATTGCCCTTTATGTTACCACCAGCAAGTAACACAGAAAATTGGAAACTAAATGTAGAGAACAGGAATTGGGAAGATCAAGAAGAAATTGTGGTCCTAGTGAATCCCATTAACTCAGCAAAGAGGCTTAGAAATCCCTGGAAGGGATTGTAGGGAACAAGAAAATGATGTTTTTAGGATGGTCTGCAGGGTACATGGGAAGGTAGGAGTTGCATCATTCCTTGCCAGGGTTTGAGGCTACTTTAGTTACATCTGGATTTCACCCTGGAAAATGGGGTTGTGCACCCCAGGGAGGAAAAGGAAAGTCTGTGTTTTCACAGGTTCTCTGACAGGTTTTTATCCTGTGTGGTTTGCTGCTCTCCTTATCACTCTTTGCAGGACATCTCCTCTAATGACCTTCTTGGTCTCTTGCTTAATAAATATAGTGAGTAGAAACTCCATCAGGTGAAAAATTCCAGCTGCCACCAGATGTGAGTGCAGGGAGTACAACAAGAAAGGATTGGTATTAAATGCTGTGGATGAGGAATGAATGGCAGTGGTGTTCACACACAGGACACAGTATCTGGAAAATGTGATTTGTTTTCCATTAATCGTGCCTGTTCTTCAACTAAAAAGCTACACACAGACCTGCAAGGATCTCTGGGATCCCTGGAACTCAAAAAGGAAAGAAGGAACAACCAGCTCAAAAATTATGTGAAACCAAGTGGGAGATTGTCCCATGATTGCTCAGAAACCTGTAGGGTGACATACGTTTAAGTGGATATCACTGACTCATTAGCCCCAGCAAACAGCAAATTCCAAGTTTAAACTACCCACAGATCTCCATGGTGTACACTTAATTTCAAAACAATTAAAACAGCTGGATGGGAAGTTGAACAGCAGTAGAGGGCATAGAAGCTGCAAGATCATTGTTTATCTTTTAAGGAACTATCAGTCCTGTCAGAGGGAAGTTCTTCCTGCAACAGACTGGCTGATAAAAATGAGAACATATGGGAAGCCAGTGTTTCATGGTTTAACAGCTTTCCTGTGTGGATGAGACCCCATGCAGCGAGGCTTGCCTTGCAGACCACAGGGGTGGATTTACTGGATGGAAGGTGGTCCATGTGGCTTGTAGCCCTCTCCCCATCCCTAATCCCTTCATTGTCTGAGATGGGTTTTGCACTGCAGAAATGACAGCAACCCCCAACCCACAGTGCCCTGAGCTGGCATCACCTTGGGGCAGTTCCCTGTGCAGACCCAAGGGCTCAGGTGGGCATCTGACCTCACAGCCTCGCAAATGCTGCGTACAATCTGTTCTCTTCTGTTCTCACAAGTCTGAGGGGGAGCAGCTGAGGGAGCTGGGAAGGGGCTGAGCCTGGAGCAAAGGAGGCTCAGGGGGGCCCTTGTGGCTCTGCACAGCTCCTGACAGGAGGGGACAGCCGGGGGGGTCGGGCTGTGCTCCAGGGAACAGGGACAGGAGGAGAGGGAACGGCCTCAGGCTGGGCATGGGGAGGATATGGGGAAAATCCCTTCATGGAAAGGCTTTTCCAGCCCTAGCACAGGCCGTCCAAAGAAGTGGTGGAGTCTCCATCCCTGTATGGGTTCAAAAGCCATGTGGATGTGGATGTGGATGTGTGGGACATGGGTTAGTGGTGTCCTTGGCAGAGCTGGGGGAATGGTTGGACTCAATGATCTTAGAGCACTTTTCCAACCTCAAAGATTCTGTGATTTGATCTGATACATCCTTTGTTTTATGAAGTAAGGCTAGACCTGCAAAGTGTCCCTCCTGCCCTTGTCACTGAAGTGAAAACATGAAGGCAAAAAACACTCACCAGCTCTTTACAATATGAACAACATCACCCATTCTTCTTGAAAAGTTCAAATCCCTTTTATGCAGGCCCTTAGAATTTGGGAAAAATGGTTTCCAACAAGAAATTGAGCTTGAGCTCACTTTGGTTTAGCCAACTGCTCTCATCCAGGCTGCTGAATTCCCGATTTCTGACAGGAATGTCACAAGTCATCTTCTTTGCTGAGTTTTCAAAGCTCTTCTCAGCCATGGCTGCTCGATTGTTGGAGAAAGTAAGGCACAGGTTGATGTGATTTCTCCCAAGTCAATAGTAGGGCAGAGGAGGCTACAGCACAGCTTTTGAGGCCAAAACTACAGTTTTGGCTTATGAAGCATTGTCTCCCACCAGTATTTTGCCATCTCAAATTCCCCTACTCTATATTTATAGCTCTACAGGTGAACCTGCTCTGAGCTTTATTTCCTTCTTCCAGATTTAATCTTTTTTTATTAAGACTATTTAGCACTGATCTATGTATCAACCCTATAATACCCTGCTGACACACAAAATGTCAACACATGAAGTTAAAGTGGTGTATCCACCATTTTCCAGTGTCTTTTTTAAATGATAACAAGTGATACTTATCATTTGCCACCCAATCCACTTGTGCAATAAGCAAAAAGCCAAGCAAACTGCTGCTTTCTTTTCCTGCATAAAGCAGTAATTTGTGTGGCAGAGCCAGACCAACTCAGGCTGCACGGGGAATGAAGATCAAAGGGGAAATTCACCTGCCTGTCTTGTTTGCTATTGATCTGAATCGTAGCCACTTTATCAGTAGCACTTTGCCATCACCCCTCAGAGATCAGAGCCTCCTATATCTTCCCAGCTCTTTTATTTATAGAACCATTTAATAAATACATTTTCTTTCTCTGGTCTCTTCTTTTTTTTGTGTGTTCTGTTTTGTTTGACCAGCAGAAACAAAGGGTTGCCCTCAGTGTCAAGGAAAAAGAAGGGTATATGGCCCCAATTCAGCACAGCATGTAAATATGTGCTTGGTTTCTAACAGGGCAACAAACACATGCCCTTCCTCTTAGAGGCATGTAAATATGTGTGGGGTTTTGAAATGCAGCTGCATGACACAGAAGCAAATGTCACCAGGGGAAGGAACTGGTCAGCTGAATATTCATTTTCCATCTTGGCTTCCTCTTTCTTCCTCTGGTTCATTACTGGTAATTACTGGGGTGATTGGGGCAGAGCAAACCCCCTCCTGATGAAAGGGAAGGAACTATGAACCCTAAATGCCATTTTGCATTACCCTTTAAACAGTAAAAGGGACAAGGCAGACTGTAAAAACAGAGACGGGAAAATGAAATCCCAAACCATGCAGCTAAGAAATGAATAAATGACTCTCCTCTTCACGCTGCCAGTGTTACACAACCTGCCTGCATTGGATTGAGACCTACGTGATCCTCTTCTAATTGAAATCACTTTACCTTGACCTCCAACAGTAAACTGAAAGCTTGTTGCTCTTGCTGCCAGCAAAGCATGAGCAGTAAGTTGTAGGAAATCCCAGCTGGGGACACGAGCCGCATTCACATGGCATTAATCTCGCACTAAGTGGCACTAAGTCAGGAGGTACCAGCCAGTCTGTAAAACAGCCTCGTGCCCATCACACACTGAGCTGTGTCTGCTCAGCCTGCCCTGCTGCTGTCCTGTCTTTTCTGCTTGAAGTCATGCAAGTGCAGCAAACAAGGAACCCTAGAATGAACCCTAGAAAGCCATTCAGGGTATGACCTTGACCTTGGCTGAGAAGAGCTGGACCTAAGCCATGGTTGTGAGTGTGTTTTACCAGTGTTGGAGGTACATTATTTCCCTAGGCAAGCTGCTTCAGGGTTTTGACAGTCTTTTCAGGCAGACCCTTAATTCTTCTCACAGTCTGGGGGTGGCCCAGGCACCTCATCAGTCCAGCCAGGTTTGCATGTGTGGGTCTGAGTAAGGTTCACAGGGTTTTCTGGAGGATTTTTCACGGTATTGTGACACCATTGCCGGCAAAAAGCTGACCTACAGGGAAGAGCAGGGACAGGGTGGGTTATCTTAGCAGGTGGGTTATCTTACCATGTGGGTTATCCTAGCAGGTGCTGCCCATAATTCACCCCCTCTGTGGAAAGCAGGTTATTTCCCACTGCCAGCTCAGGTTCCCTCTCATGGACTGTTCTTTTCTCAAAGGCATTAAAAAAAAAAAAAAAGGCCTTGGGTTTCCCCACGTTGTGTCTTTGTCTACAGCAGCATGTAAGATGCCCAGGCACAGCTGAAATGACCTTGCATGGGACGAGACCTGAGAGGAGCTGGAGATGCCCCATATTCCTGGGGGTCCCTGAGCCCACATGGGCTGGCTGAGGGCAGAGATGGGAGCACCCTCCTCCATCCCCTTCCCCTCTCCTCTCCCTTTCCCCTGTCCTTTCACTGCCCATTGGAAACATTGCAAGGAGCTACATCAAAGATGAATGAAATCCTTCGGTATTTTTAATACCTGGGTTTGTATTTTTCTAGCTGAGCTGGGTACCAAATTTGGCAGCAATTTAAAGATGGATTTGTTCCAACTGAGAAGCCACAGGAGGAAGAGGGATTTACTATGCCCTGATGAAGTTCAGTCCCTCTTTACTAACTGGGATTATCTTCAAGCATTTGTTTTATGAGGCAAGAATAACTTAATATAAATATAGGTGAGTATTTAATGGAACTGCAATCCAGCCCTCCATACACATGTGATTTTCTTTAAGACAGCTGAGTGGTATTTACTGGCATTGTGGAGAACAAGAGAAGCAAGGTCAGCTCTATAAAATAAAAGTACGACAAACAAATGAGAGGAAGGCTCTGCAGAGTTTTACTTACAGCTCAGGGTTCCTGGTGCTGCAGTGTAGGATCTTTGAGGCTAATTTCTAAAACAAAAAATCACTTTTTTTTCACTGATCAGCCTAGACTTATCTGCTGCAGCATGTTGGATATCAAGCTGTCCAGCTTGAAGCCAGAGGTGGAAAAGGTGCACAGCAGAGGAGAGGGAACCTTTTTGGGATATCACTCCAGGGTCCACCTCCATGCAGTGGCAGAGGCACAGCTCTGCCCTGTCCTGTTGTGGTGGGATGAGGGGTGATGGTTTCATACTAAGAGAGGGTTGATTTCCATAAGGTATAAGGAAGAAGTAATTTATAATGAGGGGTGGTGAAACAGTGGCACAGGTTGCCCAGAGATGTTGTGCCTATCCTATACCTGGAAAAATTCAAGGTCAGGCTGGATGAGGCTCTGAGCAGCCTGGTGAAGTTGAAGATGTCCCTGCTCATTGCAGGAGGGCTGGAGCTGGGTGACCTTTGGAAGTCCCTCCCAGTTCAAACTATTCAATGAATTTATGATTCCGGCATTCCCCTGAAAAAGGGAAAAAAAGTTTCATGGCACTTGCGTGTGTCTTCAAGGTTTATAATCCAGGTGAAGAAGGAGAAATTGTGGAGAAAACAGTTTACTAAATGGATAAACCAGGACTGAAGTTCCTCAGACAATTAAGTTAAGAGTTGGGGCCCATAAAATTTGGTGGAGAAACTCCCAGTGGGTTTCTGCGATGCCCTAGAGTGGGCGTGGGCTTATTGGAACTGACAAACCTTTGCAGTTTCCTCTGTCCTAATTACTTTATAGGGTATTACCATACTAATACACAAGCATCAGATCTGCCTTTTTTTTTCTTAATCTAAACTTGTAAAAACAGTGCAGCATTAGGAGTGTGGTAATAAACGAAAAACGTTAACATGCAATTCCCTTATGCTTTTGAAAAATTACTTCATAAATGCAAAGTAAAATATTTTCCTTTTTATTACCTGACAATTACATATTAAGAATTTCTTTTTATGTTTAAAAACATATGCAATACGGGCAGGCAGGCTCCAAAATGTAATTGCCTTCTTTCTATAAGAATCAGATGTCATTTTCTCCAAACTAAACTCTGAAAAGAGATAGGAGAAGCAAATTGTTGTATGCATTAAATTTTGAAACATCTGATAGCATTCCTCAATTAAACTATTTAAATGAAAAAAGATTGCTTTACAGCTCTATCATATCCACTGAATAAAACCTCTGTTGAGGCAAATTGGCAGTGGCAGGTACCAAATGCATTGGCCTTAATGAGACTGGACAACCTAATAGAGGTCATTGGTAATTGTTATTATATACAATATTGCACTGTCAAAAAAAACCCCTTAAGCTACACACATTGCTCAAGACATCTGAGTTTCATTGCTGCGAAGGAAGGCTTTTATCTTTCTATGTGGAGCAATATGATTGTTGTTTTCTCATCATGAATTACAGGCTGCTCTTTAAAGGTGCTTTGGCAAAGGGAAGCAGCACTGGTCACCATTGCCATACTGTGAAACACTTCATGGAGGAGATAAGAAGCCCACCTGGAACATTTTTTCCATCATTTTCAGTGGGAGTTGTGTTGGGATTATGATTACATGTGCTCAAGCACGGTGGGTCCACTAGAAAGAGTCCTGTTAGCTGAGCTGTCCTGGGATCAAGCTTAGCTGGGCTTTTTTGATACTCAGCCGCTGCGGAACCTGAAGGACCAGAATTTGTCTGTGTGACCATGATGATTTCCTGCTACTTGATATAAACTGCAGCTCTTACGGTTATTTTGTTGGAGGGAAGAACTAGCTCTTGTTGACTCCTGAGCCTGCTGTGCTAATATTAAAATGAGGCCTTGTGAAGAGGGGTTTTTTCATTCTACACTGCTGCTTTTCTTTTTCCAAGACCCTCCAGGTTCCTGCAAGCATTCCCAATGGCAATTGGGCCAAACTGAATAATTCACAGCATTGTGGATCCCCTCCTTTTGAATTTACAGAAAATATTACCATGATTTGCCCAAATGATTCTGGAAACTGTGGCTGTCCCATAGCTGGGAGGGTCAAAGGCTGGATAGGAAGGGCTTGGAGCAACCTGGGATAGTGGAAGTGTCCCTGCCCATGGCAGGGGGGTTGGATTAGATGACCATTCCAAGGCTTCATAAGTTGCTCCATGCAGCTGAACAGAGTCTCCTGCCAGATTTTGGGGGAACAGGTAAGTGAATATCCTTTTGGGGGTCTCTAAAACAAAAATGACAGTACAGTTCAATGACAAAGGGTTTTCTCTCGATATATCTGATGCTCCTTGAAAAAAACAAAACAAAAAAAGAAACAAAACCAAACAAAACCAAACAAACAAGCAAACAAACAAAAACCCTCAGAAGAAACAAACATGTTGATTATTGGGAATATCTTGCAGCAAAATTTTGATACAAGCCCTGCTGTACTATCTTTTAAATGCTATACAAAAATAGCTAGTCTCCTGCTGAGTATTTTACAAAGTACACAATGTGTGTCCATTTAACCTAATAAAATATTAAATAACATTAAAGCTATGATATTTAGTTCTCCATTTTCATCTTACATAGCCTTGTAGGCCGGGACAAGGCAAGCAGAAAGAATTGCCCCTTCCTGATTCCGGGGTGTTTTGAGCTCAGCTCTGCACACAAGGGCAGGGATGCTCCACCCGAAATCAGCTCACACTTCCAACCCTGCTGCCCTCTGTCAGTGATGGGATATCTGAACCCAAATCCTTGCCCACCTCAGTCCTACATCACCATGCTGGGCTCCTGCAATCCTCCCATGGAGGTACAAAAAGGGTTGAAATTACACCACGGTTCTCAATCTTCTGAGGCTTTAATTCTCCTTAGATAAATTTTTACTGTGTGCTTTACTCTTATTTTAGAGACTCGAGCTCCTTAGCTGAATCTTGTAAACCATTAAGGTCAGCACTACAATATTTTAATGTTGCTATTTAACAGAAGCAAGATTTTTATGGCAGTGAAAATGCTGCGGGGAAAAGAAAATGCTATGCAGATACCTAGCAGACAATTGCAAGTAAAAATCAAACAAAACTTTGGGCAAGAGAAATGTCTTTATGCAAATAATGTGTTAGCTTATACTGTCAGACTGATTGAAATAAATCACTTTTTTTCTTTCAGTATAGGGGATTTTAAGGGAGGGACAGTACAAAGGCCCTTTCTGTAGCTGAAAGAAACTGCATTATCTTACTTTTTTTCCCCCCCCATACCATGCATGCAGCTGATGCACAAAACGGTGTAATTACAATCTGACATGGAAGTGATTGTCTGAGCCTGAAAATCAGTAATGTTAACCTTCTCAAAATAAATTTCAATTTGATCCTGTGAATTTTACATTGAAATGAGTTTTTTCTTTAAAACCCTGGAGAAAACAGCCTGTATGTGCGCATTAGCAAATAGCTTTGCAAATCTAGGCTGAAGTGAATATTCAATTTCAGAAGGTCAAATTGAGATTCAGTCTCAACATCAAGGCAACTAAGCCACATGAGCCAAAGTGAACTCTTTCCAGGCCTGGCAGAAATTTTACCTGTTACTAAGGTGGTACTTTTGCCCCTAAGTCTCCCCTTTGCAGTCCCAGGGATATTTACTATATCCATTTGTGGTTGGTTAAATGCCATCTCTGCAGTGAATATCCTGGGGAAGGTGGCTTTGTCTTCAAGACTCAAAGAGATTTTCTGTGTGATTTCAGGATTTCAAGGAGCAGATTTAAGCTGCCTCTTGCCTTCCTGCTGAGTCTTCCATCCCCGTAGTTAAAAGCCCTAGTGCAGAGGGAAGAGGATTTTGAGGAGATACCAAACTGTGTAGGGCAAACATCAATCACAGTCCCGGACCTCAACAAATCCCAACCCCACGTGCTCCCCATCAAGTCCCAGACAGAATTTCCCTCTAATACTGTGCTGGAGGTCTGGGGTCTGCAGACTCCTCTCCAAACTACCTTTGGTGTTTTTCTGTGCTCTGTACACGTTAGGGCAGACAGTCCCTGGCTCAGGGAGGGGTTTCCTATTTTTAAGGACTTCCACTGCATTTGAGAAGTGTAAATAAACAATCTGTGCTCGAGGCTCTGTTTCTTTTTTTATACACACGCAACCTGAGAGGTGAAACCCCTCAAAGAATTTCTCTCCTTAAACAGGGAAGTACTTTTGTAATCTGAACATGATCCCAGCTGCCCAGGGCAGGGTTGGAGTCCCATCCCTGGAGGAGTTTAGAAGCCATGTGGATGTGGCTGTTGGGGACAGGGGCTCATGGTGGCCTTGGCAGTGCTGAGGGAATGGTTGGACACTGTCTTAAAGGTCTTTTCACACAAAATAATTGTGTGAAATTCTAAGTTCTGTGAAAGCCAAATCCTCAGCTTTTTAAATCTTTGAATCTTCTTTTGGCAGCAATAATCAGATTTCTGGGGTTTCTTGATCAGCATTTGATAATCCTGTGGGAAAGCACAGCTGAGAATACTGCAAATTCTTCTGTCTTCTTCTTCTGAGATAAAAAACTCTTCAGCTTCTTCCCAGCAGGGCTGCAAGAAGAAGCTTTATTAAAAATGCTGTATTTTCCTGGAAGAAAAACATGCTTAGGAATTCCTCACTACTTTCCTTCATTTTCCCCAGGTCACAAAGAACAAATCCCATTCTGCAGCAGGGTCATTAGCTGTATAATGATGGGTCATAGACCAGCACCACATTAATACCATGACTGTGAGTGCACCTGATACCAGACCACAATAAGCACCTGCTGCTACCAGGATCCACACAGTGGCTTTGAACTCTGACTTGTGCTGGCTGGCTCTGCATGATCCTGAAACTCCTCTTCTTGTGGCACCTGACAGATACATTCAAAGAGCAAAGAAATCTCCTCTTCCTATTCAACTTAGTAATTAATAATTTCTTTTTTTTTTTTTTCATGTATGAAGAGAGAAAGAATTGGAAGATTCGGAATATTTAATGAACTACCTGAATAATCTCTAGTGCAAGTGCTGTGAAAATAGAAGGACTAATAGCTCAGTGTGGGGTGGTGACACACACTTCTGATGTGCCACGGGAGAAGATCTGGTCTTATGGGAAAGCCTGAAGCTGCAAATTCATGGCTGAATAAGGAGGATGCCTTGTGCACTAGAGGGAATACTGAAGGAGACTGGAATTTTTCACTTCAAAGGAAAGGGTTTGAATCACAGGATATCCTGAGTTAGAAGGGACACACAAGGATCAAAAAGGGCCAACCAGGTCGTTTTCTTTCAGAAAAGGGTTTCTAGACCCCTAACTTTAAATACCCATGAATGAAAATTTTGGCTCAAGTAACGTTGTAAAAGTTACACAAAAAATTGAATTTTAAAAAAATATTTTTGTTGAAATTGTTGATAGGAAAACTATACATTGCAAATATTTTCCCCAAGCTAAAGAAAACCATAGTGATTTGGTTAACTTTTCACACACCCTTTGCCCTGTGCAGGGCACAGATCTGACCTCACATGGCCTTAGGCCTTCAGTAGCTTTGCTTTAGAGGACACGAAATGCACAGAGCCTGAATGTGCTGTGGGATTGATGCGTCCCTGTGTCCCCTGACATCCATCTCTTCTCCAGCAGACAGGGCTGTTATTGGGGGCTAATGACTGAAAACCCACAATGGCCTGGCCAAAGCTCGCTCTGTGACCCTCTTCGGTAAAACACAGACCAGGGCAGGCCTACAGGAGCTCCAAGAGCACAAAGACCCTCCCATGGAGCTTCTCCTGGGTATGAGAGGCAGTGTGGTCACCACCCACCTCTTTCCAAAAGGGTGAATTGCAGAGAGTGAGCCAACACAGGCCTTTGGGTGTGGAGAAATCAAGGTCAGCAGGACCATGGCTGTGTGACCATGGGGCATGGCCAGCAGTGCCCTGCACCAGAGGGGACATGGCAGGGGGGTGCCAAGCACTGTGGCACAAGGTGGGAGCTGGAGCCACCATTTGTGGGACCCACAGTGCACACGTGAGAGTGGGCACTTCAAAGTGCTCTACATGCAATAATCACCAAAGCTCCACAAATCGCATGCTTTAAAGTGTTCTACATGAAATAATGACCAAAGCTCCAACAAATGGACACTGCTGCAGTCCCCAAACCCCGACTATCAGCTGAGTTTTCAATCTGGCCTTAAATGAATTTGCCAAATTGGCACCTCTGCCGTCAGGTGGAAGCAAATTCTGCAAAGCTCGGTCTCTTTTATAGGCAAGCGCTATTGATTTTCTTTTTTATCGTCTTACTTTTTTTCTTCCAGCTCTCCTCCCCCTTCAGCAGGAATGAACACTTTGATTTAAGAGAGGCTGTTGAGTGCAAGAGACCCTCTTGGTGGCGAATTAGAGGATGCCTTGCCCCGCACATCGCAGCAGTCAGACCGCGGAGACGCGCGTATCCATCACCCTCACGCCTGGCGTTTACAATACAATTATATCCTTCCAGCTGGTGGCTGGGGCTGCTGACAGCCTACAATGCCACCCCAATGCCAATTAATAGGTGGATCTGGCCCCCTAAGAAGCCAAATCCATCAGTGCCACAGTGGATGCAGCACGCCGGCGAGGGAGAGGCGCGAGCCGTGCCTGGGCTCTGCTGCGTTTTGGAGGGCTGTGACTTGGTGGAATCACTGGGGTTTGAAGGGCACTGGATAACTTTGTCCTGGCTTGCAGAGAGCTTCACACATCTTTCTTTTTGTCTATGGAACAGAGCGGGGGTCTTACTGAAGAAATAATTTGCAGTTTCTCTTAAAGTCTCCTCCAGCTACGCTTGGTGGCAGAGATGCCAATTTGGCAAATCTGACTGGGAAGCAGCATCTGCTTCTCTAACATCTTTCCTATCCTACAGCAAAAGGCAATGACTTTTAAGCAGAAAAATAAGGTTGTCTTTGGTGGCTCCCTTAACCCTGCTAGTTTAAGATCAGTTTTGAAGGCTCACAGTGACATCTTCTATCCGCTCCAATTCTCTCTCCAGCACAACCCTTCTCTCCTCTGGAGTAGCCTGGCACGTGTGGGTGGTTAAATAATTTCTGGCCTCTGTCAGTTTGGGGAAAGGCTCTCTGCTCCTGTGACTTCAGATAACAGCACTGATAATACCAAAGTGCTCAGGCTCTGCGTGTGTGATGTTTGACTCAAGCAACAGGGGATTTCCAAGGGTCAGTGTGTAACCCAGCAGTAGAAACCCACAGAGGTCTGCAAATGGGGAAGCTGAAGAGACAAGCCAAGGGCAGAGGACTTTAAAAAATCTTGTATTATAGAATTGCAAACTTGTTTCCCAAAAGAAATGTAGCCTGTCGAACCCTTTGTTAGAGTAAATCCCAACAGACTCCTTTGAGATCAAACAAACAAACAAAAAAAGTTAAGCAATTCCCACCAACTGCCTTTTTAAAGTCTTCTCTTGCTGAAGCTGCCAGAAGAACGAAGTTTCATCTTCCAGGACTGAAAAAATGAACCTTTGTTGCTTGGAAATAAGTCAAATCTATAGCTGGAGTAGACATAGTTGACAAAAAATAATTTTACTGAAAGGTCCAAAATTATTCATGATGTCAGGAAAAAACTGCACCACACGTAGAGACAAAATAAAAAATAGCCCAAACAATCTATTTGGAAAAGCTATTTCATTTTTCATTCTAAAAACACATTTTTAGTCTCTTAAGAAAACCCTGAAGACTTCATAGACATTAAATATTTTCTGAAATAAACAACTCATTTAGAGTTGACTCAAATATTCTGTCTTGTCTTGACCTAAAACTTTTATTGTCTTACATTTAACCAAAACAATTGGGAAAAAAAATTTCCTTGGGTTTGACCTGAACAAAAGTTCCTCTGACATTTGCACCAGCCAACAACCCTAAGCCCATTATTTGTACAAATTTTGTGAAACAGACAGGGAAGATGTGAGATGGAGAGTGAGTCACAGTCTCTAGTTTTAACAAGTTGCAGGCTGGGGTCGAAATCTTACCACCTGGGAAGCTTGTGGGAAAGCTACTACTGACATTGCAGGAGCCAGAACACCATCACAGCCCTTTGATCTCC
Organism: Emberiza elegans; assembly: GCA_024865655.1. Lineage (NCBI taxonomy): Eukaryota > Metazoa > Chordata > Aves > Passeriformes > Fringillidae > Emberiza > Emberiza elegans. The sequence continues at coordinate 1,538,066 of JALJVW010003588.1, read as the reverse complement.
CACTTTGATGTACAAAAAGCTGTTTGCACCATTCCAAGCAGTTGGTTTTCCCTACAGACTACCCAGTGAGACTGAGTTGCAGGAGACCCTCAGCATCTCCCACCCACCTTTTCCTCTCTGTGGCTTAGAGAGGGCTCGCCTCTGGACACTTCCAAACTAGACTTTAAGTCAAAGGCTCAGGCAACATTTAGGTGTTTCATGTGAGTCACATAGCTGAGAAGCAGCACTGGTGGTGTCACAGCTAAAGTTCCAGCAGAGAATCACAGAACCACAAGATGGTTTGGGTTGGAAAGGACCTTAAAGCCCTTCCCATTTCTCCCCTGCCATGGGCAGGGACACCTCCCACTGTCCCAGGTTGCTCCAAGCCCCATCCAGCCTGGCCTTGGGCACTGCCAGGGATCCAGGGGCAGCCACAGCTGCTCTGGGGAACCTGTGTCAGAGCCTCACCACCCTCACAATGAAAAATAGCAAGAAAAAATGTTTTATAAATCAGTGTGTGTGAACTCCTTGTTTTGTTCTTGTGCAGTTAATATTAAAACAGGCACCATTCAAACCTAATTGCTTTTAGTCTGAAATGGTATATCCTCTTCTGCAGAATTAGTGGTGCTATTAATCCCTTTAATAACACCAGGGGGGACAATTCTCCTTGTCCTCCCTGACCTCCTCATGGGGTACAGCCTGTCTACCCAACTCACCTGGAGTTTTGGTTCCAAGCATGTTGGGCAGCAGCAAAGGTCTTGGTTTCCTGTCTGTGACACAGAGGCAGGAGAGGAGGAAGATCTCTAGAGGTAAAACCTGGTTGTGACTCAGCTAGTCACAACCTCCACCTTTGGATCCCAGGAATGTGTCCCATGGCCACCTGCAAAGAATTGCAGAGACATGCCAGCCAATATGAGGAAATATCTCCTGGACACCAAAAGTGGTGCGGCTTTGGTGGCTGGTTCATTTCCCACTGTGCTCATATGCCAGGACACACTCCTGCAGACCGTTCATAAATACTTTCAGATGGACATGCCAAAGGTTTTCCCTTTTCCCACCATCACCCTTGTTCTTTAGAGATCCCTGTTTGAGCCCTGGGCCTGGCTGGAGCTCTGGAGTGTTGCCAAGGTGCAGAAAAAACACTTTAGGTGTATAAGGTGATTTCCTAACACAAAATACAAAGGCACAGGACTGACAGAAGAATTGGCCCCAACAGCTGAAAGCTTTCACACAACCATGCTTCCTGACAACTGCATCAGTGGAGGACCTGGCCACCATCAAACCCCTACAGGCTGCAAGGTTTCAGGTACTGGTGGACACCAGGGAGCAGCTGGATGGAGCAGGGGATCAAGCCAGGAGTTTCCCAGACCAGCCCTTTCACTCTAGTTCTGCACCGCTGTAGCTAATACAGGTTTTGCCAGTTATTTCACCAGGGAAAAGCATAGATCTTTTTGTTGGCTGACACTGCTGGCAGCAGTTATAAATTGTCTTCTGAAATAGCTGGGGAGGTGTAAGGTCTCAGACATGAGCCAGCTGATGCTGTTCCTCCAGCTCAGACCCAGGACCTGCCCTTGGGAGCGCTCCCAGGCTGCTCCAGCGCCACAGGAAGTGGGCTTGCTCCCACTCCCACCTCAAGTGTCAGCTTTCTCAGTGCCAAAATCAGTTTCAAATTCTCCACCACCTCTCAGGGATCAAGCAGCACTTAATAATTAATACTCTGAATGCTTTCAAATCACCTGGAGAAAGAGCCAGCACAAAATCAAGCTCTTATGGTCAATGTCACTATTTGGGCTGTGAAGGATGAGTCCTGCCTGATTGCAGGTTTTCTAGAGCAGATTAAACTTGACATGTCTTTTTTTTTTTTCCTATGAACAAGTCTCGCCTGTGCAGAGCCAAGCTTAAAATTCATTATTTACTTTGCATGGCGCTGACATCACAACAGAGCCCTGTGCACTCTGTCTCGATTGATGAAGAGAAGAAGAATCTCCTGTTTTGCATGATGAAGAAAAACTTCTGTAACCATCTGCATTTCCCCCAGTCCACAAGATTGCTGCTCCAGGGACAGCCACACTCACCTTATGCTAGTGTGTGGGATGCTCTGAATTTTTTTTTTTTATTTGTACTAAAGAAATAGATGCTGTTCTCCCAGTTTGTCTCCCTCTCCATCCTGTGAGATAAAGTTATCAGGAATAATCAGATCATAGAGTGGGGGCTGGAGAGGAAATTGTACATTAATACTAATGTATCTGGCATTGCAGGAGACACCAAGCCTGCTGTTCCCTCATTGGCCTGGGAATGTTTAACAAGCTCACTACATACCTTTGCTTTGCTTTGCAAAAGAAGAAAACCCTGCACAGCTCCCCGAGCATCTGACAAGAATGCACAGACATAATAATTTCTTTGACCTCAGCCACATGAGTTTCTGAAAAGAACAAAACAGCATCATTTCATGGCATTTACAGTTTAAACCTTTCCTATTCAAGTTTCTAACAAAAAAAGCCAACAGCCCATTCTGGTCATGATTAAAATTCATAGGCTTGCTGCAGAGAACAGATGCAGAAGCAATTTTAGGCCAGTCATATCCCAGCTCTGCAAAATTAATTTGACAGGTTTGCATTAAAGCACTGATCAATATCCACTTTAGAGCAGCAGAGGCTAACTGAGAAAAAATAAGTGACCGGAGTGCTACCAGACGAGAAAAAATGAATCTTTGAGACTTTTTTCCCTCTAAGCTTGCACCTACATCAGAAGTCCTGACCTCAATCCATTGATCGGTTGCAGTTAACATGACAAAAGGCCTGGCGGATATACCAGAGCTATACCTACCAGGGAACAATCAACCCTGATACACTAAATGTTTGACAGAGTGACTAGACTGCTGAATTAGTATTTGCTTTCTGAGGTCTGGCAGGCAACCTTTCCGTCCTGCAGTTTCCTAGATGCTTACAAAAGGGATTATATATAGACATGGTTTATAGAACTTCTCTTAAACTTTCTTAAAGAAGCGCCTCTTAGTATTTTAAGCTGAGACCAAGATAATAAAACTCCACAGCCTTGTGCCATTCCAGTTACGTCTCCAATGGGGGAAAGGTGCATTTCTATTTTCAACTTAATAAGGACAAACTGTTTCATTAAAGTGCTCCAGAGGATTATTTTTTTTTCATCTGTGGAAGAGGGAGGAAGCAACTCGAGGCACCAAACCTACCCCTATCCTTGCTTAGGCGTGGGAATGACACAATCCATATTGGGGCTTGACTGGAGAGAAATGGCTGGAAATCTGTGCTGTGCTGGGTTGTGTGGGTTGAGTCCAGAAAAAGAGAGCGTTTGTAGAACCCCACACACAGCTCAGGTTCATCAGCACATCCCCACAACAGCTGTCGTGGTCCTGGCTGGCGTTGCCCATGGAAGGAAAGTGTGGCACTACAGCTTTAATCAGATGGACTTTTGGTCTCACAAGCGATCCTGGAGCCACAAGGAGTGGTTATAACTCACCAGGCACTGCTCTAGCTTAACTGCAACTCTCTTCTGCTCCTGTGGGACACCGGCTGTCCCTGGATGACACAGAGTCTGACTGCACCCACCGCTCACCGAGCAGACTGTGGTGATTTGACAGAGGAGATGGTGGTTTGGGGGCTTGAAAAGAAAAATTAGAGTGATTCCCCACCTGCCACTCCTTGCCTGGGATTGCGCAAGGTCCCTGGGAGCTGTGTGTAAGGATGGATGGCGACCTGGGGTGGGGTGAGGTCTCTCCAGGGCCGCCTCCTGCTTCAGCTGCACCCAACGGCTCCAACCAACACCCGCTGCAGGCACCAGGCACTGCTGGCTGCCACCACAGCTGCGAAATTCACCCCGCAGATCAGACCCCTAGGTGACAAATCTCTACACAGATTTATTCTTCTCTGCCATTTTCCCCAGAATTTGATGCACCCCATGGTGTACAACCTTATGCCAACCCACAGGACCTTCCCTACAAGAGCTGTTGTGAAGATATTTGGTTCACTGCAGCCTCCAGAAAGTTACACATCTTTTTTATTTCTATTCCTGATAATTTTACAATTCTCAACCTAAGTAAGAAAATTTAATGTTATAAACTTGACTACAGTCAGGCATTCATTACCCTTAATCACATACTAATTACCTGACATCTCTTCACAGCAACCTGTGAGTCTTACAATGTTTTGCCAAGAAATATATGAGGTAAAAAGAGTTTATTGACCTGTTGTGAAAGTTAGTGCCCAGTACCAGGCGCTGGAGGAGGACACCTCCTTATTTCTACTGATGTTTAACATACTCAAGTCCCAAAAAGGGACAAAATCTCATTAAAATATATATATACCTGCACAACACAGTCAAGGAATGGAACACCCCATCCCATGCTTGAAGCACCTGCTTTATCCTTAGGAAATAGAAGTTTAGTTCCCAGTATTAAAGCAGACCTCACTCAATCCACCAAGGAGCGGATTTCTTAAATCTGAGGTGCCTAATTACCTCTGAGTTCAATGGAAAACTAAGCAAGTCTCTTAAATACCATTTAAAATCTGTCCTCAAGCTACTTGGCTCCTTTTCTGTCAAACGACAGTCATCGCTTTCCCTAAATTCCCAAGGAGTAACATGAATAAATGTATCAGGCAGCTCCCCCACTCCAGTGATGGAGGGCATGAACAGCCCACAGAGGGACAGCTAAACCCCACTGCATCTAAAATATGCTGAAAATGTATGAAAAATATGAAATGAAAAAGCACCATTTGCCAATGTACTGAACATTTCTGTACACAAACAGATGCTGCATGCATGTAGACACCAGCTGATACATCAAATTTGCTTCTCCCATGCCTTGAGGAATCTGGCGGGGAAGCTCAGCCTGTCTCTGGCTCCCTGAACCCCCTGCCCTGGGCTGAGCCCCAGCGTGGGCAGCAGGGCAGGGGGGATCCTGCCCCTGTGCCCCTGGGCTCAGGTGAGAGCCCACCTGCAGAGCTGCCCCAGCCCTGGGCAACAACAGCACAAGGACCTGGAGCTGCTGCAGCCAGTGCCGAGGAGCCACGGAGATGCTGCCAGGGCTGGAGCCCCTCTGCTCTGGAGCCAGCCTGGCACAGCTGGGGCTGCTCAGCTGCACAGGAGGAGGCTCCAGGGACACCTCAGAGCCCCTGGCAGGGCCTGCAGGGGCTCCAGGAGAGCTGCCCAGGGACTGGGGACAAGGCCTGCAGGGACAGCAGCCAGGGAATGGCTCCCAGGGCCAGAGGGCAGGCACAGATTTTGGGCTATTGGCAATTAGGAATTGCTGGCTGGGAGGGTGGGCAGGCCCTGGCCTAGGGTGCCCAGAGCAGCTGTGGCTGCCCCTGGATCCCTGGCAGTGCCCAAGGCCAGGCTGGATGGGGCCTGGAGCAGCCTGGGATGATGGAAGGTGTCCTTTCCAACCCAAACAATTCTGTGATTTTATGAATTTAAATTATTCTGGCCTTTAAAACCAAAAAATTGTTCTGTGACAACAATAATCTACAGACTTTGTAGATTATTCTGTATTGTTATTCTATATTATTTAGTCTTTTTTTTCCCTGCATAGGATTTTTTTTTATTTCCTCTTGTAAATCATAATTGCTTCTCCTTAAGTCAGAAGTTCCAAGCCCTAAAAAACCTGGACTTCCCTCTTCTTCTGCAGAGCATTTGGGCAGGTTTCAGGCCTTCTGCTTTAGCAATCTCTAAATAAGACAAAACTCGTGGTGTTAGAGTAATAGGAATGCTGTTCATGGCAGGGGGGAGGAACAAGACAAGGTCCCTTCCAGCTCAAACCATTCTGTGATTCTATGTTTCTATGCCCAAGCCTTGCAAAGAATCACATTTATGGACCCTGAATTAACAAGGAAAAAATTCTGCTGTTTTGAGCATCAATATCATTCTTTCAACTCTGGCACCTCTTCTAAAGTATGCAAAGCTTTTGTAGCCATGTGAAATAAAAGTACCTGTTGGCAGATGTGGTTTTTTTGACCTGCAGATACAGGTTAGGATGGTGCAAAACAAACTGTTGCACAGCCAGTACTGAAGCAGGACACATTATTTGTTGTAAAACCAGCTTTCTGCTAATCTTTCACCCCAGACCCTGAGTCAGACACATAACCATGAACAATGTGGTGCCTGTAGTGCAGCAAGGTGTGTCTGTAACACTCACAGAGGAGCACACAGGCTGACATACATGGTGTGATTGCCACTACCCTCTCAGGCAGGTGCTGAGCACCTTGGCACTGCCTCTGCTAAAGATAAAAGGCCTCAGATATAACCAACATTTTATCTTTCTTTTTTTTTTTTAAAGATCTATATTACAGTGCAGTGTATATCCCTAAATGTATATTGCAGCACATCAATAAAATGGACCAAATTTCCACCTCATTTGGAGCCATGCCTTTTCTTCATCTCTCTGCAATAAGTTAACCTCTTAAATATTACAACATGCTGCTCCTTATGTCTCTTAAATATTAAACAAGGGCTGTACAAAATAGATTCAAGAACACACAGTAATCAATAGCAGTGATCACGAGGGCAGGAAAATGGAACCGTTTAAGGATTTTTAATCTGGTGAATAAACCTGGTGCTTTCATTCAGAGAAAACAATGCAGCCAAAATCCACCTGAATCACACACTCTCCAACACCAGATTTTCCTCATTTCTACTGCTTGGCACAGCTGGATTTTAAAAAGGAGTAAGAAGTCACCCAGGAAAAATACCTGCCAAAAATATCCCCGACCACAAACTATTTCATGCAGTCAATAGTTAAGTCTGTGCTTCAGAAATGCACTGGGGGATGTCTTCCATAAACCCCTGACATATATGCATTCTTCAAATCAGATGGGGGCTTCAGGTTTTTTTTCAGATCCCACTTTTATGATATGAACTTCTCATAACTGAGATGCATTAATGTGGTTTTTATGTATACATAAAGATGAGGTCTTTACAGTCAGCTCTGGGACCTATTTTCAACTGAAATGTGTGTTTAGATACAGACCTATCTGCAATATAAATGTCTTACAAGGAATAGAAGGACATTTGGGCTCAGTTGAAGTTGTGAACACCTATTTGAAATGATCTGTCAGAGAACAACCAAAGTTGTGTGTGCACTATTAATAATAGAGAGTCCATGACATCATTTTACTAATTACCTGGGTTTAGTGCACCCCATGTAATGGTATTTGTTTCACTTTTCTAAATGTAGTCACCCTTCTCTGAACAGTCTTTCTGGGTTTTGCTCTCGAGGTGGTTAAAGAGAAGTGAAACAAAACCCAATAAAAAGGTCATTACATTAATGCATGTACCTATTAACTCCCACCCAGGGAAGAACTGAGCCAATGGCATTGGAGGAGTCTGGGATCCATCATGTGCATAGAAACCTCCTTTGAAAATCACTCCTGCCAACACAGATTCAAGCATGTGGCACATCTGCCTCTCCTGGTGCCACTGGCACAGCTGCTCCAAAGTCCTTGGGCTTGGATGTGCCCAGAATTCCATGTCTGGCTCTCTGTGGTCCAGAGAGCAGACCAGAAGATCACCAGGGTAAATTTCCTGTCCTGCATTTGTGCCATCCCCAGAGTCCCATTAGCCCTCTGTAAGACACCAGAAATTCCTATTTCCACCAAGTAACAAATTGCAACAATAATCTGCCACCTTTCCTGGTTTGTGACTTACCATAATGGTGCGCATGGTGATAATAAATTTCACTGCAATAACTATTATTTCTTCACTTATTTCGTAATTGTGAGCGTGCTGATAAATGGATTGGACAGTTACTTAATTTCACAATCTGTATCGTAAATATGCTGTCCTGGAGTGTTATTTGTCAGCTTTGGCAGCAATATTCAATCACTGTCAGGAGTGTCCATGTCCAAGGCCAGGCTGGATGGGGCTCTGAGCAGCCTGGTTTAGTGGAAGGTGTCCCTGCCTGTGGCAGGGGTTGGATGAGATGAGCTTCAGGTCCCTGCCAACCCATCCCATCCTGGGATTCTGTGATTCAGGAAGCCCCAGACATGCTGGATGCTTACAGCTGAGCAAGACCCCCCCCCAGAGAATTCATCTGAAGCCTTGTGACTCCAGAGATATCTTTGCATATGAAAAACGCAGACCCATCTCCATTACATCTTGATCAAAACCCCTGTGGTCTGCTTGCTGTCACCAAAAAAAGATTACAATTACGTGGAGCAGAGCTGGAGAGGTTTTGCCTTAGCAAGGGGGAAGGTGCACCTGCAAGGCACTGGCTCACAGCCCTCTCCAGACCAGAAGATCACCAGGGCAAATTTTCTGTCCAACATTTGTGCCATCCCCAGAGTCCCATGAGCCCTCTGCAAGACACCAACCCCCCCACAGAAGTTCCCATTTCCACCTCTGGTGAGGCTCACTGCTGTCCTGCGGTGACTTCAGGAGCACGAGACACCCGAGCTGTCATCCACAAATTATCTTTAGTCCGGGGAAGGACGGGCATGGCACGGCCGTGATTCACTCCCTCAGGGTGTCCCAGACAGGTCAGAGTCATGCCCTGGGGTCCCCTTTCCACTGACTAAAAGGGCATTTAAGGCAGCCCGGGGCAGAGAAATTTAGGTGAGGTGAGTTCCAGGAAAAAAAGTCCTTTGAGCCCCGGTGATTAATGCTGACAGCGCCAGCCCATTCCTCATTTTGAGATGGGCCCGGTCCTGCACTGGGTGCTGAGGGCTGGGCACATCCAGACCCCAGCGTGTGCACTCAGCTTTGAAGCTTTGTGGCTGAGGATTTCTCCCCTTGCCTGAAGGTCACTGAAGGCCTTGATCTCTGGAGGGTCCCAGTGTGTCCCCAGCATGCCAGGGAAGGGCAGTGGTAAAGGGAGGAGGATCCATCTCCAGCTGAGTGTCCTCAGCAGCTCCTGGCTTCTTCCTCTGCCCTTGGAGGATCATGTTTTATGGCTGGAGGTGGCCATGCCACTGTCTCCTCTAGGCCCCTTGCTTAATAAAATCCCTACTTTGGTGCATGCAATCCCTTAGTGATTCTCCCCCTGGGTTAACTTGCTGCCTTGGGTCCAGTCAACCTGTATAATTTTCCGGTCAAACCCTGTTTCTGGTAATTTAGGGCTGTTAATATGACCTTTGTTAACTGACAGTAGATACTGGAAGGTGGAGCAGACATGCTTGCTCTTTGACCAATGTGCCAGTATGAGGTTCCCTTTACTACTGCTTTTTCTTCTGCCTCAGAAAACTAAAATAACCAAATAAACTACCCCTTGAGTTAGTGTTTGCTTCTCTGCTTTTACCCAGCACAAGTGGTTTGATTTTCCAGGATACTTTAAGCATCAAAATTAATTGCAATGCCTGTTTGGGTTTTTTTTTCTTTTACTATGACTCTTATTATCGTGAAAAAAGAAGAACCAGAGTTTCTATTCTTCTTGCTGAAATAAGAAAATACTCATTTCATTGCCAGAGGTGCCTTGTAATGTCTTTCTAGATGTCTTCAGTAAAAGTCTCCTTGCCTTCCTGTAAGTTAAAGAAAATGTACAAGCTGCCACTTTTATGCTTTCTGAGAGAGGGAAGGGAATGTGGATAGAGATTTTGCTGTTAAATTTTGTCTGCCACTGCCTTATGGGAACTTGGAGCATATTCACTGTAAAATGTTGGTTGCTTTAGAACATCACTCCCACTGATGCTGCCTTCCCTTCCTCCTGTAAATAAAATAAAGCAGAAAATGCAGTAACCCAGGCATAACCTAGTGTTTAAGGACAGCTCAGGCACAGTTAATTTGACTTTTGGCTAATAAATATATTAATATATCACCCCTCCAAATACAGAGGAGACCTTTCAAACTCCAGCATCATTGGCGAAATGCCTGAAGGGGAAAAATGACTTGAAAGAACTTAATTCAAAAAATCCTTTAGGCCACACTGTTGCATCTTGCAAGCCAGTAAAGATGCAGACAGCTATGAAGAGAAAGACATCAATAAATAATCAGGGGTCTTAGACTTTTAAATGGGAATCTGAGCATTGCAACCCAAAGGTAAATTGAATCTTTTCCCCATCTTCCTAGCAGGTGCTCACGCCTGTGTAAGCTATAAAACTTTGCTCATTGTAAATGTAGCTTGCCCTTTCGACAGACATTTTTACATGGAAATGGAAAGTCTTAGCTTGAGACCGCTCAAAGGCATCTTTGCCTGCAGCAACTCCTGTTTTATATTTTGAAAGGCCTTTTTTTTTTCCCCTTCATCTTTTCCTTTCCTCTTTCTCTTTGCCGAGGGATATCTGAATCCTACTTAAACATTTTTCTGTGGTAAACAGCTTTAAAAAAGTGAGCTGTGCAACGTGCAGTCAGGCAGTGGGAAGGACGCTCGTCACCACTGCACTAAAGGTGCCGAGGCAATCAGTGATGAAAGGAAATGTCTTTCATTTCTCTTCCTGACAAAGCTGGTTGGACACTAACCTTGCCATAGACGCTCACTGAAGGAAACTGTAAGTGCATTTCATCAGTTAATTAGTGTTTATACCCATTCAGGTGCACCATGAGATGGTGCCCTGGGTAGGATGAAGAGTTTTGGGTGTGTAACTGGACACACTTCCTACTCATCCACACTGTTCCTACTCATCCCCTTCCTTATGGACTATCAAAAATGCAAAGCTGCTTTGCCCTCGACTTACCCATAACTGCAATATAACACGTAATATTGTACTGAAGCAATGCTCTTCTGATTATTATTAGATCTGGAGGAGGTGCCTGCGTGAGCTCTGGCTCCAATTTGGATCACAGCTAGCTGGGAGAGTGGACAGGACACTTTCATCCTAATTCCTCCTCTCCTGGATGAGTCATCTGATGTGTGCCTGGTCATGAAGGTACATCTATGAAGCAGTGCGGAAACTGCACCTCTCCAACCCCCCATACCAGTTATCTCAAATGAGTGTAAACTCTGAAGCCTAATGTCCTATTTCTGAGGAGGAACTCAGTGTTTTGCAGCAAATACTTTCTTGCAGTGTGTGTAGGCATTGAGGTGAACAGCAAGTCATAAATAAAGTTCAAAGCCGTCTCACGTCATGTCCCAATTTGCAAGCCAAAAATTTGATGTTTCACAGTGAAATTCTAAATATGACCTCCGCATAACTGGCTTTCCCTATACTAGAATGGGAAGCTTATAGTCTGTAATTAAATGCTGTTGTCTCTTGCATCTTTATTGCCAAGGAATTCTGTATATATTCCTTGACCACAAGGGTCTCTTGGCTGCTGCTTGCTCTTCCTCGTTGGGTCAGAATGTGAGGATTTTGTATGTGTTGAGGCAAACCTGTCCTACAAGATCCACAATGATTTTTTTGCTCAAAGCCTTCACGAGGCTTAAACAGAAAACCAGCACAAGGGGTGAATTGAATTTGCTGTTTCAATTTATTTTGAGCTAGATTCTGCCCTGTTTAGACCAAAGCCAAATCCATAATCTTTCCAAGGCCAGAGTAACTTCAGGCTGCTTTTAACACTGGATTCTTGAATTGTCTGTAGGCTTTTTGTCTGCTTTCAGTATTTGGTAAGTCTGATACCTTTAATAAAGACCCTTCTTGGAGAAGAAGACTGGTTAAAGAAAAAAGCTGTCTTCTCTGCTCAGCCCTGCCCTGTGCTCCCCAATATTCCACACAATTCCTCTGGGAAACTCCTTGATACAGACTGTTTCCTACAGTCCATGAAGGTATTGCAAAACACCACAAAAGTAAAAATCCCTCGTGGGTTCTATAGAAAGTACCTACTACCAGACATCAGCTCTGGCTCGGAGAGTCCTGAGCCTTGAACTGTTGAAGGCAGGAAATGTAGGATAAGTAGTTCAACTGTGTATCTTTTCCTTATATCCTTCCCTATTGGGTTGGTTCTGGCCACCTCTGGAGAAAGGTTGTGGCACCAGCAGGGATTTTTGTGGGTAGTGTGTTATCATGCCCGTGCGTAGGCACCCCCAGAAGGTAAAAGATTCAAACTTGCTGGACTCTTTTCTTGTCTCCTTCTGACATGTTCCCTCAGTACAAGTTGCCTGAACAATCTGGCAGGAAAATACAAAATCAACCATTACATTCCTCCAGGCCTCCTCTTCCCACCCCTGACCCATTTATTTCCTATATAACAACTGGCCTGGGACTCCACCGGCATTAAGTCTCCAAACAATCAACAAGCAGCAAGAACAGATGAATGTTTAAAAACAACAATCCTATTTTCATGCAAATGTCCTCTGTGATAGAGAAGAAATTAAGAGAAATGTTGTATATTGGAGGTGCAAGCAGAACTGTTTCTAAAAGTAGACTGTCTTTCAAAGTTTTTCATTAGGCATTCACTCCTTAAACACTCTGTGTGAGCAGGGCTCATCCCCACCTGAGGAGGCAGCCTGATCCATATGCATGAGGGTCTCCAGCAAGAGATGCAATCTGCAGATCTGCATCTCATTTGGACTCACTGTGGTCTGGCCAGTCCTGGCAAGGGGTCAGTGCTGGATGAAAACATGTCCCAGATTGTTCATGAGCATCAAATGGAAAAAAATGCCTTTGGAATACGGGGAGCCAGACTGAGAGAGGGTAAAACAAGGACAGAGATGAGGACAATGAGTCAGTTTTGTGTTTCCTCCATCAGCCCACAAACCAAAGAGTTTTTCATAGAATCACAGAATCATTTAGGTTGGAAAAGCCTTCTGAGATCAAGTCCAACCATTCCCCCAGCCCTGCCAAGGCCACCACTCACCCATGTCCCCAGGTACCACATCCACATGGCTTTTGGACCTTCCAGGGATGGAGACTTCCTGGGGAGCCTGCTCCATCACCCTACCACCCTTTCAGAGAAGAAATCTTTCCTAATATCAAATCTAGCCCTTTCCTCACGCAACTCAAGACTGTTTCCTCTTGTTCTTGAGAGAGCAGACTGACATTCCCCTCCATACCACCTTGCTTTGAGGCTATTCCCCCTGAAAGAATCTCCAAAAGGAGATACGCACAGAGGGATGAGCATCTTCTGGGCCACATGGCAGGAAAGGTGAAAACCAGACTCTAATTCTGCCTGTGAAAAGGGTTTATTCCACTGAATCACCATGGATGCGGCTAAACATTTGTAGACTGGCAATAGTGCAGCCTGTCAAATCAGCTTTATGAAGTCCTGGTCTGTGTCCTCACTGTATCCCATAAAGTTTCGGACTCCTTTCACAGGAATTCTCATGGGGCTGACTGTCTGTGGCTGTGTGTGCTGGGACATGTAGGTTAAACCAATGGCATGGCAAGGGAAAAATCAGTTTTCTCCATATTCTTTCCATCACTTTAGTGACATGAAGTGTCTTGGTTTTGTGCACCTGAAATACCCACCATAGCACCTGAATTGCTGTGAACAGATGCAGAGGTTTAAGGTGTCCAGGTGCAAATAATATTTATCACTAACCAGCCCCTAACACAGCCAGTGGGTAAGTCCTTGGAACTGGAGGAACTCAAACCATGAACAACTGTACATTTTTCACTGCGGTGAAAACAATTAAAGTCTTTCAAGTTGGCACCAAAGTAGCTGTGAGGGTCTGACCAGAAATTGCATTTACAGCATTTATAACAAATGCATGACATTTATTTTCATTATTGCAACCCTCAGCCTCAAGTCTCATCCCCTTCCACAAGGCAGGAAAGCTGTAATTCCCCACCCTTTGAGAGGCCACTGCTGATCTCATATCTTTATTTTTCTTCCATTTTTTATATTTGAAACATATCAGTTTGGGAGCTAGACCATAATTTTACTGAAGTAACTGAGAATGTTGTCCTTGTTTAAACTCTTGGCACAGGAAGGCCAGAACATGACACAGGGCACAAAGAAACAGAGTGAAGGGATCTCTCTAGTCCAAGGAAATGTTCTTAATTGCATCCTGAGAGCATTCCCAAATGCTCCTATTTGTGTCTGCAGCAGGCAAACCTCCACTTGAATGCACTTCTCAGAGGTGGTGCTTCCCACAGGGAATTGCAGCCAGCCTTGGGCCTCAGCAAATTTTTGTCTGCACCAGAATGAAAGGTAAAGAAAGAGGTTTCCCTTGAAACCTCTGTGGAGGCTCTGTTTCAGAGCAAAATCACCACTCCAGCTGCTCATGAAGTTTCCCAAGGCTGCATCCAGTTGTGATTTTCCCAGTTGTGGCTTCCCCAGCTGTGGCACCTGGGGACATGGGTCACTGCTGGCCTTGGCAGTGCTGGGGGACGGTTGGAGCCGATGATCTTAGGGGGCTTTTCCAGCCTCAAAAATCCTATTTCTCACAGCAAGAGGCAAGGATTATTTCTCAGTGCTGGCTGGCAAGCCCTAGGGGCTATGAGATCATTTTCAATGTAAATGTGACCTCATCATGATTGCTTACATTAAGGATCACAGTACTTTGCAAGTCATCCTAATAAATTCACTTATCTGCCTGAGGAGGAGCGAGCCATATATCTGGTCTTTGACATCTGCTTTTCCAGGGTCTGTGAAAACCCAGCTACTCATTGCATGTGCTCATCCATGGACATTAATGCCATGGGATAATTTTAGACAGGGAGTATTAGAAATAAATGAGAAACCAATCTATGTGAACTAAATTATACTGAAGCAATGCCCAGGTCAGGCTATAAAAAACATCAGAAATCCCTTTTTGTATGTATCTATTCCTTGATTTAAAAGGGTGGGAATGCCCGTTGAGTTTGTCAATGACTCTTCCCCTTCTGTGGGAAATGTGAATTTCCATGGGACTGCTGCTGCTGCAGGAGTAGGGGGCCCTCTTTCCTTGCTCAGCTTCACATCCCTGGGATGCTGTGACCCACCAAAGGTGGCTATCTGGTCCTGATTTCTGGCAACTGAATAATTCAGAAGCAATTTATCTGCATTTTCAGGAGTGTTCAGGGAAGTCACTTCACAATCATTTACAGCTCATATACTATGGTATTGGGGAAGTCTCTCTCCCCGTTTCACTCACTTGATTGATGAGTCTCAAAATCTCAGAAGAATCATAAATTCCAGTGACAAATAATCATGCATTAGGAAAAAGAAAAAAAGATCAATGCAATCACTGTTTGTTATTTGCCATTCACTACTTGATGTAATTTTAGTCTTGCAGGCATCCAGTCAGACTCCAGTTAGAGTATCATGTTTGGGGGGTCAATTACGTGCAGTGGGAGTGGACACTCTGAAAAATTCCTAACTGACTGACTGAAGAAAATCTGTTTTCAGGCATTTTCAGGTGAAAATTTATCGAAGAAACAGAGTCTTCCAAATCAGCATTAAGTAATGAACAGTGAATAGGGGCAAATATGAATGAAACCTAACTGTGAATGAAAAGTAACGCCAGTCTTGGCCAAAAAACCCCAGCTTTTAGCTGGCTTTTAGGTCCAGACTTTGGGTAAAATAAGGGAAGTCTTTCTTTGGATGGCTCCATCCCTGCATCAGGCTCTTTTCACCACAAAGTTGTCCTCTCCAGCACAACTTGGCATGCAGTGTGTGTTCTCCATAAAGCGCTTAAAAGTGAAGGTAATTCAGCTGGTTTGCTTCCCTGCCTAGTGGGAGCTTTGCTCAGCGCTCAGAAATGTATGCAAGTGTGTGACTAATGTACAGCAAAAAGACTCAGGATGGAGCCACTTTATTCATTGTTTGTTATTGTTCTTTGTTGCTCAGTGTTTTGTAAATCCCCCTGGTTATGGAGACGTTTTTATTAGAGAATACATTTTTTGAAAATGGGGTTCCGCAAAAATGAAATTTCAGAGGTGTGTGTCTCAGCATTGATTTTTCTATTTGTAATAACACACTATAGCATATCTTGTTTTATATCAAGAGGATAAAATGTCCCTAACACAGTGATCGCCATTCTGTGGTAATGGATAAAGCCTGTTTATGAGATGTCATTTATTCCACAATAGACAGTAAATAAAAGCCATTTCAAGCTTCGGTTAAATCAAAGCTTGTTCGGGATTTCAGCAGATTTGCAAATTACCTTTGGGACCATTTTCAGATTCAGTTGTTTTCCCACATGCTATTGACTACCCATGTTTTACTATAAATACTACTTCTTGCTCTTTCTCTCTCTCTCTGTCTCATACCAAACCCTGGGATTGCAGAGTGATTTGTAAAGACAAGCAGATAAAGTAAATACACTGTATTAAAATTTCTTTCCTGTCAATGCAACAGAAATAAAACCACAAGATTTGATGGCAGACTGAAAGCCAAAGAACAGGATCCTGGGTGCAGTATTTTGGAAAATCCAGAGGTCTTTGTGAGATCTTATAAAAGCACCAAGAGAGGCACAGCAGAAAACAAGGTTTTGTAAAAAAAAAAAATCTACTAAAACTCCTCACATCAGCTACTTTGGCTTTGGAATTTACTGCTGTTACTAGACACAGTCATAGGAGGATGTTGGGGCCACATGTCCCTTTCTTGCTCTGCCTTTTAGATTCAAGAGTTAAGGTCAACATATAAAGGATGAAGAGTCCTGGGCCTCTGGACTCAAAGCTATCTCAGTGGGCTGAAGTCATTACACAAAATAAAGTGCTTAATCAGAATATCACATAAACACTTGGACAGGAACGTCAGGTGTTTTAATTTTGGGTGCATTCTGCTTGTTTAAGAAAAAGTGGTTTAGTTGTGGAGAAATGCACTTTAGGGTCAGAAAAACTTTTTGGAAATTCAGAGTGCTGTCACCTGATTGAAAAAAAAGTCAAAATGGTTCATGGCACACTGTTTGAAACAAGGAGGCTTCATTTTTTTCTCTAGAAGGTTCACATTGGGTATAAATGAGCATACAGAACAGATGACTCTCAGCCCATTAGAGCATGGGCCTTTTTGGCTTGAATTGTCCTCTCCACTTCCACTTTTCCTTTGCTTTCATTAGAAAATCTTCCAAAGAAGCAAGATGTTCTGGTTGAGAGCCTTGGAGATGTCCCATTTGACTGATAAACTTACGATTTCCAAGCCACCAAATATTCTGAAACATAGGAGGAGATTTACACCCTCATAAATTTATTCTTTCCTTTTAATATTTGAATCCAAAAATCAGTTATTCCCAAAAAACATCTCTGAGAATTATTTTCCTGTCACCTTTTAAGACTGTGGCAGCTGTCACTAAAGGGACAGGTTGACACTATTTTACTCAAATAAAAAAACTACAATAGTTTTCAAGACTCAAAAAGGCTGAGCATCAGCAAGTATCCAAGAACTCTCATTTAGGACCCCATCTGGACAGTGACACTGATTTCATCTCTGCCCACTTCCAGCTGCTGAGATTTGGAGCCACAGTCTCTACCATAGGCCTTGGAGGGCTCCAAGGTGGTTCTCAGAGGTTCCCATCCTTGAACAACCCTGAATTTTAATCCAAACACACTGGAATTGCAAACAGAGGGACAAACCTGCTTTCATCCTTGTAACCACTGGGGAAGTAAAACTGCAGTGGGAAAGCAAGCCAGGTTCCCTTCTAGTTCATACCCTCCAGAAAAACATCCCATAAAACCATTTACTCAAGTAACTCAGCCTTGAGAGATAAATGCAGATCCACCATTCTATAGAAAATAATGGGAATGTCATGTTGTGGTTGAGGAAGGCAAAAATAAAGAGCTCCCATCCTCTCTGTAGGACACTGCGTTGCAGGATCAGCAAATGGACTGTAATTTTTAATTCCTGTAAATGGTTTAGCACCTTTAAAAGTGGCCATGCACTGTCCTGGCAGGTGTCCTCTGTGTCCTAATGATCTTTAATCCAGAAATTTCAGAAGGAATCTGATCACTATAAGAAATGTTAACAAGGTCTTTAGGCTTCTTAGAACCATATTCCTGAGCATTTTCTTAGTTTCTGGATTTCAAGAAGCATGGTGTCCTGTCCTTTGACTGGACTTTGAACAAAATTCATGGGGAACAGGCAGGGAAATTGATTTCAAAGTCCTCCATTTGATGATACTTGGGAAGAGCCCTTGAAATCCTTATGATAATGCATGCAAATATCTCAGTCTCTGAAATGTAGCAGCAAACTTTGTAGGGAACCAAGCAGATTTCCAATGGAGAACCTTCTTCTGTTTCTGTGGAATCTCACTAAAAATTACCTCATTCTCTCAAAAATATTTCTGCTGGGAAGAATCAGGGATTTAAAATTGTTGCGGGGGAATTTTTGCTTCCCTGTTGATGTGGGACCACTTTGAGAAGAATCCTTCTGATAGTCGCCCAGCCACAGCTTTTTCAGAGGTTTTAAATTTTCACCAGAATCCTGATTTTCATTCTGTTTCCAAAAAAACCCCACGCTTCGAAGCACTATAACATCCCAAGTGTTTCATCAACCCCAATGTCCTTTGTGCATCTCTGTGCTTGTGCAAGCTTTAATGCACAAGGGGCTTCCCTGGGACCGCTGATCTTCCCAAAATTACATCCTTTGCCCACGTTGCAGTTTCACCCAGTTTTCAGCCAGATTTCAAGAGTGTTGGAGCAAAAAAGCTGCTCTACACAGATGTTCAACCAGGAAGAATTTTTTTATATTTTAATTGGTTCTGATGTCTTTTTGCATATTGGCTACTCTTTCTTTTTAATATTTTTAATATTTCAGTTGTCCACTCAGGGATCAAATATGATGCTGAGTGATCTGGGCAGCTACTCACACACACAGCTGTTAGTTTATAGACAAATAATTTTTTTTAAAATTGACCATTTTTTCTCTTGATATTTCTAGGAAGAGGGATTATATGGTAGAATTTCACTGGGTATAGCAGATATATCCATTCCCCATTACATGACAATGACACTTATTCTCAGCATTGCCGTGGTACAGAGAAGAACTCAAGAAGAAAGTAAAAAAAAGTTAGTTCTGGATATGGCACAGGAATACTGAGTGTACTGCTCCAATTTCTTTACAGTTTTGCCTGAAAATACCATTACAGTTTAAGTTGTGTCAGCACTTTCATTAGAAACCCAGTTTTGATTTATAACACTGGCTGGAAAAGATTTGCTGCTGGCTGAAATTCAACATAAGGTCTCTGGCCAGGGGACACATTTTAAACATTTTTTGGAAGATGGTTTGAAACAAGTTCTATTATTCCAATGTTACACAGAAGATTTCCTTAGATTTTACCAGATGAAGCTGGGGTTTGGGGTTTTTTGGTTTTTTTTTTAACAAAATGAACAGAACAAAAGGGTTATTTGGAGAGATTACCTAATCTTTTCAATTCATGCCCTGACTTTGGCTGGGATAGAGTTAATTTTCTTCTTAGACATTTTAAATCCTTGCCTTAAAAATCTGGGTGTTGCGCCAGAAATCCTAGGATTTCCATCAAGAAACACCACCAAAACTAACAAATGCTTGAAGCAGACACTCAGCAAACTCACATTTTTGGTGCTCCCAGCCCATTGACAAGCGCTTAAATCGCTTCACGAAACTGTGCTCAGTGTCTCTGCTGTTCCTGCTTTATTAGCTGGGCATTAGCAAGCCCTGGCAGCGCGCAGGCTGCACGGCGTTGTTTGGATTAATTTAGTGCTGGTGAGTGGTGTCAGGCTGACAGGGGACAGGGACAATCCATCACCTGGGCGCTTACAGGCGGCAGCTCCCTCTTCCCGCGGGCGCCACGCTGGGAAGCAAGAGCATCACCCGGCCCCTGGTCCAGCCAGCCCCAGCCCCTGGGCCAGACACACCAGCCTGGACAGCAGTCAAACCTCTCCTGCTGCAGACAGGCTCCAGAAACACTCCAAAAAGACCACAGGCCCCCAACAGAACGGCGGCAGGGACAGCGCGGAGCTGGACGAAGCACGGACCGCAACCTGCCGCGTGTTCAGCTATTGATCACAAAGTCATGGAATTATTAATGCTGGATCTGAGGTCGCTAAAGATTGCTCCAAGATCACTAAAGCCAAACATTAACTCAGCATCACCTTGTTCACCATTAAAAATATCCCAAAATGCCACATGCATGATCTGTGCAATTCTTCCTGGTGGAGTTCTGCTATTAGGAATGGTCCTGTGGAATTATTTAAGCTACATTCTGGCACTGGTTTCTAAACAAAAGATATCCATCTATATTCCAGATGCCTGCCTTCCAAAAAAATCTTCATCTAGGTGATATCACAGTGTATATAGGAGATGCTGTAGAGGACCTGTGAGATTTTGATATTTGAAACGTACAGTCTCCTTCCTTCCTTCCTTCCTTCCTTCCTTCCTTCCTTCCTTCCTTCCTTCCTTCCTTCCTTCCTTCCTTCCTTCCTTCCTTCCCTTCCTTCCTTCCTTCCTTCCTTCCTTCCTTCCCTTCCTTCCTTCCTTCCTTCCTTCCTTCCTTCCTTCCCTTCCTTCCTTCCTTCCTTCCTTCCTTCCTTCCTTCCTTCCTTCTTCCTTCCCTTCCTTCCTTCCTTCCTTCCCTTTCCTTCCTTCCTTCCTTCCTTCCTTCCTTCCTTCCTTCCTTCCTTCCTTCCTTCCTTCCTTCCTTCCTTCCTTCCTTCCTTCCTTCCTTCCTTCCTTCCCTCCTTCCTTCCTTCCTTCCTTCCTTCCTTCCTTCCTTCCTTCCTTCCTTCCTTCCTTCCTTCCTTCCTTCCTTCCTTCCTTCCTTCCTTCCTTCCTTCCTTCCTTCCTTCCTTCCTTCCTTCCTTCCCTCCTTCCTTCCTTCCTTCCTTCCTCCCTCCTTCCTTCCTCATCCAGCCATTTTCCTTCCTTCGCTGGCTTCCTTCCTTCCTTCCTTCCCTTCCTTCATCATCCAACACAAACTGATGCACACACATAGGATTGTAGTTGAAAATTTGATGATAAATACTATGGAACCATAGAATCATTTCAGCTGGAAAAGCTCCCTAAGTTTATCAAGCCCAACCCAACACTGCCAAGGCCACCACCAACTCATGTCCTCAAGTGCCATATCTTTAAAATCCCTCCAGGAATGGGGACTCCACCACTGCCCTGGGCAGCCTTTTCCAGGGCTGGGCAGCTCTTTCAGTGAAGATATCTCCCCTAATTAGGATTATCTCCCCTAATATCCAATCTAGGCCTCTCCTGATGCAGTTTGAAGCAAATTTCCAAGGCAAATTAAAGAGGCATAGAAATGTGGTCACTACAGAACTGTCAGAACAGACCTTGCCTGGGTTTGGGCCTCAGTCAATTTCCAGGCACAACTTGTAGTTAGGGTGGTCCAGAGATCCCTCCAGGAAAGTATTTTGGACAAGGCATCCCTGCATTGGAACAGGCCATACCATGGCAGTGAGCTGCAGTGCCAGTGAGGAACCTCAGATACCCTTAACTTATTGAGTGGTTATTTATTAAACACTGGGGACTGTGGATAAAGAAATATGAGCAAGCTGGCACGTCCACCAGATGCTGGCACCCACTGGCCTGACACACTGCAGAAGAAGAACCTTCCCTGCAGCAAATGGCTTCATGTTATTATCTAGACTGTGTGAATTTTGGGGTGGGTACTGCATCTTACAGGGAGCACTCGCTGCATCTGGCACAAGGGTGTGCTAAACTGAGCTGGAAACTGGAGATGTTGTAATAACAAAGAAGCAAATTAGCAGAATCTGTCAAAGTATTCTTGGCAAAAGCTTCAGAATAAGTATAAATGTTCATGAAAATGCAATGACAAGTTTACTCCCCTTTTTGACAACATTTCCCACTCAGGTTAAGCTGCAGAAAATAACCAAAAATTCAGAGGAGAAGATAAAGAGGTGCATTTGAGACCACCATCCTCAGGGAGCCTTGAGGTCCCATGGGGAAGGTATTGGGACCCCTCGTGCAGTGGGTTTGGTTCGCCAATTTAAGATTTCCCCAATTTTGAGATTTTCCCAATCAATGCACTGATGGTAGTCCTGGATGCTCCACAGACAGAGAGCTGGGTCTTTCCAAGGCTGAGGGCTTTGGGAACAAGTCTTGGCATGAGGATGACTGAAGCACAGCTCTGAGAGGCATGGGGAGACAACAACCCTCTTTTTTTGCTGTGCAGACCCCCCACACCCATCCCCATAACCAGGCACACCCAGAGGTCCAGCGCTGCCCCACTGTGCACGGGCAAACAAAACACATCCAACCTCCACAGCTCTGCAACTGGGGTCTTTTTAATGCCACAGCTCATGTAAATAAAATCCTTTCACTGTGAATCTTAATTAAGGGAATGATTGTTTCTGGCCATCGCTCGAAAGGCAAATGTTTTAATTGGTTCTGATGTCTTTTCCTGAGAAAGCTCTTTTCCTCCCCAGAAGCCATATATCCCAGGGAGATTGCTTTTCCCTGCTGCCTGTCCTGTAAGGGTCCAGCAGTGGCGGAGAAAGGAGCTGGTTTAAAGGGTTATGGAGTGAAACATGCACATGAGTTAAAGAGCAGGAGCCGTTTAAGATCCCAAAGTGTCATTAGCAGTAACATGTCACATAAAATGAGGTGCGGATTTCCATTTTCATTTGAACTTCAGGTGTTTAGTAATCCAGAAGCTTTATTTAAGGACTGACCTTTAACCTGGCCTGTCATTCCAATTGCAAGGAGTTGATGGCCACTGGGAATCAATGGGCAGCATGAAGGTCACTTCCTAGAAAAACTGTGGCTATCAATGTGTCAGTTCCAATGAAGTATTATAACAAAGCAGGCAAAGAGCCTATCTGGGTCTACGATGCACCAGCTTGCT
This sequence comes from Emberiza elegans, assembly GCA_024865655.1. Taxonomy (NCBI): domain Eukaryota; kingdom Metazoa; phylum Chordata; class Aves; order Passeriformes; family Fringillidae; genus Emberiza; species Emberiza elegans. The sequence continues at coordinate 1,515,541 of JALJVW010003588.1, read as the reverse complement.
CTCAGACTGCCTGCCTTCTTTCAGCTATTCTACAAACACAAATAGAAATAAGCTGTTATTTAATGATATGTGTTTCTGAAGGCATGTGCTGTTTTCTTCTGCAAGTGGCACAAGAAAGGGGTGGTTAAAAACCCAGCACTCACTGATCCAGATGCTGGCAGAGGTTCCCTTATCCCTCCACACAAAGCACTGCAGCAGAGCAGCCAAGGGGCCACTGATCCAGTGAGACCTGGACAGCCCCTCCTGGCTCAGCCATGTCATGCCATGGCCACAGAACCATAGAATTGTTTGTGTTGGAAGGGACCTTAAAGCTCATTCAGTTCCACCCATGAGCAGGGACAACTTCCACTGTCCCAGCTTTCTCCAAGCCCTGTCCAACCTGGCCTTGGACAATTCCAGGGATCCAGAGGCAGCCACAGCTGCTCTGGGCACCCTGTGCCAGTGTTTCACCACCCTCATTGTGAAAAGCTTTTTCCTTGTATCTTATCTAAATACACCCTCCTTCAGTTTACTGCCATCACCTTTGTGCTATCCCAGTGCAAAATTGTTTTTCCTTGGTGACACCCAGGGTTGAACACAAGTCCTGGACAGGATCTGTCTGTTTGCAGCACCTCCAGGTGGACACAAAGGCCAGCCTGTGCAGGAGGAGAGGAAGGAGCTCTGCAAGAGGAGCACACGTGCATGGGGACAGGGCAAGAGAAGCAGAATGCTGGGATGGTGTTAGGGTCACAATGAGCTCAGCACGCTTCCCTAAGCCTGAAGAGGGGAAAAAAGGTCATCCTGACCTGGCCACACTGCTGTGATTAAAATGAGCATTCACTGACACAAGAATTTGCTTTGGAGGTTTCCACAAAGTTTCTCATTTGTGTCCTGGCCGAATTCTGTGGCATCTCTGCAGTCAGTTTTGTTTGCAATCGTGGGTTATTTTACTTTTGTCTGAAATCCAAGAACTTTAAGCCTTTAGGAGCAGAACCCCAAGAAGTCAGAACCCAGTTCTGGCTGTGGACAGTCTGTATTGGATGGCCACTTTAGGGCGGTCTGGGGAAGAGTGGGGGACTAAAGCCGCACGTGTCTGTCATGAAGGCCAAGTGAGTCCCACCATGAGGGCTGGTGAAGCAAATCCCAGCCAAGGGACAAGAGAGCAGCCAGGACTTGTGGGATGGACGCTGCAGATTGTCCCAGGCACGCACGCACCATCCTGCCTCATCCCAGTGCCACGCGGAGGGCAGATGCAGCCCCTCTCCACGTGCCAACTGCCCCTGCACTGGGGAAGGGTTTGATTTGTAGGGTCAAAGATAAACATGAGCATCAGTCAAAACCTCTCCATCTCCCACCACGCCTTTGTGCTGGTTTTCAGCATGCAACTCTTTTCTGCAATCTGTCTCCAGGGGTTTGGAAATTCCCCTATAGGAAAGTTCCTGGGAAGGTCTTTTGAAAGACCTTTCTAACCATTAATAATTATCGTAATTTGTTATCAGGTTTCTCGTATTCTTGCAAAGCTTTCAAGATCTTCTCCAGTAAATCCATTCCCTAAAAATTGTGCAAAACAGAATTTTAATTGGAATTTCTTTTCCAGTCACAGGAAGTGGAAAGAAAACATGTTTATGTTGTTGAACTCACTGTTTGCGTATTAAATGTCTGCTTAGATCACTGAGCATGCAGATCCACTGAGCAAAATCAATAGAAAGTTTATGCCTGTCTGTAATATGGATATGAAACCCTCTGTAAAAGGTCAACTTGACACAAATTAATGAATCCCTGAACAAATCCAAAGTTTCAATTTTGAATTAAAAATTGAGAAACATGACCAAAAAGTACAACCAGAGGTTTGGGTTTCTGGCAACAAGATATAGATGTAAATTGGAACACGATCAGAGAGAGACTCTTAAAGCATTTCTTCCATGGAGATAACACACCCTGAGCAAAAGTGAAAAAGTAAAACACAGTTATGTTACAAAGAGGCAGCGCAGTTTACTAAAGATGCAATTTTAGAATTGGTGTCCAGTTTAAACACAGAGAAAAAGTGGAGTTCAAATACTCACAGGGCCCACCTGCCCATTATCCTGCACTCCATCAGCCTCCAAGAATTTCAGTCACTGAAGAGAGGAATGGAATCCCTTTAGGAATTTAAACAGGCGAGTCAGATCATGCATGGAGATAATCTGTCACACTATTATTTATATTTCACAATACTTTCTTTCAAACTCCTTTATTCCCTCTCACTTACGTTCTTTGTGTCCTCTTATTAAGGGGAAAAAAAGTATCATACAAAGGGGCTGTTCTAAAGCTCTCTACACATACTTACCTACCTAATCCTAGTTATAAGTGGTCAAGATTAGTTCTATTAAATGGATTTTAAAATGTGTTTATTCCCACCCTGCCCCTGATTTGCCGATTGAAACATTGGATGCTAAGCACAAAGGTGAATATAAACTTTTTGCAAACAAACAAACAGAAAGAGCACGCTTTCTTGCTCTGGTAGCAAAACAAAGTTATTTTGGAGATCCTGAAACAGATGGAGATTGGCACCTCAGCTTCAGTAGAATTGCATGGAGTGGGGTACATTCCATACAATGACATCCTATGCATTTTTTATTTTGCCCTTATTTTCTGGCTCTCATCACGTTGAAGGCTCTCTGCCACTTTCACCTTAGATGCACTTTGCCTAATTTGCACAATGACAGTTTCCTGTGTGCACACACGACAGCAAACCCACCAACTCCAGAGCAAACAAACCCCGTAGGACGGGCAAGCCCCGTGCGCTGAGGATGCTGCTACACCAAGGAATCAGGATAATCCAGGCTGGTTATTGTTACGGTTATTTTCCCCTTCTATTGGAGCTGGAGATCCCCTAGCAAAGACCTGGAAGCAGCCTGAGTTTCCATGCAATAAAGCAGCAGTGAGAAAAGCTCAGAGTAATTAAGTGGCTGACGCACAGAAGAAGCCGTTACAAAGATTTGACTAAATTGCCCATTCATTAGTAGCACGGCATGGAAGGAGAATTACAAATAGACAATAGAGCCTGCAGTAATTCAATCTAACCTTGTACTTACAGAAAACAATGAGATAATGAACAGAAAAATTACCAGGCACATATTGCATTTTGTGGAAGGCAGGAAGAGGGAGGGGGACAGGATTGGGATTGGGGGGATGGAGGGGTGGAAGTGGGGGGTGCCGGCGAGAGCGGCCTGGCACATGTAACACTAATGGCATCGCTCAAGCTGAGCAAACATTTCTCCAACACAATCATAGTTCTCAGTCTAAGGGCCTCTGGGGAGCTGAGATGAGGCTAGATCGTGAACAAAAAAATGTAATTTATAAGGCGTCTGTGGACTGGAATTTATCATCGGATCCGCTCGCCGCCGCTCAATTGATATGTAGTTGATTTCAAACAACACCCCCCAGGCGCCCACAGGGAACATTTTTTAGATTTTACGCTTGGATATATCTGTTTAACTCACCATTTACCAAAACAACGGCTGATGACAGCACAAACAAGTCACTCTGGAAAAAAAAAAAAAAAGCACAGACATACACAGGCACACACAAACTCGCTCAGATAGGACTGAGCCATGAGGGCTAGGGCTTTGCTGGGGTTGTGGGGAGCAGAAAAACAGAGGCAGAGGCTGAAGTTGGGGTGTATCTTGCACGGAAGGCATGGATGAGTCATCCACTCAATTTTTAAGCCTGCTTTGGAGCTCTCCACTGCCCATTTTTGCGTTTATTTCCCCAGGAAGGTTTCACATGGAGCAGGTGTTGAAACTGATGGCTCTGGGAGGAGGCTGTGGGGTGAGGCGGCCTGGGTGAGGGCTCAGTGTTGAGGGAGTTTTGCAAAGCACAGCAGAGCGTGTCCATCCTTTGTCTTGACAGCAAGATGTCCCAGCATCACAGTCCTGCTCGCCCCTGAGGTGTCCCTGAGGTCCTGGCACTAAGGGGGAGAACTGGGGGGCATCAGTTGGAGCATGGAGAAGAAAAGTCATCAACCCTGTGCTTTGGTGCCACCAGAGATTCTAAACCAGCCTCCTGATTTTGTAAGGGATCTCATTGCCTGGGCTAATAAAGTGCTGCTACTTCCCATCTTACACGAGAACTTGTGAAATTCCCACAGATGAATTTTACCATGAATAACAAGAAATCTCCTCTGACCAAGCCAGTTCACGCAATAAATTTCTGCTGCATTTACTCTCCAAAGGAGGAAAAAAACAATGCTGACTTTAAACTATTTCTTGAAATTCTTTTTGAGCACTGTGCAGAAGCCCTGGAGGTGAGCCTGGAGCGTCCCAGGCCAGGCCGGATGGTGCTTGGGACGACCTGGTCTTGCTGAAGGTGTTCCTACCCATGGAAGAGGATTGGAATTAAATAATATTTATTTTATTTAACTTCTAACCCAAACCATTCTGGGATTCTATGAAAATGCCCTACAGAGCCCATAATGTAATTTTAAAAAGGCAATTTTAAGAAAATTTTTTTTTGGAGGCATCAGGAAAACTGTGTTGTGCAACAGCACAAGCAGCCCACAACAATATTTACTTACTTCAGGAGTTTCATTAATTGGTTTTCAAAATAAGGACCTCAGTGCTGTAAAAATCTGGTGGCAACAGGAGATAGCATTTGTCTGCTCTGATGGGAAATTTGCTGAGCATGGAAGAGCCTCTCCAGGGTGCACAGGCTACAGGTGAATTAAGCAGCCAGGGTGTTCCCGCTGTTATGGGGCTGGTTCTTGTGCACCTCCCGTGTCACCTGTGCAGAGGTTCTGGGGGTGCTGTGGTGGCTCTGGGGAGCTGCTGCCCGGTGAGGGATGCTGCAGGAGCTGCGTGCCCACCAGGAGGAGGAGTGGACGGGAGGAGTCAGGGGAGACTCAGGGTGAGGAGGAGCTGGGGTGGAGGACGTGGGGACACATCCAGAGCAGATCCAACGTGGGCTCACCCACAGCACACGGAGAGAGCCTCCGAGCAGCTCAGCCATGGGCAGCTGCTGGTCAGCCTGAGTCGTGGGCATCACCACAGTGCAGTAAAAACAAAGATAAATAAACAAAAACCCTTCCAACCCAACCCAACACAAAAAAAAAAATCCAACCAACAAAACAAAACAAACAAAACCAAAACCAAAACCAAACAAACAAAAACAAACAAAAAACCCCACCCAGAAAACCAAAAAATGCACTTTTTGAAATGCCACCAAATAAAGACTACAGCCCAAGTCCCAAAAGTCAGTATCTTATCTGCAAGCATTTATTTCCTGCTTATTTCTTCTGGTTTCCATCAGTACACTGACTGGCTTCAAGAGAGCCTTGCCAGTTACTTTGGCAGGGAAAAAATCCCTCTTTGCTAGATGGAAAATCAGCCTTCCTGAACTGTGTAAAGGAATGGTCTCTGTTGATTTAGCCACAGAATTCATTCAAGCAATCCAAACCAGGAACTGCTCCTTACTCCTGGTTGCAAATGATAGCACTTTCTTACCTAGGACATTCCCCCCACACTCCTCTATTTTATTTTACAAAATATTTTCTGACTCATATAAAATATTTCCCTCCATGCTGAAAAGGGGAAATGCCAACGTCTGCAGCCCAAAATCCCTGTACAGCTGATGGTTGTGGGGTATTATCTCACCACTCCAGAGCTTTCTGATACTACAGACAACAAATGATTGCACAGGATCAGAAGGATTGTGGTTAAAGCTGCATAAAATGGTTTGGAATAAAAATTACCCATGGCAAATATCATGTAACTTAATGAGCCAGACATGAGTTTTCTGTAGGAAAAAAGAAAAAAAAAAACCCCAAAATATTTAAAGATTATAAATGCCATCTTGACTTTGTTTTGGTGTTTTCTTCCCTTCAAAGGGGTACTTTTGCAAATGAGGCTCTTTATAGCGTTATTTTGTCTAAAATAATGTTGGTTCATGGCTGGGTTTCTGGCAGCTTGGTCTGTCCATGGTCTACCTCCTGTCCTGGGTCTTAAGTTTAAGTTTGTGTCATCTCAAATCGCTCAGCCTGACACTGGGAAATTCTGTGTTGCTTTTGACAGAGAAATGTGCCCAACACACCCAGCCTAAACTCCCTCCTCAAGGGCATGGTGCAGTGCTGTGTCAAACCTTCCCTTCTGGATTTAGCTTTCAGAGCTTGAGATGAATGATAGCTTTCAGTTAATGCAATAAAAAGTTCATGATTTTGGTGCAAAAATGGATGAATACACAGGGAATTTAGCCAGTAAGTTTAACCAGTAAAGAGATTTGCGCCGTACATAATTTTCATAATAATATTAATTCTGTGTTGTTACAATTAACTGATTTCTTAAGGGAGTCACTATTAACTTACTACTCACGTGTGTGAGCCTCCAAGAGTTTCCCTGATATGTTTTTTTTTCTGTTTCTTTGTTTCATTCAAAATTGATAATAAGAACTCTTCAAGATTATCCAGTCTTTACAAATTTCACGAGCACCATCAGGCTGAGGGCAGACACCTTCTGATATGGGAATGCTGAAATTTTTATCTTAGAGATCACCAAGAGAGCCAACACGACAGACCTTAGAACTTCTTCCAAACACAGAAAAATTTTTTGCTGAGCTCATTCCCTTGCTGTTGACTAAAGACTGTCAATCACAGGATGCAAATCCACAAACCAGCTGGTCTCATTCAGTTCTGGTGCCAGTGAGAGAGGTGATGCTCACCACCTTCAGAAGACACAGGGGAAGAGCAACTTGACTCTTAACCAGAGATATTTCAGATTGAGATTGAGAGCCCAAACTCACTGCTGATGAAGAAGCAGCTGTTAAAGTTTGAAATGCTCCCTTTTGACATGTTGAAAGCTTTGGGCTAAAATTGTAGTCCCCAAACCCACAAAACCCTCTTTGGATAATGAAAGGCAACCATCTGCAGACGTATGGGGCTAATGATTGCAAGCTGACAATGAACACTGGGATTTTTGCTTTCATATTTTTTTACTGGTGATAGGACAAAGGGAGATCTGGCAGGTGATGCACCCTCTTGCTTGTTTTTCTCTCTAATTATTTGAATTTTGTTGTTGTTGTTGTTCTTTGTTTGTTGGGGTTTTTTTGGCAGCCCAAAAAGGAGCAGCTCATAAACAGGAGAACTAAAACCAGATCTGAACCTGGGTCACCACGTTGGCCCAAGCCTACTAACCTCTGTCAGAGGATTTGGTGGGACATCCTGTGTGGGTTCCTGCCCATGGTGCCCAGGTAGAAACAGACCCTTTCACCACCAGTTTTCTGTGAGATCACTAGAGTGGACACAGTTTTGTGGTGGAATTGGCAGTGTTAGGTCAGTGGTTGGAGCTAGACGATCATTAACGTCCCTTCCAACACAAATCATTCTAAGATTCCATAATCTTAAGGGTCTTTTCCAACTTAAATAATTCTATGACTCTATGACTTCAGCAAATTTAGGAGTGTGCAGTATTAATGCCCTTGCTGCCAACGCCACCTGAGCTGGGGTTCAGATCACTTCCCTTTGCTAACCCTCAGCTGGAGTTGGGAGGTAAAATGGCTTTTGTTATGACTTTCCCCTCTAAGTGAAGTAAATGGAAGCACAGCATTGTGTCAGCCACGGCATGCCAGCAGTGCAACTATCTTCACCATGGCAAAATGCCTTTTTTCTTTCCTCCTGGATTGCACAGTTCCTTTGACAAGGAAGGGTAAAGACCCTCAAGGGTTCTCAGAGAACATCAATATGTTTTGTATTTAATGTGCTGGCTCGGTTACAGCAAATTAAGGAGAGTAGGCCTGGTACAAGATAATGCAGCCTGCAGTTCCTCACTCCCTAGCCGAGTGGTATACACTGAAAATGATACTCCAGTGTGGAGAAATACTGCACATTACATCTCCCTGCAGTAACAGAAGAGACATTAGGCAAAGCCCTGACTCTTAATGGTACACATCAGGAAAACATCTGAGCTTGGGCCTTCAATCACAAACGCTGCAGGATTTAAAAATGAATAAACTTCACATTGTGATTCTCTTATTTATCCTTTATGCAAATTGTCCCTGGGAGGACACATTATGTTCACTGCATGGCACGGCGCAGACCCACATTAAAGCGTGGAGGGCCACTCTTATGTAATGCACAATCCTCCCGGCCCCTCCGTGCAGTTTGTGGTGCAAAGAGAAACAAACACACAAAGGAAAGGAAAAAAAAAAAAACCAAAACCCACCAGCCTCAACCCCCAAACCTAGAAATACATTCTCCACTGACTGCTGAAAATATCCCCATATTAAGCGAAGAAGCAGTGCAGAAATATTCCGCTCTCTTTTCCCAGCTACCAGTCTGTGACAGAGGGAGATGGCAAGACCAGGAAAGCGTCTTTGTAAACTAAACATGTGGAAGCAAATATTCTAAACCCCTGAATCCTTAAAAGGTAGCTGAGAATTCTGCTTAGACAGACCAAATGCATTAATTCACGTGGCCACAACCCCTAAAAGCCATCATGTTAGCTAACCTTTCTGTTATTAGCTCCCCTTTCTCAATGGGACAGAGACACAATAGACTTGATGGGCATTATTTTTCCTGGGCAAAATCTCTTGCCCCCTTCAAGCTTTTCATTATTAGCACAAATCTTCTGCAGTGTCCTTGAGCAAGCATTCGCAAGATGACTGGATGGCAGAGAAGCAAACAGCCCTACACGTGAAAAAGGAATGGGAAGAGAGTTCAGGGACTTGGCCACAAAATTAACTGCTTGAAAAGACACAGGGAAGACCTGTTAAGTAGAGCTCCAAGGGCAGGCTACCAGGTGGGTCAAAACACCATAATCACAAATCCATCCTCCTTAAAATTATCTGAGCGATTTCCTAATATCCCTCCTGCCTATCCAGGGTACAACAGAGCGAGCGAGGGGTCCTGTGTTTAAACTCCTCTCCATGCTTATAATTATGGCTGGCAAACAACCCAGGCTGAACAAACCTGTCATGCCAGTGAAAATACGCATCAACTATGATCTCCACCTCTGTAGGAGCTGTTTCTGAGCGCTGGATTTAATTCAATCCTTTCTTCTCCATCCAAGTTGCACCCCAAGTGGATGCTGGGGGCAGGGGGGGGAAGTAGATGTAGATAGAGAAGAAAGGGTGAGGGCATTGAGTCCCACCTCTGTCCATGACATGTTTTTGGTGCTGGGTGGACTGTTTTGTCATGTCTGCAGTAGTAAAAACTGGTGTCGAACACCCAGTCACTGTATCCTGCAAGAAAAGACAAGAGTGAATGCCAGAAGAGGTAGGAGCCTCCTCCATGCTGTAACTGTGAGGGTGCTGAGACCCTGGCCCAGGATGCCCAGAGCAGCTGTGGCTGTCCCTGAACCCCTGGCAGTGCCCAAGGACAGGCTGGACAGGGCTTGGAGCAGCCTGGGATAGTGGAAGGTGTCCCTGCACATGGCAGGGGTGGCACTGGATGGGCTCAAAGGGGCCTTCCATCCCAAACAATTTTGTGATTCTATTATGAAGGCAATTGCTGAGACACATCAGCCTGAGAGTTCACCTAAATATTTGAGTTTTCTCAAATATTTAGCTGAACTAATGAACAAGCAGTGCCATAAACACCTGAAATCCCTGATTCCTAAAGTCACGCTTCCTGGGATTAGGATATTTCTAGTTTTCTCTTTAGCAGAGAGATTCTGCATGGCCTTTTCATCTCAACCCAAAAATTTTAACTTGTAGGAATCAGCAGTTCAGGGTGAGCAATAGATTCAAAAGCTATTGCAGCCGGACAGCTGACTCTTCTGCAAGGGTCTGATGCACAGGAAGTTCCACCTGAATATGGGACACAACTACTTTCCTGTGAGTGAATGTGCACCAGAACAGGTTTTCCAGAGAGGGTGTGGAGTCTCCTTTCCTGGAGATATTCAGGAACCATCTGGACACAATGTTTTTCCTTGTGGTCTGGTATGACCCTGCCTGAGCAGGGAGGTGGGACTAAATGATGTCCAAAGGCTCCTTCCAGCCTTAGCCATTCTGCAATTCTGTGATTTCCTTAAGAGTTACATGCCAAAAACATCTCAGAAAATCAATAGAGCCAATCCAATAATAGAAAATTATTTCTGATATGTCTCAGAACAGAGGGTGAGGACTGGACCCTTGATCTGAGCCAGCTCAGCCATCCAAAGGTTATGGAAAATCCTGTAAAAGTCTTAATTTTGCCGACAGCAGCAAACTGGGAGGCACTGCTAGGACCAAACCAAAAGGGTTGCCAAATTCTGCTCTTGTCTGGTACGACATTTGCTGTTGCCCATTGAGGGGAAATGTGGTCCATAAACACAAATGGTTAAAGAGAAAACAAAAGTAAGCACAATTTCCAGGAGAAATACATAAAAACAGAGACTGCACTCTATCTTTGCTAATCCTTACCTGCTGTCGAATTTAAGTAAAGAAATATGTCATGCTTTCAGCAGTAATATTTTTAAATATGTTGCTTGGGGAAATGAGGCTGATAATTTCTGAAGCTGTTAAAGAGTTGCAAAAAAACATGACAAAAGGTTTGCAATGACAAATATATCAAATATATTGAATAAATTCAAGTAAATTTTCAGGGATGAGACGGGGAAAGCTACTTAAAAGAAAACCAAGAGGGCACCCAACCATGATCTTCTTCTGAAATCAAACCCTAAGATGAACTCAACCTTATTATTTGACATGGAGGACAACCATTAGGAAAGCAAGTTTTGAGAAAACAGTTTTCAGAAGTCCTGCTGCTCAAGAACCAGGGTTGGTGCAACCCAAAAAAATGACAAATGAAAAGGGTAATTTCTGATCAAATGCTCTTTCTAACAGCATGATACTTACACAGTACAGGTTTCCCAGAAAGTGGTGGGTGTCTCATCCCTGGAAACATTCATGGTCTGGTTGAATGGTGCTTTGAGCAGACTGACCTGGGGGAAGTGTTGGAACCCAGGAAATTCCTCTGGCTGCCCAGGGGGCTCAGAGACCTTGCACAGAGCCCCAGACCCCTGTGCCTTTGATTTAGCCCTTGGAAAAAACATTATATGAAGAATTGCAAGCCACGGATGTTTAAGTAGAATGATAGGGAATTTATCACGAGGTAAAAAATAGATTTTTGGGGTTTTTAGAATGGGGGTTCAGGGGGCAAGATGGAGGAATCTGGGCATGTCCAGTCTTTCTCCTTCTTCTTCTTGGCCTCCATCTTCTGGGTGATGTTGGCACTTTTGGATTGGTTTAGAGTGGAAGCTCACTGTCCAACATAGGTGATAGGTATTGGAAAGTAATTGCAAATATTGCACACGGAGGTTTTAGTATAAAAAGATGACACCACCTCAGGGGCTGGCGGAGTGCCTCTGGCTGTCCTGCTGAGCAGACCTCGGAGAAAGGAGTTTTATAGATAAAAGAATTTTATAGATAAAATTATAGATAAGATACAATAAACAACCTTGAGACCAAGAACTGAAGAGCTCTGACTCCTCCTTTGACCGCCGGGCTGGGAAAAGAGATTTTCTAACACATCTCAGGGTCACTGTGATCAGCAGAGATTCCGAGAGGGAAGGTGCCCCTGCACAGTGAAGGGGGCTTGGATTAGATGACCTTCAAAGGTCCCTCCCAACCCAGGCTATTGCATGCTTCTATGATACCTGATAAAGCCAATATTTGACAAAAGATGAGGGGCTGGTCCTCTAAGTGCACTCAATGGAGAGAGACCTCAAAAAACATTTAACGACGTTCTTAATTTTTGGATGCTACTTAGACATCTGAAACCACTCAGAACAGTGGGAAGCAGTGCAGCAATTCCCCAGTTCAGGCAGGATTCCCTCAGCTGCACTGTGCACCTGCCCAGTGTGATGCAAATTTTGGGAGTGCAGAGGAGCTGAGTGGTTCCTCAGGCATGACAAATTTCGCGCCTCTCTCCCCGCTCACAAAGCGTTCCTAGGTTACAGGTTTCTCCAGTGTATTTGTGAATCAAAATTAGCTGCTGATGGTGTTTTGCACTTCATAATTTATAATAATAATAATAATAAAAAAGAAAGAACCCAACTCGTCCTTATTTGTCACGCCTGGCTTCCTGAAACCACACTGGATGCTCAAAGTCTGCCTGAGCTCAAGGGGAGGCAGAGAAGATGATGGAAGAGAGATAATTTGCACAGAGCAACCCTTTAGCTCAGGTGGCTCAAAAAAAAATGGAAATTTTGGGGAAGAAATCACCACATATACTGAATTAGCCTTAACAAGTGTTGATATTTTTAAGATAGGCTCGGATCCATTGTCCTCAGAGCTTCCTTGGCTCTCTGCTGTGGTGGGGAGCAGAGCAGTCAGAAAAGCAGCACTCACCAACACCACCCACCTGCCTCCAGCTCACTTGCCCTTCCCTTTGCTGGGGGATATTTCTGCTTCACCCTGTTTTCTCATGCAAAAAATAACTGCAGGGTTTCCTTCATGGGACTCTTCACAATTTCACTAGGAATTTTGTCCTGATTTCAGCTGGGATAGGGTTCATTTTCTTCTAAAAAACTGGTACAGAGCTGTGTTTTGTATCCATTATGAGAATAATGTCAATAATGCCCTGATGTTTTGGACTTTGCTAAGTAATTCCTCTTAATTCAAGGATTTTTCAGTGTCTCATGCTTTTCCAGTGAAGAAGAACATAAAAAGCTGGAAGGAAGTAGTGCAACACAAATCTGTGCCCAGAAGAACATTTATTTATTTTGTTCCTGAATTACTTCATTGGTAAAGCAGTGATTTGCTCCTATGTGGTTAACCAGAATAATTTAGCTTGCAGTCAATCCAGCCAAAATTTCCTTTAAAACATCTGGGAAGATAATAAAACTTCATTTTTTTTAAAGTGAAACCTGAAATAACTTTTTCACCCACTTTTTTTTTTTTTTCATAAAACAATGTTTTTACTTTGGTTTTGCCTCTACAGAATGGTACTTTCTGCAGTGTCTTCACAAGGAACAATCTTCATTCTGTTTCTGGTGGCTTTGAATATGTGGATGACCCTGAACTATCTGTAATTTAATTATAGCCATGAGTGAAGTCTTGAGTGCTGGGGAGAGGGTTGGAATGTCATCTGGGCAATGCTGGACCTGAGCCCTGGTGCTTGAAAAAGGAGAGGACTGGACCTGTGCTAGGCTGTACCTGTTCTAAATGCAGGTCATTTCTATGAGTCATAAATGCGATTTTCAGGGAATATTTTCACATCAGCCCAGATCAGTTCCTCAGCACCGTCAGGTTCCTACAAAGACACCAGGACCTCAGCCCTTAGCCCTGCTCACGTCCAAGAGCTTGTGTAGTTGGTAGTGAGGAGGAAATCCTGTCCTGGCAATGCCAGTGAGACAAGCCATACACTGGTCCCTTGGAGCCAGCACAGCGCAGCATTTCTGGAGCAGTGCTTTTAGTAGTCAAACATTACAGAGCTCTCTCTGGTTGGCTTTTGATTCCCATTTAAGAACAAGCCACTCTGGCAAATGGTCCTATTGACCCATCCAAATGTTTCACTTACTCCATCCTGCTTAGACAAAGTCCCAGAAATGTTCTTTCAAATAATACTTGAGTGGTAAATATTTAACAAAGGGAACGCCTCCGGCCTTCTGTGCGCTCTCCAGATATTCAGGATGACTGCAATGCTTTATTTTGGGAATGGAAAGTCTGATCTTCCACCCATCTCCTTTCCTCATTTTCAGGCTTGTGTTATGAACTAGCTCGCCTTTTTTAAGGGGCCATTAATGATTTACTGGTGCAGACTGCTGAGTCAAGGCTGGTGCATGGAGGGCTGTAGATGTGAAGGCCAGTGACTGTACCTCTTACCTAAATGGAGCCTCCTCCTCTCAAGAAACCAATTCACAAATGGAGACACTGATGCTGCTCCAGTAAAACCATTTCCCATCCTTTCTGGTTTTGTTTGTTTTATTTTAGTGCAGTAAGGGAGACCCAGTGGTGCTGCATTCAAGTTTTCTTCAGACTTGCTTCTGCATTGTGGTTGTCGCTCACAGGTGAGGCACAACCTGGGACACAACCAGAAACTCCGAACCAGAGGGAAATGTGTGCATGGGCAAGAGCACGAATGGAAAATGGGAGATGCTTTAGCAAAGTTATCCCAGAGAAGAGGCAGGCTGAGAATAACCAGCTGGGCTGCAGTAAGTCAAGGTGAGAACATGAGTCTGCAATGCTGAGATGTGCAAAGAGCCACACACTGTCCTAAACTGGAAGCACAAGGATCATCGTGTCCGGCTCCTCACCCTGCCCAGACAGCCCAACAATCCCACCCTGTGCAGCTCTGGGAGCATTGCCCAAACACTCCAGGAGCTCTGGCAGCCTTGGGACTCTCCCCGTTCCCTGGGGAGCCTGGTCAGTGCCCCACTACCCACTGCGGGGGAGAACCTTTTCCTAAAAGGCAAGTTACAATTCTCTGCCGTCATGCAAAAGATGACAAAGAGTCCCCAAGCTCTGGAGCTGACCTAAAGATGGCTTACAACCTCATAACTCTTCATGATTATGTAAATGTTTCCTTGTTCCATGCTGACAAATCTCTCCTCTCCTACAAAATTATCCCATTACTTTGGGTTCCTGCTAAGTAATTTCTCTACTTTTGAATGAAAGCATCCTAGAATGGTTTGGGTCACAGGGGACCCTAAAGGCCACCTAGTTCCAACCTCCCTGCCACCTGCCACTAGGCCAGGTTGCTCCATCTAGCCTGAGCTTGAGCACTTGCAGGCCTGAGGCATCCACAGCCTCCCTGGACATTTTGTTCCAGGATATGCTGGATATTAGAACGTGCTGCTGACAGGAAGCAGAGATACACAGAGTTGAGAATCGTTAGGGAACTGGGCTTCTCCAACCAGACACCCACTCTTGACTCTTGAAATGCTGCTGATTTCAGAGAGCACCTGGACCACAATCAGAGCCCAAACAGCCAGGATGTGTGCTACACACAGAATGCCTCATTTTCCAAAGCTCTTTATCCCTCTCCCCCCACCCACCACCATTCAGCTCAGTGTGGCTGACCTGCTAGAGCACCCGTTGTGCCAAACCCTGCCTGTGTCCATCACAGACCAGCACAGAACACACTGCCAGACTCACCTGGCCCTCAAAGCAGCCAGCGTGCTGCTAGGACAAGGAGGATGCTCAGCAGAGCATGGGGTGCTCCAGCCACAGCAGCAATAATAAAACAGGATTATTGCTTAATCCCACCATTAGCACGTGGCCCCAGCTATCACTGTCCAGCCACATCCCAAGCCCCCATTTGTTTCAAGTTGTTTCAGGCAGGTTGTTGTCTCTGAAAGCTTTTGATTCAATTCCTCTAGCCAGCCCTGTGCTCTTATGGGAAACAGTGGGAGATCATTCCATGCATGGGAAAGTGTCTTTGCTCAGGGCAAAATGTGCTGGTTGGTGAACCCTGCTGCATTGCCTTTGTGTCAGGATGATTTGAGGGCAATGTTGAAGCTTTAACAATGCAGAAAATAAATTCATATCTCTCAGTGCGTCTTCCTGTGCACATTTTTGTGGAAAGGGGAACTGCCAAACTTGAGACACAGAGGAGCAGGGGAGGTTTTACACAAAACTTCTGTCTGGGCAGAGAAGCCTGATTGCTCTAACCCTCAGAGACAAGGCAGAGAAATAGGGGATCCCTCTACCAGAGGCCACCATGCACCAGCAGTTTTAACTGAAATGGAAAAAAATAAATCACTTCTTTGTTCTCAGGGAACAAGAAGGCACAGCCTGAACCCTTGCTCAACAGGAGCAGGGGAGGGAGGAGAGCAGCCCTCTGAAAAATGGGATAAGGGCAGGATCAGCCTTCCCCATCCACCACAGGAGCCTCACCTGGACACTTTGATCCCTTGGCTCAGCAGTTTGGTGAGGAGCAGTCTTGGATGGTCGGTCAGGAGCCCCCAAGATCCCCCAGCTTTTCGGAAACTCCCATGACTTCTTCACCCACACCTTCAGCACCACCGAGAGATCCCTGAGGACCCTCAGTGCAGCCTACAACTACAGAAACAGGCTCAAACCATTGTTGGTGACTCTTAGTGACCAAAACAGGGCCAGAAAGCCTTGTCAGACCTCACTGTCATGTTAAAAGGCTCAGGGAGGAAGCAGGCACTGTGGATGCAAGTCATACCACACCAGCTGTCCTCTCTGTTGGGGAGTGGGTCTGGCCCACTTTACTCACTGGTAAAGACAGAGTTGTAAATCTCAGCAATGCTGAAATTACTTACATCCTCTGTTTATGAGGTCTTTAGCCTTGGCCTATAAAAAGAATCTCCTGACATACATGGTCAGGTTTCCCTTCCTTTCTTCCTTATTTTTTTTTAAACACAAAGTGAATATCCTCTGTAATGATTTTTTTTTTAAATATCCTAGTTGAATAGTAGGAGGACAAACAGAGGGAGGTGTGCCTGTGTTTTTTCTTCAGCATGAGCTCCTAATTCCCATCCATGCTAATGGGACTGGCACGCATGCATCAAGGGGAGAAGAGACCCCTGAGGGTTCACAAAATATGCAGATGACTGGTTTTTAATGAATGCAAAATGTAAAACAAAAGAAGTATCACAGTCAAGCTGCTCATGCATAATAAAGTCACAGTGAAAAGGGAGCAAATAAATAGAGAAGTCTTCTTGGCTATAACCATCCTTAATATGCAATGGACAATTGGGAACAGCAGGCCTTCCGAAGCCCACATCATCAAATAGCAAGTACATTTTGGCAACATGAAACCACCTACAGCAGCATTTCTCAAGCTCCATCCCACCAAGTTATGGGAAAAACATTCAGGCCTTTCCCAATGTACATATTTCAGGCAAAGCAAGAAGGTCTCCCCGAGGAGGCTGGATATTACACCGAGGCAGCGGAGTCAAAGCCTGTGGTGAGGTCTGGGTTTGTCCTTGTTTTGGGAAGGGTTTCACCAGTTCAGAAGCAGAGCCACAGACAGAGCAGTCACACTGCAGGGCAGCATGAAACGAGGGATTGGTCCCACCAAAGTCAGTGCAATTTGTTCACTTGCTAATTTGATGGCATTCTGGGCAGCAGACTTAATTAGACATAATTTGAGAAGTCCAGCACGGGAAGCTGCTCAGAAAGATGCTGCTCCCTCCCTCCTCCTTCTTCCCCCAACGAGCACATGCCCTCCTTCACATCTCTGCACTAAGGTCCTTGTGAGATGGGACTTAACTTGGTCACTGTAACTAAACACCCGGAGAACCTGCGACCAGCACCATTCACCAAATTCCAGAAATCCAGGCCGCAGCCCCCTCTCTTTTTCTGCCAGCCTCCAGTTCCTGAGTCCTTATTCCCCAGTTCTCGTGGTAGGACCCCAAACACAAAGTGATGGAATGGCAGATTGATTTGGCTTGGAAGGAATCTTGAAGATCCTGCTCAACTTGATCTCAGCTGGGAGAAATTCCCCTTCAGTCTGGGTGTGGCATCTGCATCCAAGCGCAGGAACATCCTGCTCCTTGGGCTGGGCTTAGGCTTGTTAGAAGAATGTGATTTTTTTTTTTAATCCAGGTCCTAACTAGACGTGACTACTAGAGATTAGCCTAATATTTTAGCCTTTGCCTTACCCCTAAATTGAGGGGACACATGATCCCCTAAAAAATCCTCCTTTCAAGAGTTTTCTAGGGAGCATCAAATGAAGGGCAACATGACTAAAACCCCTCTACAGAGACAATATTTACCCTGTGATGAAAATAGCTGTAAAAAAACCATGAGGTTTGCCACACCAAAATACAGTACTTAATAAACCTCAAAATAAAAAATTAAACCTCAAAGTAAAACCCCTAATAAAACAGTTTTCAGCACTTAGAAAAATCAGAGAAATTATAATATCTGTGCTCTGTACCAGGCAACTAGGGGAGAGATTAAAGGGAACACATGTATAAATGTCATTAGCATGCTAGCAGTGATATAAAAAAACCCTCCAACTTTTAAAATAAATGAGCTGCTACAAAATAAACTACCTTACGACAAAATGTACGTAGGGGATATACAAAGTAAATTAAAAAACAGATTAAAGCAACATCTGTATATTAACACCACCATAAAACAACATAGTAGTAATAGCAGTGGCATGCAAAGGTATTATAAAATTATAATCTATCCAAGGCATTATGTCATCTTAATGAAACTGTACAGCCAATACATCTCAAGTATTATTCCTCTATGGTTCAGAAACATCCTGTTGTGCAGTTCTGCAGAACCAGGCTAACCTCAGTCCTGGTGCAAGGGGCACACCTGCCCACAGGCTTGCACAAGTGACAGCCAGTGCTCCCAGCACACCTCACCAGTGCAGCCATTTGCCTTCAATGCACTTTTTATTTTCTATCACCTTTCTTGCCCTTTTCGCATGCTACTAATGCAGGAGATGGAGCAGGAATCATCTGTTTGTCCCTGAGTTTGCAGGAGGTGCCCATGACACATGCAGGATGCAGGAAAGTCCTGCTCCACAGCTAAATTCTGGAGAGGAATTGGGCACAATTCCCATTTCTCCATAGAAATGCTTTTCCCACCATTTCATGTCCTGACATACCTTCTCACTGATCTATTGAGCTGAAGACTCGTGTCAATTGGCAAAATCCCTCAACTTGCTGACACTCCTGTCCCTTTCCCTCCCTCTCCCTGCTGCCTCTGTTAGGAGATGCAGAGCCATGGATTTTTGCATTACATAATTTTCACCACCGATGATTGGTAAAAGCCACTCCTCAGCATTGGTTGGTCAACTAAAAATGAGACTCCACAATTTTACAGGTCTTTTCTAACCTGAATGATTCTATGACTCTGTTTTTGAGGGGAGTCCCCCACAGGAAAAGGTGGAAAACAGCATGGAGTAAATGGGAACCCCTGACTGCCCAGGAGAAATGAGCAGACTCAGGCCATGTGCACAAGACTGACTTGACCCCCATGTAGGAAACAGATTTCCTGGGCTCCTCCCACCCGAAAGCAGGTGCTCACAGGAGACAGGTGACTCTGGGGAGTGAACATCCCATCTGCATTTCTCCTTGAGACAGAAAGACCTGCAGAATGTGACTTGGTCTCTCCAAGTCCCTTGAGTCTTTCAGTAAGTGCAGAACAATGATGGGGTTTAACAATGATGGGGTTTACTGGCACAGACTTGTAAAAACACCTCAAAAGCCCAGAATTGCCATATTCTTAGCTGTTACCATCAGCTTGAAATCACCTACAAGATGCCATGGGAGAGTTATGGATACTCAGCACCTGTTTCTGTTATTTACCAGCTCAAGTATTGAAATAGTTATGTGAGTTCAAAAGAGGTCCAAAATTTTATGGAAGAACCATATATCCATAGCTATAATATATTAATAAAACAGAACAATATATAAAAATACACAAGTATTACTATTCTGAGTGATCTGATCCATGGGACTCTGCTGGGGGCTGGACCTGTGGAAAACAAGGACTGAGAGCCAAAGGGTTTTGGAGGCTGGAAGAGCATCGTGGGCAGGAGTCTCTGTGTGTTTACCCTGTTCCTGTGTCCTCCCCAAGGCACTGAGAGTTGGTCACTGTTGGATAGTGGTCTGGATTAATCTTCAGCTCTTTTGTTCTTGTGCAACAGCCTTAGAAGGGGCACGGTAAGGCAGCAAAACAAAAAAAGGTACTCATTCTGCATTTGCAACTTCCCATTAATTTTCCATTACATGATGCTACGGCAGTGGAGGGCTGAAAACGTCTCCCTGGATTAGGACTAAAATCTCATAGATATTATTAGCATCACACAGCACAAGAGCCTACATTTGCTGCTATCACTAACTTAGCTCATTAATGACTTATGTAGCAAGGCTAATGCTATAAGAATTATGCAATATATATCATAATTGCTGAAGCAACTAATGAAAAAGCAGAGACCCTGCCTATGTGGCATGAGGATGGAGAATCCTGATGTCATGTGCCTACTGGTTTTATGTGCCTTGTTTCCTTTCCAGATGCCTATAGGGTACTCATGAAAAAAAGAGGATGAGCAACTTTTATACTGGAAGGTATTGATAGCACAAGGGGGAACAGCTTAAAACTGAAAGAGGAGAGATTTAGATCAGATGTTAGGAAGGAATTCTGTACTGTGAGGGTGGGCAGGCCCTGGCACAGGGTTCCCAGAGCAGCTGTGGATGCCCCTGGATCCCTGGAAGTGCCCAAGGCCAGGCTGGATGGGGCTTGGAGAAACCAGGGGTAGGTGAAGGTGTCCCTGTCCATGGCAGGGGTGGAATGGGATGCTGTTTAATGCCTGCCTAGCCAAACCACTCTGTGTTTCTATTCCTTCTCTCTTGCCCACAGAAAAAGGGATGGAGAAAGGAGAGGGAGCAAAAGGGACTCCAGAGCAGCAGATGTGGGCAAGGTGATGTAAATCTGTATTCAGTAGGATGTTGGTGGTGAACTAAACCTTGCAGATGGCCATAATTTGGCTCACCTCCATTCTGCTCTGCAGTGGTGCCTGAAAAAAAAAATGCATTTCTAATATAGCCTCAACTGTGCCACTGTTGTTAATACCAGGCAGGAGAAATGCAGGGAAATTAAGTCTCTCAGTCACTAACCCAAGCTCACCACCATCAGCGCTGGGTTCACCTCCTCCAGCCTTGGCAAAGACCTGCATGGCCATGAGAAATGTCACTTCCTCATCCCAGCATCCCCCTGCATCCCAGAGAGATGTACAGACACCTCTGTGATCAGACCTGCTGCGTGTGAGAGCCACAGGCATGATTTGCTGATTATTCCCTGACCAAAGGACATTTGGAGATCTCCCCTAGCACAGCCCCAGCTTTAACCACTTTAACCACACCCAGCTCATACTCCATCCACCACGGGCTTTGTGGCCATCTCTGAAGCAAGCCTGCTGATGTTGTCACTGTTTTGGCTACTTTGGGGTTGTCTTTTTTTTTTTTAGTGCAACACTTCAAATGAAACGCAGAAGTTTTAATAAGAGAGGAACAATCATTCAGTGGATTTCACTGCAGTGGGAAGAAACCAAAAAGGAGGAGTAAAAAATGGGAACATTTGCAGCTTATGGCAAGGGAAATGAAATATTTAATAAGCAAAATGCTGTATGTGCAAGGAGGGCTCCCCCAGCCCCCCGCTTTCTTCCTTGGCAGAAATTAAACAACTTTTACACACCACGTAGTCTTCAGTACAGTATGCTAATGATGTCCCTGATGCCCTCTTCATCTGATCAAACTTAATTGTCTGTGTCAGGCTGCCAATTAACAAAAGGATCTCCTAGAGTACCAACTTCCAGAGCTACCTTAAAGGTTAATTGAATCATGTAAGCCCAATGCTCTGGCGGACTCAACTTCAGGATCCTATTCTAACCAGGGGTCTGTAGGGGTAACAAATAAAGGAAAAGTTTAATTGCTAAACCAGCCAAATCTAACAGTCACATTAGGAAAGAAATGATCTTTCACAGCTCTCCCTACTCTTTCTTTTTTTTCTTTTTTTTTTCAGAGCTTTGAAATAATCTTGAGCTTTTTATGCATTTCAGGCAGTTTCTAGATTTCACTGTTTGGGTAAATAGGAAGATCCAAATGCTCTTCAATGTGTACGCAAACTGTATCAAAGGAGATGCCCAGGTAGGTCCAAATGTATGATTTATTCTTTGAACCACCTGCTATTTTCTGAAATGTTCCCCATCCAAAAGCAAAGTGGCAGAGGGTGGCAGCACAAGAGCTGTGGGGATGTGGAATCAACAAGCACTTCCATCACTCAAGGCATCGAAACCAGCTCATGGGCATCCCTGTTTCCTCTCCATTTGCCTCTTTTTTCCAGATATTTGTTGTTACACATTTCTTTTGGTTGCTCACTTTTTTACAAATATATTTTTAAGGTGTCCTTCTTGCCTTTAGAGATTTGTATGGCTGCTTCAACACATGTGAACTGAAAATCAGAGCCACAAACAGGAAATATTTGTTTTAAAAAAACATGTACTGTGACTGGGTTGGGAATAGGGACCCCAAAGCCATCAGCTGGAGCTGGAGTCCTCCATTTTTTTTGGGATAATTACTTTTATGGGGAATTCTGCTGTGTTTGGACCAAATGTGTCATCATTCCTGATTGCCTTGGTACCCCAGTGCTGGGGTTTTAGCTGGACATCATGTCTTATTCTTCTAGTCCCCAGAACAACATAGAGCCCTTTTGGGCCTGAAAGTGTAGAAAAACCATGAAGTAAATGATAAGAAATAAAGGAAATTTTAAATTAAGTCCATGACTATGTGAACAGTCTGAGGACCAAGCAAAAAAAGGGTATTTCCCACTAAATACACCAAAGTGTTTAAAAATAACATGATAAAAACTGTCAAATAACAAACAGAAATACCTCGCCAGGAAGATTTTTATGAAGTCATGCAGTGACAGTTCTTGCAGAGTTCACATTCCTTGTGTCCTTCTAATCCCAGTGTGTGTCCAAGTGCTCGTCCCAGAAGGACAGGGAAGTGACCAGTGCCCCTCTTCCACTCCCAAAACAAGTGAGGTGAGGAAGACGGCAGTGGACGGGGAGGAGGAGGTGCTGGGGGCCGGGGCTGGGGGTTTGTGCCTGTTCCCACCTGTTGGAATTCAGGACACCGCTCTGTCTGTGCTGAGCAGCCAGGACCCCTGCCTGGGCACGGAGCCCAGGATGCCCCTGTGGTTTTGATTATGACCCATGGAGCAAGTTACCAACCTTGTATGAAGAACTGCAAGCCACGACAGTTTAAGTAGAATGATAGTGAATTTATCACGGGGTGAAAAATAGATTTTTGGGGTTTTTAGAATGGGGGTTCAGGCGGCAAGATGGAGGAATCTGGGCATGTCCAGTCCTTCTCCTTCTTCTTGGCCTCCATCTTCTGGGTGATGTTGGCACTTTTGGATTGGTTTAGAGTGGAAGCTCACTGTCTAACATAGCTGATAGGTATTGGAAAGTAATTGTAAACACTGTACACATCATTTTCAGTATAAAAAGATAACACCACCCGGAAGGAGGCAGAGTGCCTCTGTCTTCCTTGCTGAGTGGACCTCAGCAGGCCAGGACAGAGAATTTTATAGATAAGATACAATAAACAACCTTGAGAACAAGAACTAAAGAGCTCTGACTCCTTCTTCGACTGCCGGGCTGGGAAAAGAGACTTTCTAACTTTCCTTGGGGTCACTCTGAGCAGCAGAGATTCTGAGACCTACCCACCATCCCTGCTTCCATCTCAGCTGGCTTCACCACTCCTTCTGTGGAGGAGTGATCTGGGAAGGGATCCAAGGATGCTCATGGACCACACTGCCCTACAGCTCAGTGAGGAGGGGTTTCCTACAACTGCTCTGGAGCAATTCTCCCGTTTTCCCCAGAACAGCTCATCAGGATGACACGTCTTGGCCATCCCCCAGGTGCACTGAGTGTCCCTTCGTGGCCTGAGCCATGGGTGAGCTGAGCCAAGAAAAACCTGCTGCATCCACCTGCAAAAAAAACCAAAACAGTGGTCTGGTCAGGAAGAGGAGACAAAATAGAGCAGCCAAAATGTTAGATTGGAACCAGGTGATCTTTAAGGTTTTTCCCCCTCAAAACCATGCCATGAATTGATGATTCTATGAATGCATTTTAATCTGCAAATCCTAGGAAAAAGGTCTGTGAAGCTAACAGAGCTAACACATATTATAACCATGGGTGACATGACCCGTATGTTCTAATCCAGAATTTATTCCCACTATTATTTATTTTCAATTCAGCCTCTCCATCCATCTTTTTTTCCCCATTTAATATCCATAACTTTAATAGTAGTCTTGGCAGAAGTTTCCCCTTGCTCAAACATTGCGGCACTCTTACATAACATAACACCTCCTCTTAGGGAAAAAAAAAAAAACGAGGTGTAAAATCATGCGTTCCTTTTTTTTAATAATTTTTTTTTTTTTTTTTTTTTTTTTTAATTTTAAATCTGGCTTGCCTTTTCCAGTGGCACCCCCCGCGGCCTCCCTCCCCTGCCAGGCCCGTGGTGATGCTGCGGTGGCTTGCACTGAGCTGACATTGTCTGCCTGCGACAGCAAACAGCAGCAGGCAGAGGCGGCCGCCCCTCCAACAAACTCCTGCAAACTGATCTATTATCAACGGCAGGGGCCTGCTGTACTGCTGCCGGGCACAGTAATTAATTTCCATGCATATCATTGCCAGCATCGCTTACTGATCCGGGGAGCAAGATCAGAGATGTCACACCATAAATTGAGTCAGAGCCTTCACCTCTGTGTTCAGCGTGCAATTTTACACGCGCTTGACAAAGTAACAAACAGGGGGTAAAAAAGGCAGCAGTTCCCCAGGGTGATGGACGGGGGGAATTGGCCCAATAAATTGTTCCCTGTAAAAAGCAATGTTTTCCTCATTAAAAGGCAGTGAATTCTCTATTGCTTTTCATTAGTTGTGGCCTTGCTAGACGTGAGGTTTAATTGGCAGTGTGTTTACAGGACGCCGGCCCCAGAGGTGAAGGAGACAAAGAGGCTGAAAAGAGATTCTTATTTATTAAGGAGAGGTGACAGGCAGCCGCTTAATAAGTTTTTGTGTGGGTCCTGGAAGAAGTTGCACCATGAAGAATGGCTGCGCAGGTGTAACCCCTTCTGTGCCATTGCTTCGTGCTTTTTAACCATCAGAATCTGAATTCTAGATACTCCCCCTTCTTGCAAGGAAAATAAATTAAATAATACATTTTAGCAAATTATAAAATAGCAACATAATGATAAAAATAAGCTTGCATTAGGTTCAAAGGCCCTGGTTCAATGCTCTGATCTCAGGTTCCTTTGAAATACTGAAGCATCCTTCCCATGTTTGGTGTTTGTAAGAGAGCATGTTTTGGGATTACCAAACTGCTTTTTATTTACAGAAGAGTAGAGATGCAGGGTCAGTCCCTACACACCCCAGGACAGAGTGAAAAGCCCATGGAATAGAAAAAAAAATAAAAAAAAAAAAATTAACCATTTGCAGAAGGACAAACCTTCTGTGGCTGTACCTCTGTGGGCAGCAGGGTCTGCAGAAAGACACTCAGCACAAACCCAGCAATTAAAAAAAAAAAAGTCAAACAGGAGTGCAAGGATTAAAGTAACTCAAATAGAAAATGCAAAAACCAAGGTGTTCTATAAGAGTAGAAGAGAAGGTCTCACTACTGATGTCCAGATTTAGCTACAGAACAGAGCTAAATGGAAACAAAAAAAGGTTATGACTTGGCAAGCAACATAATCTATGGCTCTTCACTGAACAAAAACAAGCACTTATCCTTGAAAGTCACATATATAGTAAAACAAACCCCAATTTTGGCAAATTCTGACCATCTGCCTAGCTTTAAAGACACAGTACTAGAATTTTGTAATGATTAGACATGCAACATACAAAATAAAAAATAATATTAAAACACAAGTTCTTGAAAAATATACCAGAGCACCTGTCTGTCTGACGGAGCCTGAGTGTTACAATTCATTGCAATTTAGCCATCAGAGAAACTCTCAGTTTTACATAGAGCATGTTTTGAATCCTGGGACCAGCCATCCAGGATGATTTTGTTTTGGCTCCTAACAATGGAATCACAGAACCATTAAGGTCAGAAAAGTCATCTAATTCCATCAAAGTCCAACCATTCCCCCAGCACTGCCAAGGCCACCACTGACCCATGTCCCCAGGTACCACATCTAAATTGATTTGAAATCCCCACAGGAAGGGGGACTCAGCACTGCCCTGAACAGCTCTGCCAGAGCTGGACAACCCTTTCCATGAAGGGATTTTCCCCAATATCGCAATTTAAACCTCCCCATGCCCAGCCTGAGGCCGTTCCCTCTGTTCCTGTCCCTGTTCCCTGGAGCACAGCCCGACCCCCCCGGCTGTCCCCTCCTGTCAGGAGCTGTGCAGAGCCACAAGGGCCCCCTGAGCCTCCTTTGCTCCAGGCTCAGCCCCTTCCCAGCTCCCTCAGCTGTGAACTGCAAAGCCAAAATAAGAGCTGCAAACAATATTGCAAATCAATGCTACAACACTTATCTCCATTTCATATTTTTCCTCTAATCAACATATTTAAGAGCAATATGGCCATCCTGGCACTCCACAGCTTGTTGTGATTACAAGAAATACTGGTGGAATGGGAGCTTTAAAATTAAGTAGCATGGAGTGTCCAGTAATTAATTTGATTTTTACATCCATTCTTTATTTAATGCAACTTTAAAACCACGTTAGAAGCTGGAAATGAGCAGTGTAGCATGAAAATGAACTGGCCAAGTTCCAAGTGAGGCAAGGATTAGCATAACGTTAAATGCTGAGGATTGCCCTCATCACTGAGCTTGAGAGGGGGGTGGATACAAGGGAGGAAGAGATCTTGCTTGTGCCTGCCACCATAAAACTGGAGACCAAAGCACGATGCTGTGCCATGCAAAAACAGCATCTCTGCTCCAACCCTGGCAGAAGAGGGGGTGGAGAAGGAAGTGATTACTGGGGTTTTACCAGAGCTTGGAAGGAGGCTCGAGTCTGGAGCAAGGAGTCTGGGCTCTCCTTGGGGACCATCCTGCCTGCTCTTCCTGACTCATCTTGCATTTGTGCCTCCATGAGTTGCTGGAATGATTCTATTCCCCAGGGCCAACCTGTTTAATCTGTATCTGAGGGAGATTCCTGTAGAGCCTGCAATTAATATTTTCCTCCTCTAATGTCCATATTCACAGTCTGATCCTTTTTTTCCACTTCCTCCATTAAGGTGAGCAGCCCCAGAGCAACATCACTCCTGTGATTCCCATCACCTTGCAGTGGTTTTGGCAGCACAACTTTTGTATGCCTATCCCCACTTTGTCACCAGAGCACTGAGTGACACATCCAGTGGCCTGTCCAGCCATTCCCTGAACACGTCCATGGATGGGGACACCCCCACCTTCCTGGGCAGCCCCTTCCCATGTGTAATCGTATTTTCTGTGAAGAAATTCCTCTTGATGTCCAGCCTGAACCTCCCCTAGCACAGCTTGAGGCTAGGTCTTCTCTTCCAAATATTAATAATGAATAAAAATAACAACATAATATATAATAATATTATAATAAGAAATATGAATAATCTTAACAAATATTTTGCAAGAAAAACAAGAGTTACAAAAATAACACAGCCTTTTAGAAATTTCTCCTAAAGTTTGAGTTGGTTCTTTAAGATCACTGTAGGTAACCTGTTCCCAGTTCTCTGGTACCTTGTGTGTCCGTGCTCTGCATCTTTTTGGGGCATCATCTTCTCCATTTCTTACCAGATGTGAATGTTTTTGGGGTGGGATTTGTTCTGGTCACTGCTGCTGCTGTTTGCTGATCAAGTACCTGTTCTGTGGAAGTTGCTGCCAGGTTTGGGTTTGGAGCCGTGGAGCTGCTCTAGCACACTCTCTGCTGTGATGGCTTGTGGACAGCCTCAGTTCCAGGCTCTGGTCCTTCTGCTCGGGGTTTTGCAGGCACAGCAGACAATCACCAGCCCATCAAGGGGCTGTCCCCTGCCTGCCTGGGCTAGCTGGCACCTGGGACTGCACCTGTGCACCCCTGATGCCCCAACACAGCCAAACCCATCACCCAAGGATGGATGAACACCTTGTAAAACCCTGAGGTCAAACACAGGAGCTGCAGACCCCTGCAGTAACATCCCATCCCTCTTGCCCCACCTTCCTTCACTAACATTGCACCTTCCCTTCTTGATTGCATTAAACCCCTGGCCTTAAATTTCAGACTTTCAGCTCCCTTTGCTGTTTTAAAGCAGCAAAGCCTGAGCAGATTTCATATCAGAAGTTGCTGTGAAGACATTGCTGTGTCTAGCTCAGGGACTGTGACTGGCCTGATCCAGCAGAAGGTGACCCTGCCCATGTGTCCTAGGGTGACGTTATGATGCTTGTATCCCCAGCCATTGTTCTGTTTATGCTGGATATTATGTTCTGTACCCTCAAGACTGGCTCTGAAGAACAAAGCTTTGTTTTGTTATCAGTCTGCTCACTCCCCCTAATAGTTGGTGGGACACACCGATGGAGCAGTACATAGTGCAGCTTTTGCTCTTTGCTCTTGCTCCTGCTTTGCTCTTGTTTTTGCTTCTGCTTGTTAGTTAGCTTAGCTAAGCAGTCCGAATTTTCCCTGGACTGTTTTTCTTTCCCTTTCTTGGAACCACTCGAACCTGCTCCGGACTGGGACCTGGGAAAAACCAAGGTTGTTTGCACCCTGTGGCTGCAGCAGCTACCCCAGCTCAGGACGGACTGATAACAGAGCGACCACCCCCGAGAGAGACTTTCTGAATTTGGCATCTTTTTCACAGCGGTGAAAGAGTGTTGTCATCTGGTATTGTTCATTTTGTGTGCTGGGGGGTGCTGTGCCTGTTAAATAAACAGGTTCTTTCCACTTCTCTCTGAGGAATCCTTCCCAAACCAGTTGGGAGGAGAGGCCGTGTGGGTTTGCTTTCTGGAGGGGCCCCCTTTTGGAAGTTTTCCCCCAAATTTGCCCTGAACCAGGACACCATGGCACAGGGGCTTGAAATGAGATGAGTTTAATCCAAACCACCCTGGGGTTCCATTTATGGCTTTGCAAGGAGACTTTAAGGGGTCCCAGGCCAGCAGGAGAGGAGCAGCAGGTGGGGAGGCCCCAATTGGGCCTGGCCATGTGCAGCCCATCTGTGCACAGGTGAGCCCTGGCTGGCCACAAACCACACCTGACCTCATAATTACAGTCCCACTGCAAACCCTGCTCACGCTGAAGCCAACAGCAGCTCATCTGAGCTTTTTGGGCATTCTACTCCAATTTGGGAGAACGAAACCCTAAAGTACAGAGCACATAAACCAGGCCCATTACTGCAACAGGCCCAGCCTTGATGCAGGCTTTTTCTGCAGCTCCTGTGCACGCTGAGCCCCCATTAATGTTAATGCAAGGGGCTGTTACATGCCAAAAGCAGCAGCAAAGAGCCCCCAGGAGCAGAAACCCATTTAGCAGGGCCACTTTCTTTAGAGAACATGTCCTGGGTTAAGCGTATCAAAATCTCTTTGGGTCTTGCTAATTGAGGCCCGTGGGTTTTGAAGCCAAGAGGAAAAGCATGCACTGTCAGATGGGAAATGTTTCTTTTGTTGCACTGGCTCGAAGTCTGAGGCAGTAGGCAGCAGTGGGGTGGAATCCAGGTGCATGGAAATCCATTGGTCTTTGAGATTATCTTTTCTGGACACTTGGATGGACTCCTCACGTACACCTTGTGGATCTTACTTTCTGGACACCTGGAGGCCTACTTAAAAAAAAAAAAAAGCAAGTTTTATGGGTTTCTTGAATAATTAGAGTGCTTTCTGCTACTTTTCTTCAGATGTCCCTGACGGACTTCTTGAGGACTTTCGTTCTGGACACTTGGATGGACTCCTGATGGACAGATTGCAGATCACTCCTGTGGATACCTCGAGGCCTACTTAAACAAGAGACATTTATGATCTTCTTGAATAACTGCAGTGTTTTCCCCAAGCAGCAGTTGGAGGTTTCTTACATATGATATATAAGAATATGAGACATAAGAATATGAAATATATATGATATATAAGCTGATCTATAGGAACCAAATTAAATGTAAGAGGGCAGAAGTTCAAGCACAGAAAACGCTTCTCTAAGTTATTTTTTCCAACATAAGGGCTGTTTATTTCTACTCTGTTCTTGCCCATTCACCAGAGATTTTCTCTGCCTTTGGTGATCTGCTCTCCAGATCTCACACTGATCTCAGGTTTGACCTAATGGAGCGATAGAGAAGGACAAGATGGCTCCTGGTCCTGCAACTGAGCCCATTTTTTGTCACCCTTAAAAAATCTGACCCCAGGCAGACCTTTCCAGCAAAACACATGTCTGCTGTACACCCAGGCATCACCTTGCAAAAAATCCCATGGCTGCTTCCATCCTGGCTGAAGGAAAGCAAAGCCCAGCAGTGCTACAGAGATGTGCCCCTTTTACTCCTGTTTATTCCTGGGATTCATTAATTGAACTAGGAGCAAAGCAAAGGGACTGCTGCCTGTGCACAGTCCTACCTGCCCAGTGCTGCTGTCCATGTTCTCCTTGGAAGAGCAAAACTAATCCAAAGGAAAGTCTGTATTTACAGCTGGGGAACAGGGAATCACCACCACCCAGCACAGCCAGGACCCAGCCAAGAAGAAGTCATTGCTGCCTCCAAGCTTGACAGTGCCCATGGCTCAGAGAGGAGCACAGAAAGTCCCACCAGAGGCTTAAAAGGGAAATAAACTGACCTTTTTTACAGCATTTACCAAGCTCTCCCAGCATTTACCAGAATATTCCAGGTGTCAGGCAAAGGAGATCCAGCAAAGTCGGCCTGGATGTGGTACAGTGGGACAGGATGATGGATGCTGGGGTTTAGGCACAGGGCTTTACCAAAAACATCTTCTTTGTGCCTAATCCTGGGTGAATGGAGCTAAAACTCTTCCCCATCAAAAGGAGAATATCCCTTGCTTTATAATAATATGCTGAGGGATTCCTTGGCATTCAGGGAAATGCCTGTTTTTTAGGGGTTCGTGTTTGTTTGTTTGTTTTTAAGTGAGAGAAATTCTTGGAAGGTTTTGGTCACGGTGTTTTTATTTGGTTGGGGGGTTGTTTATTTGGTTTTTTGTTTGTTTGTTTGGGGTTTTTTTTTGTTTTGTTTTTCTTTTGCATGCACCCATTAATATTGAAGGATTCTTTTTTTTTTTTAATGAAAGTTTTAGCACAAGGAGCAGTAGGATGGCTCTACACTGCCACCAGTAATGAAAGTTAGGCTTGCCAGCCACGAAGGCAGTTTAACCCCTTGGTCACACCTCGCCTTTTAATTCCCTTTGAATAGGCCTGATACAGCTTTGATGGAAAATGCACCCGGTGCATGGTTCAGGAGGCTGCAGAATTGAGAGCTATTAAATACTAAAAAGACAAGGTGAGAAACAATTTGCAAAATCTCCTCTTTTTATAGACTGCAGCTATTGAGAAAAATTGAGTAAATTCCCCAGCTACCAAGACTGCAGTCTGTTTCAAGATTCCATCAATTTTTTACGGTACAATCAATATTTATGAATCCCCAAAGAAATATTGCAAAGAGAAACATGGTGAAACATTTTCCATGCAGTTGCAAAGATGTAACGTGGGGACCTAAATAACTTTTAAAATAATCTCAATGACAATCAAAGTGCCTTACATAGCCAATATGGTTTAATGTCAGTGTTTATATTAGCTCTCTTCTAAAGAATAGATGGAAAAAGGGAAAAAAAGTAAAGAAAATGTTTGCAGTTTAATCTCTCCTAAAGAAGATATTTTACTATAATAAGTATTCTGTAATTTGGTGCTTAAAAATTCAAAGAAAGTGTCATATTGAAAGTTCTTTGATTTTTTTATGCATTAAAAATATTCACCATCATGCAAGCAATAGATTTTTCAGTCAGCTGGAAAAAGAAAAAAGATTTCTATAAAAACTAGGCAAACAAATCCACATTCCTTTAATGGCTACTTTAGGTTTAATATCTAAACTTATTTAAATAACTCTGAACCCTCCTGCTGAGAAATATTGAAAGTAATAGATTCCTTTGTGTGTAATCTCCATTTACATGTAGAGTTTAATTTCCCTCTGGGCAGAACCTGTGTAAAACTTGCCT
This sequence comes from Emberiza elegans, assembly GCA_024865655.1. NCBI lineage: Eukaryota > Metazoa > Chordata > Aves > Passeriformes > Fringillidae > Emberiza > Emberiza elegans. The sequence continues at coordinate 1,484,035 of JALJVW010003588.1, read as the reverse complement.
TGAAATGTCCCTCTGTAAAAGCACAATGTTTAGGGGGATGCCTTTTATTTTATTTAAAATTTATTTTACACTTTAAAAAAAGCAAAGAGCCAATTCACCTCGAAGCTGCCAAAATGGTGACTATGGCCTGAAGTTAAAAATTATTGATCACAGTAATTGATCACAATCTACACCACAGATGCTCCAAAATGCATCCAAAATCAAGATCAGCCCTGCTGTGCTCATCACACCCATGACAGATCTCTCAAGTGGTGCTGGTCCCACCAGAAAGAACCAGTTTTATTATTACTTTTCTCCAAGGAATTTAGATGGAATTCCAGTTTGGGGTGAAGCAATTCTAAATTTTAAGCTTGTCCCTTGATGTTTGGATATCCTTTGGCTCCTTCCCTCTTCTCAGTTCTGTCCCTCCTGCCATCACACAAATTTTAGCTAAAAATAGTCTATTGTGCACATTTTTATTTGGTTTCTGTCATCTTTTTTTTTTCTTTTTCTTCTTTGTTTTTTTTAACTCAGAGGAAGCAGTAGTAGGAGAGATACCTCTTAATGAACGAGTAACTTAAAGCATTTAATTACCTAAACCAAAGCCTTAGCTTTGATGTCAATATTTCATTTTTAAACATTAGCAAGGGCTAAAGTAAGGAAATCTGATGAATTTGCAAAAAGCTTTCAGTGAGGTTTATTTCCCCAAATTAATCAGGCAAGTTGCAATCCTGGCTATTTATAAGTCTAGTTAAGTGTTGTTCCCTTGTGAGGTGCCTTTTCTTTTTTTCTTCCCTTCCATACGTACTGAGGTGTCTCAGTTATTCAGCCTCTTACCTAGATACCTCATCCAGGGGAATCTCGGTGGGAAGATCTGATATCTGAGCTGTTTCTATATTTAATGGCATATTTCATCATGGGGGAATATTCTACTCAACTATCTCCCCTGAAACTATTTTTTTACAGTGAGCTACATTCAAAATAGCAACATTTTAAAATGTGTTTTTTGCTGGAAAATAAAAGGGGGGGAAAAAAGTGTTCTTCCTCAAGGAGGACTAAGCAGGATCTGTCAGAGGAAAAAAAAAGGGCTTGTCCTCAGAAAACTCTGGAACATTATTTAATTAAAAAGATAGATTCCTCTGAAATTGAGATAATTGAGGGTGATCATGGGAAGCATCCACAGTAAGGTGACCCATGGACACTGCTCCATGGTGGAAATGGGGGTACCCTGGCCACCTGCACCCTCTTCTTATAAATCCCATGGAAATTTAAAAACTCAATTGTTCTTCAACCTCACTCAGCCCTACAGTTTAAAACATAGATATCTTTTTACACGCTGGCCCTGCTGGGACTAAAAAAACACCCAATAATAAAGCTTGAGAGTCTTTTTTGTAATAGAAGACTCCACTCCTCCCAAGCAGACAGGGATGGCTTGGCCAATGTTTCATGAGTTTACAATGCTACATATCTCTTTATCTTTTAATCCATTTAATCATCAAAATTTCCAGCAGAAACAAGAACTGAAAAAAAAAAAAGACAAAACAACAACAACAACAAAAAAAACAAAACAATGCCCCCAATTTGTGTTTTGTTTGACTGCGAGTAATATTCATGTCTGCATGAGGATGGCATGTAATTAACATGTCATAATCAAAATGACTAAGTTTGACACATTATAATCACTGCATGGAGATTATAGCATAGCCACAGGCGATCTGCACAGCCTATCTTAATATCATTTGCATAATGAAAGCATGGTGGCAGTAATAGCTTTTTTCTCTTGTTATCATAATTTCACCCAGGGCTGCAAAGGGCTTTGGTACTGTCAGATGTTGCCTGTTAAAAGTCGTTGTGTGTTGAAGACTCCAGTCCAAGTGACCCAAGTATTTCCATGCGAGCAATCACTGAGTGGCTGCATGGAAATATGCTGGAATGGGTCTTTTTCACACCAATTTCCCAGAAAACGTGTAAACACTTTTATTTCGGGGTCCTGATGGAGGACCTGTTTCTTACCTGGGAGGCTCCTGTAGAGCTGGGCTGCATTTTCTGGGAGCATCCCCCAGATTTTCCTGGGAATAGCTGGGCATGCTGACACAGCATTTTCCTGAAACATCCATGGAGATTTCTGGGATGGTGATGCTCCAGCCTGGCCACAGCACCTCTACAGAGAATGTGCAGTGCAGCTCCACTCTTACCTGCCTGGATAGCTGGGCCCATGTCCAAGCAGCTCCCCAAAGCGACGCCAGGTTGAAGGCAATCCCAAACAGAGAGTGAGACATTCTCCAGTGACCTGGGCAGTGCATAAATGACCACTGCTTCTCCCTCCTCAGATGGTTCCTGTGCAGGGATAAGACATGAGCACAGCAAAGAAATGTCTGCAAAAATGGGGGAAAAGCAATAAAAGGAGGGCTGAGGATTGACCCCAGGTCTCACAAAGCTGCTCAGATTGATGTCCCATGTCTCATGTCCCCATGGTGAAGGCAGGGCCAGCCTGCTGTCTCTTGGTGTGCACAATGGATAGCCCAGAGCAGAGGGCTGTTCTTTAAATTACTGTACCTCCTTTCACTCAAGAGGGTCTCAGGACCGCCAAGAATTCCATGACAGGAAGGGTCCCAGCACCTCCCAAACTCTGCCCGTCCCCCAGGATCATGGAATGGTTTGGGTTGGAAGGCAACCTTAAAGGTCACAGAATCACAGAATAAGGAGGTTGGAAGAGATCTCTAAGATCATCGAGTCCAACCTATGCCCTAACACCTCAACAAGACCATAGCACCAAGGGCCATGTCCAGTCTTTTTTTAAAAACATCCAGAGGTGGTGATTCCACCACCTCCCTGGGAAGAGCATTCCAGTACTTTGTTATTCCTTCAGTGAAAATTTTTTTCCTAATATCCAACCTCTACCCTCCCTGATGTAGCTTGAGACTGTGTCCTCTGGTTCTGTCAGTTGCTGCAGTGTGCAGGGACATCACCCACTAGAGCAGGTTGCCCAGGGCCCCATCCACCTGATTTTGAATGTTTCCAGGGATGGGGTGTCCATCCCCTCTCGGGGCAACAGGACCCAGCAGATTCCACAATGCCCCTTCTACCTGGCCAGACCAAACCCCCAGAAGCCAGTACAGGGAGGGTTTTAAGCTGAACCTTCTTCTGGGGATGAACCTTGTGCTTCCAGTTTTACCTTTTCTCTGAGTTACACTTGTAGAGTTTGATGTTTTGCCAGGAGCTCACTTGTACCAGTGATTCTGTATTTTGTAATTCACAGTATCAGGCTCTTCCATCATTTCCATATTGTTCCAGCCACTATACAGTCCAATCACATTAACACACAGTAATCCTCCTGCAGACATTGCAGCATCAGGAATTGCAAATTTGTCTTACAGCAAAGAGTGTAGCAATAGCTGGTGTCACATAAACTGACATGGTCCTCCCAGGTACACTCAAGAAAATTCCTGCAGAATTTGGAGAAGACCAGAGCAGATGAACTAAGTTATGTACGCAGTCCCCCAGCAGCTTAGTAAAATAGTGTCACATATCCAGGATTCCTGGAATTCTTTTTGCATGGTGTGCTCAAGTGATTATGTTAAGTTAGGTTTCAGTAATATGCTCAAGTTGCTTTGGCTCTTTTTATTTAAGTGGAATCGTTATCATATCCACATATAAAGAGCAAATGCACTTTATGGGGTGATGCTTAATGCACAGTAGTGTCAGTTAAAAGAACAGCAGTTTTCCCTAATCTGAAATTACCCAACCAGACATTCAGGTCTGTACATACTCAACCTATTTCTCCCTTAAAATGACACCTTTGCACCCTTTTTACCCTTGGATTAAAAGACAGGACGTGCAACTTTGCCCATATACTAATATCCTAAAAAAGACCTGTTCACCTCTAGACACTGGGTTTTTTTTTCCAAATTAGACTGCTTTTGAATGACAGAAATAGAAATTCTGACATTCATCAGTAATACCTAACACAGAGGAATGCCAAATTATATTTACCAAACTGGTGATTTCTATGCTGTTTACAGCATATTTCTGTCCTACAGGTTAATGGGACCCTTACAAACAAAATATTTATCTTCCCCCATAAAGGGGCCAAGGAGCCATTTGCAGCCTAATTTGAGTAACTTGGTCTAGTAGAAGGTGTCCTTGCCCATGGCAGAGTGTTTGGAATGTGATGAGCTTCAAGGTCCTTTCATCCCAAACCATTCTGTGATTCTAAGATTCAAATTCAAAATCTCTTTTGTCTCAGTGACTGTGCCCCTGCAGACACAAACTGGACAAAAGCACCCAGAGATCCCAACTAAATTACACTCTACTCCAAAGCCTTGACTAGTATGAGGTAATTCATGCTCCAGAAAATTGGCATTTTAAAGCAACCAAACCCTGAGAGGGAAAGAGGCTGGGTCAAGCTCACAGGGTGTTCCTGGGTGGGGCAGGATGCCACCAGGCACCCTGGGTTGCACTTTGCACTTGCCAGCCAGATACCATCTTACAGAAAGGGTTGGTAAAAGTGTGACATTTTCCGTCCCTGCCACGGGCATCACCCCAGCCCTGTGCTGTTGTCCTTTGTGGGGCACCCCATTCCCATGGCTCACTGACAGCAGGAGGCTGCCAGCGCCTCAAAGAGCACCGAGGTTCAATCCAGGGGGGTGCCTGGGCTCTGAAAGGCCCTGCCAGGGCTGAGACAGGGTGAGAGAGGGTGCTGTCCCAGCCTGGCTGTGCTGGTGTGTCCCCTCCTGGGGCAGAGCTGCCGCGGCTCCTGAGTCGGGCTAAAGTCAGAGCCCATCTCGCTGTCATAATTCCAGTAGTTCATGTGTCTTCTAATCACATGTTTTATGGTTAGTAAAAATGCCCCATGGGAGCTGATTAAAGGTTTATGAGAACCAAGAAAATCTGATAGGATTTGGTTTGAATCCGACCAGTTTTTTAAGTTTCCTATCCATAAGCTTTTAAGTACTTACAAGCCATTATTTCTGTCTTTGATGCAGTAGGGTTGTTGTTTTTCCTTTTTATTTCTTTTTTTCCTTTTTATTTTTTTTTGTAGTCGGGGGAGGGGGGGGAAAGCAACATAAATCTCAGAGCAGAGATTTTTAAAAATGATTATCAGATTTGGGTAAGATTTATCTTCCTCTTTAAAAAAAGCTTTTCACAATCACAATATAAATGCATTAGCACAAAAGCAGTCTAAACTCACATTCAGAAAGATACAGCACTCTGATATGGGGCTTCTTTAGTGGAAAGTACCTGGAACATGAAAGCAGCTTAACTCTTTGCCTCCTGTGATTTCACCCAGACCTTGCCTTGATTTACTGAAAGCATTTCATGCCCATAAAGTTGCCTCAGTGGAAGGTTTTTTGCCTGGCTGTGCCAAGGGTTTTCAATGCAGCAGTTACACCAGCTCCCGGTTGTACATCAAGTTTAGGGTGCCTCCCAAACCAAAATATCCAAACCAGTTTCTTATTTCCACTGTTATGGAACAAGGTGTTCCTCAGCTTTTGGGGTGAAACATGGAAACATCACCATTTCATCCTGTCAGGGCAATGAGTTCCACATCAAAGACAGCCAACAATTGTTAATTTGGAGGTATTGGTGCTCCACCAAACCCATCTCGGGTGCCATGGCCTCAGAAGATGCTCTGAGGCAGATGATTTAATCACTCTTTACCACACCCCCTTGCAGAATAACAGGGCCAAAACCCATGGCTTCTGCAGGCACAGAGGAAGCATCCTCATGCTCATCCTTCTTTCTTTTCTCTTCCCCCTCTCTCTGTACACTTCCTTATTATTGATGGGTCCTACTCTGTGTGGTGAATTACTTATTTTTCTGGACTTGTGTTCTTCCCCTCTCCCAGCAATTAAACACACTGAGTTCCTTCCAACCAAAATTACTCTGTAATTTTGAGGTAGTGTAAAGGAGACAGGCTGAATCAGGCAGGATGTGCTGAATTGAACATTTGGCGGGGTGAAAGTGATAACGTGGGGCTCAGGATGCCTTGGCTCAGCCTCTTCTCTCAGCAGTTTGGGATGAGCCTTGTTTTGTTTCACCTTTATACCTACAGAGGCAAGGGACAGTGCACTTGATTAAGACTACTGGTGAATAAAAAGATTACAGCTGCTGAAGAGACAGAATCTGAGTCCACCAATATTATAACTATATTCTGTGTTTTGGTGTGTGTGATAAGTCAAGAGGCTTTCTGGCTAATTCTGTTCTCACTAACATCAATTGCAATTGAAAAAACAACCCTGCTCAGCATCGGAAGAAGCCACAAAAAAGAGACAACAAAAGTATCCACTTGAAAAGTGTTTTCGAGAAAAAGTAAATAGACCCAGAAGCAGCATCCACGGCCAAGAACATGAAGAAGACACAAAAATCTGCACAAATATTCAAAATCCTTTCTCAGGTTCTGAAATACCCTACCCAGAGCAGTTAATTTTATGTCAGTTATTAACAGTTGCATTTCTAGAGGGCATTGAGGAGGTCTTCATGAAGAACAGCAATCCCTGGTGCCATAAATCCTGCTTTCCACCCCAAAAACATATACCCCCCTCCTGACAATCCTGCAGAACAATCTTCAAACCCCCACCTGTGCAGCTACAGAGGGACATGGCACTGCCTGTACGCTCCCCTTCCCCCTCCATTCATCTTGGAGGGAAGGTTTAAAATGCATTAGCAAAAAAACAGAGAGAAAACATATTTGTTCACTTCACTGGCACTTATATGCCAAAGCTCCCAACCTCAAACCAAAAGAAAACCCCAACAAAAAAAATTATTTACAAAGTGCTTAAGAAAAAACAAAGAGGATGGTCTTACAGGCGGACCCGAAAACACAATTTTCTGCAGAACATGGGTTTACCATCCCTTGGTATTTGGGAGTGGGTCCTGTTGGTGTGTGCAGGCATTTTGGGACTGGCAGCACTAAAGGGGGAGGCTGAGTTCAACCTGCATCCCTCCCAGCATCGAGGACACAGAAATATTTGAGCTGATGCACGCTCTACCCTGGCATTCAACAGAGAGCGATGCCAACTTCTGGAAAATAGAAGAGCCCCAGGGCAGGCTAATAACAGCACTACTTAAGAACGTAAGACAATTATTACCTCCAACTGTGAAGGAGTCTGAGTAATTAAAAAGGGTTCTTTATTTTGATTAAAAAAGATTCCTTTCAGTCTGTTTGAATCTTTAGTAAAAGCCCTGAACGATATTTTTAGATGCCAGAAAAGACACTCTGCAATTGATGAAAGATGTATAGCAAGCTCATTTGAAAGATTCTCCTATTATCATCATCTTATTGTCCAAAAACAATTAATTTCTCATTCTTTCACCCACATAACTTGCGGGAGAAAATGCAGGTCTAACCTAAAGCTTCCAAAACCTTCTTTGGATTAACAGAAATCCAAAATTAATTTGGTTTAATTACTATAAATTTCCTTCCCAATAAAATCTCAAGAATTTCCAATCATGCTGATTTATTTGAGTAATTAGAAAGCCATTCACAGATGTCACACTGTTAGGTAGTGTGGATAATGCGGGTTTTGCTTAACTGGATCCTGAGACCACAGCACTGTGAAGAATGACAACTAAAATAACTCCAATAAAAAGTGGGAGAATGGGGAAAGGTGAATGGCACAACCTCAGGCAGTGCCAGTGGCTTCCCTGGAAACTCATTTCTGTCCATTTGCTGCTCCAATACCACTTGCTCTGGTCCTTGCATTTTGCACCAGGTCTTGAGGGGCTCTGAATTCTTATTTTTGCAGAGGAGGAGTCCAAGAGCCCCAGAGATGATGCATCTAAACGACAGTCACCCCTAAGGGTGGTTTCAAAAGTAAAAGAACTGAAATGAGGCCTGCAAGGGGTTTGGGTGGCGCAGACACAGCAGGCCCCATTCCCCACAGGCTCTTTGTTTCATGAACCTGCAGAACAATGGGATCACGATTTCTTGCAAAGTTATTTTGCAAAGCAGGTGATCTGCACCTGTGTCAAGGTGGAAATCATCCCATCCACATTCAGACACCAATGGCTGCTGGGAGCTGGACCTTTTTGCCCATCTGATGGGGAAAAACAAAATCCTAAGGGCCACTCCTCTGACCTCATACAGGTCCTTGCTCTGCCTGTGGAAAGGCTGAAGGATCAAGGTGAGTCTGGAAGAGACTCTTAATTTGGTTTTCCTCCTACTTATTCACAGCAATGCAAACCCTCTGCTCAGCTGGCAGGTGTGCTCTCCCTCAGGAGAGATAAGCCCTGGCTGCTCTTGACTGTTATTTGTAAGAGTTCTGAGAGTTTCAGGAATTTAAAAATTGTGGAGAGTGGCATAGATTTCAGGTTCTCCTTCCCTCCAAGCGAAGAGGAGGATTTAAGACACTCTCCCACCAATGCAACCCACTTGATTCCATTAGAAAGGTAATCAGTGAATTAAAAGAAAGCAGGGTCACCAAACTTGAGAGGAATTATTTAAGTTGCAGTAAATATAAATAGCAGTTTAGTGGAGAAAAACATATTTTTAAAGACTCAGTTATGAGCTGAATCTAACAGCTTAAATCTGAGCCTTGACAGTGAATTCCCCCCTTCCCCAATCCTCTCTCCGCCCAAATTATCTTGGGTTTATACATGCCAGTATTTGACTAATAGCATAATATTTAAATACCACAGTAATCTTAGCATCGTAATCCTGACACTCACAGGTTGTCTTAAATAAGGGTCAGCTGAAGAACATGGTGTTGTCCAACCCCCTGAGGCTGTCAGACATCCTCAGCCATAAGAAAATCATCTTTACTTTTGGCTTGAGCCTTTAATGGCTCTGAAAGCTGCTGCTTTTGTCTAAATACATACATTGTGCAGCAGTTTAGGAAATAGGTGAAAAGGCTTTAATGGAGAGATTAGTGCTAGACATTGTGAAGCTGCAACTAGGTCATAAGAGATTTCAGAGGTCAGGAAATTTTTTTGCAGGGCTTAAGTGTTTTGTAATGTAGTTTAGTTTGCCCCTGGACCAGGGCATAATGGATGCTTCAAAACTTGATTAGCATTGGTTAAAAATAACGAGGCTGGTACTCTGGGCTAAGAGTCACTTGACAAACTCCAGCATGCACCAGCAACTGCTCTGGTTCCTGCAATCATTTTAATGGGTTGGGGGCAGGTGGGGCAAAAAATATTTTTTTTTGCAAAGGAAAGGCAAAAAATCAACAAATCAGAAAATCAGGCAGTTAACAAAACCCGGAGCTTTTTTGTCCCTCTTGTGTAGTCACAGATTTCCTAGTCTTTGGTCGGATGGATTAGGGAATATCTCATTAAAAAATTATGTACCAACCATTTAAATAAGGTATTCACAGGGAAAGGAGGGGTTTAAGTGCAGAATGAGCCTTCTGTGTAAAATCAATGCTGTTAAACTCCATTACCTTATCTCCCACCCATGTCTAAGTAACCACCTTTCCAATACCAGCCAGAACATAAACAATGACCCCAACCAGCACCAGCAACAGGCGGAGAAAAAAAGAATTCCTCCTGCAGATGAAACATTCTGGAGAAATATTTAAAAAATAATATCTCAAAGATATTGATCTTGTGTCCTCTGCTGATATTTAACAAGTTTTCCTGTTTTCTGCTCTCCCACATTTGTGTAATTCAGCAGAGACTTAGGGGGAAGCAACAGAGACACACCAATATGGGTGAACATGAAATCAGTCACTGTTTGGTTGGTGAGATGCTACTGAAATCAACCAATAACACAGATGCTGGCATCTCTGTTCCTACTTGCATGTCTGAAATGATGCCTTGGTGTAAATTTATTTGGGTGTATAGAGCACATGGGTCCTCAATAACCCATGGTCATTACCTGAGAAAAGTCATTCTGAAGTTTTGAGGAGGAAACATAAACTGTGTTCATAGACAGTAAAAATAGCACATCTCAGAGTGTTGTTCATATTCAAAAGTTGGTCTCACTCTGGAGCAGTTCCTCAAAAAATTATCTATGAAAAAGTCTGGGTTGGGTTAAAAAGCTTTGAAAACAAAACTTGTAATGGGTCATGGTCACTCAGGAGGAAGACTCAGTGCTGGAAAAGCAAATTTTATGCACAAGGGAGAGACTGATCCTGGAGTATTGAGCACATCCCCCAGCCCTAAATCAGATGAGATGCAAGAATTGACTGAGATACAAAAATTGCTATGGATAATTTGAAACAGACAGAGAGCAAGAGCTCCATGCGTTAGGCATATTCAGAGTGAGAGAGGAATTATTACCCTCAATCAGGACAGCAAGAACTCGCCCTTCCCAGGAGGAAATTACAACATACATGACAAGATCTGCAAATCTACCAAGAAAGGCACAACAGAAGTTCATGTCTAGAAGCAAAAACCCAGGAAAATCAGAGCATGGCCTTAGAAATCATTGGTAATTCTAAAATTAATTACAATACATCAAGTAATAGCAGTGTACCAGGGGACATGGTGGATTCACCACTGACTGAAGTCTTCCAGCCAAAAATGTGGTTGCTTCCCAGTTAGATATACTTCAGGCAGACACAAGCTCTTGGCTCAATCAAGAAGGTCACTGGACCCATATACAGAGGTAGCCAGACTGGCTGATCCGTTCTGGCCATCATAAATCTCCAAAATCCTTCCACAGGGACTTTCCCTGAGATGAGAGAGATACAGAGACTGAGGCCAAGGTGTTGGGTCAGCCAGGTACATCTTCGCCTGTCACTTTTCTCCCTCCTCCCAGCCTGCAGGGTGAAAGGAGTGGGAGCTGCAGCCATCAAGCTGGGGCCAGTTTGGTTAAAAACACTGATAATGCACTTCCAGTTCTTTCTTCAGAAGGTCATGCGGTTTCTCAATGTGTGAGGCCAAAAAAGATGTGTGGCCCAGTGCACTCTTGACAAAAGCATAGATTCACTAAAGCTTACAATTAATATTTAATACCAACAAGTCTTCTGTGATGCTGTGCGGATGTAAATAAGTGGAGAGAATGTGATATTTACCCCACTATAAAACATTCATGAGAGCTAAGCTATTTACAAAAGCTAAATACGACACTGTATTTACTGTAGGTCACCTCCTAGGGTTAGAGATGAAAAGTTTTTGGTCTAATGGAAAGTAACATAATACACCATAATAACACAACCACTGTCTCGTCTGCAAAGAAATATCTCCTGGCTCCCTCCTTCTATTGCAATTACAGGTGGGTAAAGCCACTACAGGGGGAAAGAAATAATAAAAACTAAAAGAAAGACAAAAGGAAAGGGTGGCTTGAGGAGATTTGATACCTGGTGCCTTAGGGGCGCTCATTACCTTGGGCTGCTAGGCTGTGTGATCTCCATGCTCACTATCAAACATCATCATGTTCATGCAGGAGCTCAGGTCAGTAGGCAGGTATGCGGGATGATTTCACTTTAATTGAAGTTACACTATCCCAGGATTGCCAATTAAGTATCAAAGTGTGTTGACGTGATCTGGGGCTTTCCTCCTACTCCAATGGAATTCAAATTCCCCCTGAAAAGGGCTCCTTTGTATATACCCAAACCTGCAATCAATACAGATGGTTAAATGGGATTGTCAAAAACTTAAAATGCCAATATGCTGGGAGTGAAATCACTGATGAAAGTCTCATGGTGTTAGGCTCAGGATTTATAGACCAGAATAGTTAGGAATTTGTTTCCACAAACTAGCCCCCACAGCAGAGCCCCTCAGCAGCCAGCTGTAATATTTGCTCCAAGTCTCAGAAATCATCAAAGAATTGTCAAATCCAAATCAGAGTCCTGATTTAGGAAGCATTTGGGTGAAGTTGTAATTCAAAGACTAATAAAAAAAAATCTTAAACTGACACATTTATCTCAGATTCCTGGATCGTTGCTTGGTTTGACATCCAAAGAAAGCTGAAAAAATGATGTAAGGAACTTCTGAGGTGATCATCATTTCTGGTGGAGCAGCTATAAATGGAAAAAGGCAATAAATGGAAGAAGCTTCAGCCTTTGGTGCATAGGAGAAGATAATGTGGGTTATGTAAACAATTTAGAAATGGGTCAACACCATCTGACTCTGTAGGGAATGGCCACAGCCCCGAGGCTGCCAGAGCTCCAGGAGCATTTGGGCAACACTCTCAGCACAGGGTGGGATTGTTGGGGCGTCTGTGCAGGACAGGATCTGGACTCAAGAAGCCTGATGGGCCCATTTCAGCTCAGCACAGTCTGATTATTTACCAACTGGTGACTCACAGATAGCAGTCTTCACCCCTTTAAAGGTTTTCCAGAGAAGGCAAATTTAGGATGGCTGGACGGGCTTGCGTAACTTTAATTTAGCAGATAATAAATGAGATATAGGGTCAAATCTAAAAGTAGTAGAATCACCAAATCATTTAGGCTGAAAAGACCTTCAGTATCACTGAGTTCAACCTCTGACTGATCACCCCTTTGTCAACCAGGCAGTAAGTGTCCTGTCCAGTTCTTCCTTCATCATCTCCAGTAGTGGTGGCTCTGCCACCACAGCTCACGAATAATTCATTTGGAAGGAACCTATCTGGTCCAGCTGTCTACCAAATAAAGTTAGAAAAAAGATTACTTCCTTGTGCATCCAAAAGGATTTTGAGAAACCAGTCACTAGAAATAAAACTGGCAGCTGAAATCTCCCCTCCTTCTGACCTGCAGGACGCCTCTCAGTAAAATGGGATTCCCCATCATGTACTGGCCAACAATCCTTTCAGTACAGGTCCCTTTCCCACAGCTGCCCCCAGACACGTTGTTCCAATGGACAGAAGATTCCCAATGCCCCTGTGGATACCACGAAGTGACACTTTCTCTCATTGCTCCAGTGTGAAACCCTGCAGCCTTTCTACCTCCTCTCTCTCCCATCTGCTGAGCCTCAGGGGCTGAAAGGGAAGCACACCCTGACTAATGTGACACAAGCAAAGAGTCAAAATCCTTCAAAAATCCCACAATCTCCCCTCTGTCCACAAGTTTGAAGGGACAATGTGGTTTTGGTGATGCAGGAGCAAGTGGCTTGCCTGAGGTGACTCCACCTGGTTGGTGACAGAACCTCAAAGCACTCTCCTGCTCTGGTTGCTAAGCTCTGGTCCCTGCACAGCCATCAGAGATCAAACCAGTGCAGGAAACTGTGACAGGGTAATGAACAGGACAGTGGTCTATAACTAAGGCCTGGGTCTGTCTCTTGGGAGTAAATCCTCCTACTGATATGCTCGGTGTGCATAGTTCAGGAGAGCAGACCTATCACCATAGCCTGCAAACCCTTTGTGATATCTGCTTACTGAAGTCCCACAGAGACCAGTGAAGGTTCAGCATGATGGATGAGACAGGATCAGTAGGAACAGAGAGGTCTGTGCTGTTTCAGAATTATTTAAGATATCTCACCTCATCACCTCAAAATTCCCCACAAAGACTGGAAGATCACTCTTGGGTGTTCCTCAGGCTAGGAGACACTGTGAGTGAGGCCAACAGCAGAGATTACATTATTCACCTCCTTTGCAGCCCAGAGATGGTGCAATTTTGGGCTCAGCTACAAGTTTGGTGATGTTTGGTGACGTTTAGGCCCATTGGCAGTGTGCTGTAGGAGGCTGAGTAACCCTGCTGCTCAGACACCTCATCCACTCTCCGATGGGGCAGCTCAGCTGGATGGAGCCCAGTGAGCCTCAGGGCACCCCCCAACCAAGAGAGGCTGTACAAAGCCAAATTGCAAAGCAGATGGGAATGAAATTCCCAAGCACAAGTGTCCTGAGGCCTCAGGAGTACCCAGAACACCTCCAAGGGGCTGGCAGGTTGAAGCCATGACCTCAGGCTGCAGCCCAATTGTGGTCCATGCAAGTGTGGTGACTGAGTCAGACTGGGGGGAACTCTGGGCCACAAAATACCTTGAAGAACCCAGAGCAAGAGTAAATAACTCCCCAGGTTCCTTATCCTTAGAAGACATTTCCCAGGATCAGAGCACTTTTGGTAAACACAAAGTATTTGTCACACTGATTGCAACAAAATTTTTTTATAATGAAATAGAAAAATGTCATAACATATTGGCATGTGTCATTTCAATAAACTTTATTTCACCTCAAGTCATACTTCTTTTAAGGTCTTCAGCAGATTTAAATTTAAATTCAGGAGTTTTTTTCAACTAAACAATCAGCTAAGCTTTTCTTAAATGATACCAAAGTATTTGCTTATATCCAACTTTTATTTTTTATTTAAATTCATCAAAATGTGAATGCTGAAATCTCAATGTTTTAAACAAAATGAATTTTTTTTTTCCTCTAACATGCTTTACACACAAAGCAACTCCCCAAAACTGAGATGCTCAAAAGCATTGTCATTAAAAGTTCTTGTCCCAAGGCCCAGTTTTTGGATCTCATTCCTCCAAGGCAACTGTTGCTCTGTCATAAACTGCTCTGGAGCACATTCCTTTTGCATCACTTTTTCCTACATTTCCAGCGGTAGTGTGGGGGAATTACAGGCAGACACTGCTGCTGTCATCACTTTCACCCTTCACTTGGGAGTTATCCACAAGGAAGGAGAAACAACCTCAGATGGAGTGGAGAAGTTTGACCAGAAATGCTTTGAAATGTTCCTTCTAATGCCAGCCCAGAGGGTTTCTCTAACTGCAGATTTCTTTTGTCAGCTGTGGAAAAAGAAACATTTCTCATTTTTCATGAGAGGTGACTCAACAGGATGCTGGTGAGGATTTGCTCAGCATCTGCTCCTGTTGCAGACATCCTTTATTTGGGAGCAGCCCCAAACATGGCATTTCTGCAGATGAACCTCAGTCAAGATGCCAAAGGACAGGAACATGGTGGTGCCTTGTGCTAAGAGATAATTAGTGAAGAGGTGGTGATAAACACAACAAAAACTTTCTGCAGCCTGCAAAGGTGGATGGAGAGGTCTGCAGCCCAGAAAACCAGCCCAGGACCTGGGGCTCTCCTGCCACAGGCAGTCTGCAGAGATGATGTGTGCAGCATTTATTCACACCTCTGTTCTCTTGTGCATCTTAGCACCACTCTGCAGCACACACCAGATCACTGCCACTTTGCAGGAGAGGAAATATTTCTCCTTTTACCCTGTCCATCAGCTCCATGAGGTTCACACCTACAAAGTCATTCACACAATGAAATTCCATCAGAGGTGACATGATTCTAGTCCATGATTCCCCAAATTCTAGTTCCACCTCCAAGATATGGAGAAACCTTATTTTTCTCTTTCCAACACCCTTTTCCTTGGTCTAATACCCCATACAAAGATGTAAAGGAAAGCCACCTCCTTTGAAAGGCTGACGACTAGAACGATGACATTGTGAAACAGATAATGCAAAAAATGTTTAAATATCCTCCCTGCCAAGCTGTGCTGAGTAACTCAGGTAATCACTAAGGGGTGCATAACCATTTTATGGGTCATCAAGTGATAAAGCTAATATGCTGCTTAAACTCCCTGGGAGAGAGGTCTCATTTGGTTGCATCAGGCCATTACGCAGGGTTGTAAAAATGCAATTGTTTGATTTGCCTAAATACAGGTGAGATGCAATAAAACCCCCTATTTGCCATCCCTTGCTGTGTTATGGCAATCCCAAAGCAGGGACTGACCTTTTTATTTGTTTAGGAAGCACTATTCTTACCTATAGTACCGTAGAAATAAAACTTAAGTATTTGTCTGCATAAACATAATCTATTAACAGTATGGAGCGGTGGGGGGCATGAAAAGCAAGAGGTTTTTTCAAGATGAAGCCACACAGACCAGGAAACATGATTTCCTCGAGTTCACACCACCACCTTCAGCCTAGGGGGAAGAGAGGAAGGGAAGAGGGGAAGGTAGTGCTCTCTTGGTTAAAAGCAGAATGGATCCAAGCATCCCAAACACCGGAGCAAAAAGGTCAAAGAGGGAGAAATAAAAGCGTTCTCCACTGCGGCGGGGGAGAAGGAGAGAAAGAAAAGGACCCCGAGAGCATTACATCTTGATCAAGGAATGACTGATAATATTCCAGCGCACCATCTTTCAGGCCCCTCGTTTGATGACAAAGCACGGCCAGCATCCCACATCCATTATCCGCTTCCCTGCCCGAGGCGAGCGCATCAATAACGCTCCCTCTGCCTCTGGAGCCGCGTCCCCCCGTCTGCGCCGCGCCCGCCGCCGCTGCCGCCGAGGGCTGGTGGGCATTTCCATAGAGCCCGAGCGCATCATTACAGCCCACCAATCCTTCACCGCCCCGCCAGCACCCTGCTGCTGCTGCTGCTGCTGCTGCTCCCCTTTAACCAGTTCCTCTCCTCCGGGGACGCTCCCTCCGTCCTGGGATGAGTAGAAAGGCCGAGTTTTACCCACCTAAAGTTCGCCTCTCCTCCCTGAGAACCCGGTTAAAACCACCTGGCATCTGGGCATAGATGAGGAGATGCTCTGTTCATTAGCAGAGGAAGGAGGTCCTTCCCCTGCTAATGAACCCCCAAGCAAATCTAATCTTCATCATTAGCCTACTCCTAGGAACAACTATTGCTATCTCAAGTAACGACTGAATTGTGGCCTGGACTGGCCTTGAAATCAACACACTCACCATCCTCCCATTAATCTCAAAATCCCATCACTCACGAGCCATTGAAGCTGCCACTAAATACTTCCTGACCCAGGCAGCTGCTTCTGCCCTTGTCTTATTCTCCAGCATGGCATACCGGGCAGTGGGACATCACCCAGCTTACCCACCCAGCATCCTGCCTGATCCTCACTTCAGCAATCGCAATAAAACCAGGACTAGTACCGTTCCACCTCTGATTCCCAGAAGTACACCAAGGCTCTCCTCTCAAGTCGCCCCTTCTCTGGTTTTGCTTCTCTGGTTTTGCTTCTCCTCACCTTTTAATTAACAAGCAGCCTCATCCCAGTGTGGATTTGAGTGCAAGCATCCTCAAACTAGTTGCCATAATTCTGCTGGATTAACAGTCAAGACTGTTCAACTATCTGCTGCTGTCCAGGAGCAGGGTAGGATCCTGGCACACATGGTTCCATCAGACTGGTGGCCCACACCTGCTGGACAGGAGGGTGTTCCGATTTCCTCCCAAAACCCAGTCATGGGCTCCAAGACCCTCAGAATTTAGGGGCAGATCTGACATGTTCATCTACCAGCTCTGGGTGAAGAGGCAATCATTCAGCTTGGAAAGGCACTGGGAGCCTGCTGTGGGTCTTGGTAGCATTTCAGACGGGTGCTCAGGCCTGCAAGAGCCAGCAATGGCAATTTTCTTAAATAATTGACAATGGATCTTCCCCAAAACTCCAAAAGAGGTCTTACTGGTGTGCTGGAAATGAGGAACCAAGTGAAGGGAGATTTGGAAGATGTCGTGGTTAAAGCTCTGACCAGCACCAGCACAAGGTTAAGAAAAGATCTGTAGCAGACTCTGCTACTTGCCTGACTTTACAGCAGCCTTGAGTGACTCCTCTCAGTTGCTTCTGTACCTGTGTTTTCCATTTCAAAAAATCCTGGAATGGCTTGGGTTGGGAGGCACCTTAAAGCTCACCTCATTCCACCCCCTGCTATGGACAGGGACACCTTCCCCTGAACCAGGCATTTGTTGTGGACAGAACAGTGCAGCTTCAGGTGTGGTGACATCAAAATGGAGACAGGAGACACCTGGCTGGAGCTGTAACAGCAGCAGCTCTTCCACCTCTGCCAAAAGCCAACTGTTCCTCACTCACTGGCACTGGCAGAAATTCCCTTTCTTCCTTTGCAGAAGCCAACCACCTCCATTCTGCCCATTCTGCCTCTTCATCACGGGTCACCCAACAAGATGCCTGGTGGTGGAAAGCAGAGCACACCTAAGAAAAGCAGCAGAAAGCTTTTTTTTTTTCAAATTACTGGTTCAAATCCCAGCAGGATCAGTGGTGGATTTGAAACTAGATCAGGCAACTTCCAGGCAGCTTTGTGAGCTGCAGAAAAAGGTTACTTAGTTCAAGGCCTTTAAAAATAAAATAAAAAAATTCAGCAAATCAGGAAAATTTTTGTCTGTTAACAGAGCTCCCCATTCACTCCTGGGATAAATAGGAGAAATTCCAGGCACATCAGCCAGTAACATCACTAATGAACCTTTGACAGTGCTACAAAACACATGGGGATTTTTAGAGGTGGTGCATCCCCATGTAATGAAAGAGATAAAAAGAAAAGTTCCTCAAACATCCCAGATGCACCAGGGTTGGTTTTTTTTTGTTTTTTTTTTTTTTTATTGCTCTCTAGGAAGCAACAGGGAGCTCAGCCCATTCTTTCTGCCTTCCCCACCACAGGTTTGCAGTGCCTACCCACTGCAATTAGAGCCAGGGCTCAACCATCACTCCATCAGCTCCACACACAACAAAGCCTACCCCTGTGGCAGGAAAAGATGTGACAGGTGGGACCCAAACCTGTACTTAACCGGGAGGGGTGAGGGCCAGGCACTCTCCAACCTGTCACCTGCTCCAGGACGGGCTGGGAGGGAAAGGTCAGCCCCATCAAAGCAGCCAGCAAAGTAAGCCAGTTAATAGCAAACCTGTTTCTAATTGCTGGCTGTATTATAGCTACACCTTTCACCACCTGAGACCACCAGGAACCCATTCAAAGCCTTGCTTCCTAGCTTATACATAAGCCTTTCATGTTTTATTATAACCCTGACAATTTTTTTACTTTCATTTATGTGCGGGAGAAAACAGCTCTGTCGCTAGCCTCAACAGGCAGAGGGACTTTTTAAAGCCTTATATTTCCACATACATTCATTGCTTCCAGAGACCCCCAGCAGGTTCCCCCCCCCCCCGGGTCCCTGCAGTCTGCTGTCAGAGCATGAATGGCTGAACACAACCCCAGCACCCTCAGCAGCAGGGTTTGCATCTTCCTCCCTCTGCATTCTCACGGGCTGTGGAACCACCCCAGCACTCTTCCTCACGCTGTTTTTAAGTGCAGTCTGTTGTTTAGGTGCCCTGCCCTCAATGGCAGCAGCTGTTTCCATGCCACGGCGTGGAGGAGGTGCCCCAAGGAGCTCCACAAGTGCTCTGGGTGCTGGCAGCTCCCACTGTGGACTCTTGCTCGGATCTAAATCCATGCAGCCTCCTCCTGTGGTGCCTTGTGTGAGCTCCCTCCATCCCATCCCAGCTGAGTCCAGTTTCCTGCCAGTGGCTCAAGAAATGGGTTAGGAAAGGCTTGAGATGCAGAGCATGGGGAGCAGCTCAGCCCCACAACATCTCAACTCTTGACCATCAGAGAATCACAGAATCCTTCTGTGGGAAAAGCCCTCTACGTTCAACAAATCCAACATTCCCCCAGCACTGCCAAGGCCACCACTCACCCATGTCCCCAGGTGCCACATCCACACAGCTTCTAAATCCCTCCAGGGATGGGGAGTCCACCACTGCCCTGAGCAGCTGTGCCAGCACTTGGGAGCCCCTTCCATGAAGAAACTTTCCTGAGAGCCAACCTAAATCTGCCCTGGCACAGCTTGAGGCCATTTCCTCAAAGCCTGACCTTGGGTTTTAAGTCCTGTGAGAAGCATCCTGAGCTGCTTCACTCTGCTCCACTCCCCCAGGATCCCAACATCTGGGCAGTCCAAAAAGCCCTTTATTTTATTTTTTTTTCCTTTTTTTTTGTGGGAGGGCAAGTCCTGGCCAGGTGTGGGAGGGAATTCCATCTTTCCCCCAGACCAGGTCCCTGGCACTGAGCACATCTCCCCTGCCTGATTCACCTTTCCCTTGACAGCCTACACCTCTGACAGTTAATTCCTCATCACTGACTATTAATATTTCATGGCAGCACCAGGACAGCACCACGACAGCTGCTTCAGAAACACAGGCAGACCATCCAGATGCCCTCATCACTAAATGGGTTCAGGTTGTTCTGGCATTGCACAGTGTTTTTTCGGCATGGCTCAAGGTTATGGCAAGGGCCACTCACTGACAGCATCACATTGCCCTTAGTTTTCAGGCAGATGTGGGAATTCACCAAATTACAGCCAAAAAAACCCAGCCATGCTCAGCACTTAATCCTGGCTCAGCTGAGCCCCAGCCACCTTGTCTCCGCTTCTTTTTTTTTTTTTTTTTTTCCCTGTTATTTAAATCATTTTGAGCAAGAAAGTAGGCCATGAAAAAGGGGGTAGCATTGTTTTAATAATTAGCAATTACGATCGCTGCAATATTAATTGCATATTTCCATAGCAAACATCCCCCTGGAGGGGAAAAGTGAGCGGTGGTTAGAGACCGCCGAAGCCTAAAACTGGAATTCCTGGGAACAGGGAGGGGAAAAAAAGGGAGAGAGAATATGAACTTCTTACATTCAAGTAAATTACTACAGGGATTCCTGAGAAACCTTTAATTAGCCCTGCTCTGCTGTCGCATTGATTGGTCTGAAACTCATCAATTATTCAATGGCAGCAGCTCTTTCTCTCTCTTGCTTTTTCTCCCCCTTCTTTCCATCTTTAGGTGGAAGAGCCAGCTCTTAACCTGCTGGGGCATTCCTGTTTCCATGCCACTGAGCCATGGGCCAGGGAACTCAAGCTTGATTTCCAGCCTCCAACCCAAATCCTGTGGGGACACAGTCTGGTTTTCATGCTGGAGGGGAGAGGTTCTGTGCCCTTGCCTTGCTGCGGGGTCAGCATGCTTAAAGGTGGCCCATGCTGGTTTTTGGGGATCACTCACCATCCCTGGATGTTTCCCACCTTGGGTTATTGCTTGTCAGACTCCAGAATTGGGGTTTTCCAGGTGCTCCTTCCTCCTGGCAATCCCTGAGGGGTGGCTGCCACCTGAGGGAAAGAAGGTGTCATGGCTCTTCCCAAGACAGGGGTGCACTTCCATGTGGGGAAACATGGTTTAGAGGAATCAGAAAAATGAACTCTGCCAGAAACACCCTCGCCAGCCTCAAGGTGAAAGCAGAGTTGACCTGGATTTGACTGCTGCTCAGTCAAATTTGGCCTGGGAAGACTAGAATCCTGAATGCACAGCACTATTTGCTAGTCATTGTTTCACTGTCCTGTGACTGCGAAATCAGTGATGTCTATCCCAAACTGGCTAGCTTCTCCAAAAACCCACAGATTCCACATGTTCATTTACTCCATCCCTGGCACTGTTCAAGGCCAGATTGGACGTGGCTTGGAGCAACTTGGCCTAGTGAAGGTGACCCTGCCCATGGCAGGGGAGTTGGAATGACATCATCTTTGAGGTCCCTTCCAAGCCAAACCATTCCATGATTCCATAATTTCCCAGGAGGCACAGCCCTCCTTAGCTGACCCCTGTGGCACCAGCACTGTGCCAGCCCCAGCCCACTGGGCTCATTTTCCCCACCCAGCAGCAAAGCCCTGCTCAGCGTCTGTGTGGCCACCAGAAGCAGGGCCAGGCCTGGTCCTTCCAGCAGCACCAGCCATGGCAGCATCTCAGCTGCAGCTCCCAGATGGAGATAACCTGCAGCAATCAAACTTGCAACCATCAAAATTCATCCCTGGCTGCCTTGCTCTCTTTAAGCTCTAAGGAGAACAGCTTTATAGCCCTGTGTGTATTGGCCTGTGTATTTCTTGATCCTGTTTATTCCCCAAATTCTCACTAAGATCTGGTTTCTGGAGACCTCTACATATGATCCCCTTCAGAGACTACTCATTCAGAGCAGCAGTGTCCTCACACCTTCATACTTAGGAAAGAAACAAACTCACTGGGAATACAAAGAACCGATGAAGTCAAGACTTAGGCTTATAAGGCTTTGTTCTAAACAAGAACCCTTTCCTTGAATTTGTACCTTTAAAAAATTTTGGTTAGCTATGCAAACTTTGCTGGATGCCAAATAATTTTTTTTTCCTTTTGAAATATGATATTTTATTTTTTTTTTCAAATCTAACCCACACACACTTTTCAGGAACAAAATGCGAGTTGTGGGGTTTTTGCTTTTCCCAGGTTGAATGTAATCTTTTGTCCTTTCTTCTTCCCATCTTTAGACTTGTGAGAAGATCACAGACTCCTGGAATGTTTGGGCTGGAAGGGACCTTCAAGATGTGTCACTCTACTCCCCTGCAATGGGCAGAGCACACCTTCCACTATCCCAGGTTGCTCCAAGCCCTATCCAACCTGGCCTTGAATATTTCCAGGGATGGGGCAGCCACAGCTGCTTTGGGCAACAATTCAATAGGTGACTAACAATTTGAAAAGTAATTCTGGGCAGCATGCAAATGGCTTCAGCTTTCCCCTGTTGTTGCACATATGAAGAAATTTTGTTCTCCTGAAGTCCTTTATCTCATCCTACAAGAAAGAGAGGGGATTTTGTATGAGGGCATGTGGCAATGGGACAAGGGGGAATGGCTTCCCAGGGCCAGAGGGCAGGCACAGATTTTGGGCTATTGGCAATTAGGAATTGCTGGCTGGGAGGGTGGGCAGGCCCTGGCCCAGGGTGCCCAGAGCAGCTGTGGCTGCCCCTGGATCCCTGGCAGTGCCCAAGGCCAGACTGGATGCATGATATGAGACAAGAATTTGAATGCCTATCTATGCTACCTTATGAAAAAAACATATTTAAAACTAACAGGGAGACAAAGTCAGGGCAGAAAAATCTCTTTGCCTTGGATGCTGGTGGAGAGATGAGCCACTGAAATGTCCATCCTGCCCAGAGCACCCCATGTCCTCCCTGCCAATTACCCACTGTGCTAGGGATCAAATTGAAAGGTTCTCCCTTATTTTCTAGCCCCTGAAAAAAATTGAGAGAAAAACAGCCTGTGAAACCTGTAAGCAAAGTGGTTTTCTTTTTCTCTTAAAGATGAGAAAAATTATTTTAAAGGGTTGTTTAATTTGATCCTCCTTTTTTCACCTAATTTTTTTTCAAAGACGGCAGTGGTGACAAGGGCTTCACATTTTCCAAGTAATTTTGGATCATTTCAAAACACTATTTAGAAATTTAAATATGCCATTTAGATTACTTATAATGATGCTCTGCCTCTAAATTTTTGAGCATTTTCTTTGTAGAAAAAAAAAATCTGTTTGATTTGATGTAATTTAGGAAATGTTATTTAGTGAATTTGTTCACCTTTTGACATGAGAATGACTTGTGTTCTCCTCCAGCTTTCATTCACCTCTAACACACTCCATAGGTTCTTTGGTGCTAAACTTGGTTTAAAATTTGCTATTTAAAGAAAAAAAAGGCACTATTAATTGAAGCTGGTTTAAAAAAAAAAAAGGAAAATAAATACAGGGCTTTATCCAAAATCAGGATTTCTGGTGCCTCACGAGAGGAAAATCCCCAGGTATCAGGGATCTGCCTGAGGACCCTGGGAAGGTTGGGATGGTCCCACCAGGTACCCCGAGCTCTCCCCGCTCCTGCTCTTACACTCACGGATAGCTGCAAAGGAGCCACAGATGAACACAGGCAAAAAAAAAAAAAAAAAATCCAAACCAAACAAAACCTGAACCCTTTGCCCCAAGAGGGGGATAAGAAATGATGTATTGACTATGAATTTCATTTATCTTCCCGCCTTCCCCGGCTCGAGCCGCTGCAGCGGCGCCGCTCGCCATGCGTGCACACATATTAGCCTGTGTATTTCCCATCCTACTTATCCCCTGGAATTTATTCTAAAGCTCGCTTTTGGAAACCCATAAGTAGGACATAATTCGGAGGATTTGATATTCTGGTCAATGTTTTGCCGAGTAGTTATTTCCACGAGCCCTGATGTTGTGCGGAGAAATATGTCCTTAAATATAAATATAAATATATATACAAAAAATGTAAGACAGACAAAAACACACAAAATTTTACTTAAATCAAATTGCATTTTATTATTTAATTATAATGCTTAAAATCAGTTGCACAGATCACATCCAGAAACACCAAGGACATTTGGTTTGCTGGACAAATACTTTTGAACCTGTTTTATCCTCAAATAGGAAAAAATGTGTTTCCTTGCTCAAGGCAGCTCTGCAAGCTCACAACAAGCAGTCATGGCTGTGACACCCAGAACTGGCAGAAATGTCACCAGTTAGAAACTTTTTTATTATGGATAATAATTTCAATCCTTTTATTGAGATCTGAAGCCCATACGCTCATCCCAGCACCTTCTGCAGGACATGGGAATTCCCCTGTATCCTGTGTTAAAACCTACTGTATTACTATTAAAAGTCATAAAAAATATTCATACTACAAGATTTTGAAAACAACTGGGTTATTTTATCTCATTTTGAGGGCAATAAGAGGAAAAAAGGTGACAGCTTTTTCCTGTCTCCCCAAGCCCCATCACCCCTGTCTGCCTCCTGAAGCAAGGGAAGAGGAAGAAAAATTGAGAATAATACTTTTTCCTCATTTTCCCATTTTTGTTTCCCTTTACAGTTCAAACTACAGATGGGAAGCATTACTGTTTTCTAAGGATAAAGACGGGGATGCTGAAATTTCATACAAAGTCATGACACTGCTTAAGAAATGACCAAAGAGAATTGGTCAAAAAATTAAACAAAACCACACTTCACCCTTGACAGTAAATACATAATTAAAAAAAAAAAAAAAAAGGAAACCAAACAAAAAACCTCTAAGGTGTTTTAAGAACAAGTATTATTCTGGAGAAAGTATTTAATTGGATTTTTATGGGATATATCAAAATAATTTGCTTCAAGTGCAGTTTTATCTTTGCTGTTATGATTTAAATTTCATGGCTCAAAAAAAAAAAAAAAAGTCAGAATTTTGTTCTTTAAATCCTTGCCCCTCTCGTCAGAGAGGAGGGTAAGGATTTAATTGTTGCTAATTTTGTTAATCCCCTGATCAAGCCACCATCAATCCCAACCATTTCCCTGTGCACTGCTAAGACGTAACCCCTTCCCAGGAACACAAGTTCACATCCTGACTGAACACAGGAAGGATTTTGTGGGCTGCAGACCCACAAAACTTGCTCAAAGACACTAAAAGAAGATGGGGAGAAGGGACTGAGAGTGAAAAATCACTTTCTCTGCCCCCAAAGAGCCTTTTTTTTCCCGGGCTCAGCCTTGATGCCGCAACCTTGTGCCGCAATGCAAAGAGGGACACCAAAACTCCACCTGCCTCACAATTTTTTTCCTTTAAGCTGGTGGGTTTAAGGCTGGATCTTTACTGTACGTGAGAAAAGGCTTTTTCTGATGATTTTTTTCTCTTTTTTATTTTGTTTTTCCCAGTTCTCTCACTATCACTAAAGGAAAAAAACACGTGTGCATCCCTGCCTTTTAGGAGAATGAGGGTTACTTCGCCCCTCTCCTCCCTGCCCACCCACCCCCCCAAAATTCAAGGAGAACATACAGCTCATGAAAATTTAATGCCATATGTAACAAAGCAAAATGAATATTTAATTGGGGCTTTTATGTGAAACCAGATAACAAAACCAGTTACACACAGAGGGGGGAAAAAAAAAATAATAATAAAATTAAGCCACTCTAATGTTTGATAAAAACTGGTACTGAAGCAGTTAAGCTATTGGCAACAAGCGGCTCCTAATAAACACTCAGCTAATTCTGTAGGAAAAGCACTAATTAGAAAAGCAATAATAATCGGTGTAATTGCTCTAAATTACCCTCCTCACAGAGAAGTGTGTTTGGATACTGCAACGCAGCTGCTCCTGCTCCATCCAGGCGCTCGCAGCCAAGGATGCTCCGCTTTTCTCTGCTGCCCTCTCCAGGTCCAGGGCGGTGGGAGAGCTGCCATCTCGCACTTCCCATGGAAAGACGGGGAAATCCCACATGCCGGGCACCCTTGGGTGTCACAGCCTGCTCTGATTGCATCCCCTGGGTGCTGCTGGCTCCACAGAACATAGCACTGAGCTCCAGAGCTGGGATTAGAGTGGGGAGGAATGAGGACCTACAAGGGAGGTTGGTAGGTCCCTCTGGATGTCCAAAAAAATAATAGAGCTTGGTGGTCTGGGCACATTAGGCAGGTCAGGGTTTCACAGATGTTTACAGCATGGTAGGGCTTTGAGCAAGAGCGGCATCCCTCTGTGGGTCTCACTCTCTCCCCACATCACACTGACCCACAGGCATCCAGAAGCACAGGAGGAATGAAATACAGAGCTCTTAGATACCAAGACACTGCAGAGAGCCCAGAACTCAGCTCTTGATGAAGAAAGAGGAATATTAACTCCTCTCCAATGCATGGGGTGCCTGGAGCAGAGGCCCATGAAGACCTCATGTCCTTACAGTGCACCCAGCAGGCATGTAAGGGCTGCTGGATGGGGCCCTGAGCAACCTGATTTAGTGGGGACCACCCTGACAATGGCAGAAGGGCTGGAATGAGGTGATAATTAAAGTTTCTTCCAACCCAAACCATTCTATGAGGGTTCTATGACTGAATAAGCCCTTCCTCTGCAAAGGGCTCCCAACAGTTCATTTTAAAACTCATGGAAGTTGAATCTATGGATCTCAGATACACTAGGACACGGAGGTGAGGAGCCTGAAGATGCTGTGTTTTCCACTGCTCAGAGTTTGATTTTAGATATTAGGAGCCCCCAAGTGCTCCTCCATGCTGTATACAGAGCATGGAAATTGTTGTTGCAACGATGCTCTCCTGTGCAATGTTTCTGATTATTGGCAAACGTGTTTATGTTAGCTTAAGTAATAATGAACAGAATAACAAACTTCCATTGATTGTACATCTGCACCAGCCAGTGAGGCTGCACTAGGGCTGATAACTGGCATTTTCAGAGCACTAAATTATCTCCCCATGCAGTAAAGGTCAGAGTGATTGGAGATGACCAGTGTACAGATGAGGCCCAACCACACTGCTTTCCTCCAGCTGCAATGTTGAGATCTCCCTTCTCAAAAATAAAATAAAAAAAATAAAAAAAAAGAAAGAAAAAAGAAAATATAAATTGTCTGCAGACCAAGAAGCCCTGCAGTGAGTTACCAAACTACACACCTGAACATGTCATCTTCCAACCCAAACCATTCTATGAGGGTTCTATGACTGAATAAGCCCTTCCTCTGCAAAGGGCTCCCAACAGTTCATTTTAAAACTCATGGAAGTTGAATCTATGGATCTCAGATACACTAGGACACGGAGGTGAGGAGCCTGAAGATGCTGTGTTTTCCACTGCTCAGAGTTTGATTTTAGATATTAGGAGCCCCAAGTGCTCCTCCATGCTGTATACAGAGCATGGAAATTGTTGTTGCAACGATGCTCTCCTGTGCAATGTTTCTGATTATTGGCAAACGTGTTTATGTTAGCTTAAGTAATAATGAACAGAATAACAAACTTCCATTGATTGTACATCTGCACCAGCCAGTGAGGCTGCACTAGGGCTGATAACTGGCATTTTCAGAGCACTAAATTATCTCCCCATGCAGTAAAGGTCAGAGTGATTGGAGATGACCAGTGTACAGATGAGGCCCAACCACACTGCTTTCCTCCAGCTGCAATGTTGAGATCTCCCTTCTCAAAAATAAAAAAAAAAAAAAAAAAAAAAGAAAAAAAAAAAATATAAATTGTCTGCAGACCAAGAAGCCCTGCAGTGAGTTACCAAACTACACACCTGAACATGTCAAAACTGCAGCAAATTCTCCAGCAGGTCAGCTAAAATGGTCACTGAGTTCTCCCTCTGGAAGTTGAATCTTTGGATCTCAGGTACACTAGGACAACTCCAAAATCTTCTCCAGAAGTGGCATGGTTTTTTCATTCATTTCACTGCCAACAACTCCCACAGCTGTAGAAGCAATGATCTTTTTTTTTTTTTTTTTTAATTTAATTTCACTGATCTTGATGAAATCATTAGAGAGGAAATCATTCCAGGAACAAGGTAAAAAGGTCAGAGCCCGTCCCCAAAATTGTCTCTTTAAGAGGAAAGGAAATGCAAAAACCTAAAAGGGTGTTTTGGAGAGTTAAACCTCTCCTGAGCTTGGTTTAATCCCCTCCCTTCCCCACCACAGCCTGTGAGAGCGGACAGTCACACTCCAAGTTTCCCTGTGTAATTACTTTTACATCCTCATTGCTTCCATGCTTGCTTCAGCATTATTTATATTGGTTTAACGATCCATTAAACAAATACTGTACTTTGGGAAGTGCTACTTTGCTTATGAACAATTACAGTTTCTCCAGCATTCAGCGATGTTAACCACAGGGTAAGAGGATGATGGTGCAGAGCTGGCTTGGAGAAAGGGCTTGGGGCTTCTGGGGGCTTGGGGAACAGCTTTTAGCATTATTAATGTAACCCTTCCTGGGGTTTGTTTGTATTTCAGAAAGTAGTTTGAGGATATTCAGAAAGATCTTCTTGCTTTGTTTGATTTTCTGTTGGTTTGGTTTTTTATTTTGGTTTTTGGTGGGTTTTTTTTTGTTTGTTTGCTTAGTGGTGCTTTTGTGGGGGGGGGTTCTTTTTGCTTTTTAATTGGTTTTTGTTGGGTCTTGTTTTGTTGGGGTTTCTTTTCTTTTGTTTTGCTTTGTTTAAAAAAAAACACCTTTCCATAGCAACCCAAATTAATTATAACCTGATGACACTCAAGAGGAGATTCCTACCTATCAGGCTTTACTCCATTAGAGCCCAATCCTAAAAATACTTGCAGAGTTTTGGTGCAGTGGACAGATTCCAGCACAAAGTGGAGCACATCCCATGAGAAAAGCTCACCTTCCCCATCACAGATAGATTTGTGTCCAGCTGGACACACTGAGCACACCCCACAGTGACCACATGTGTGGCCAGGGAGGGAAGACACGGCCCTGGCCCCTGTGGTGAGCAGCTGTCCTCAGCCCTGGTATGACCACGGGGTGGGAAGGAGCCCACAAACACCCTCCCAGAAATCTGGGGCTGTACCAGGACCTTGGGAATGGGGAGCATTAGTTTTAACCAAAGCGGGGCTTTGAGGGCAAGACACACAGTGAAGAAAATCCAAGTGCGAGGGAAGAGATGGGATTTGGGTCCCCACCCTTCACATTTCAGCTAGATCAGCAGTGGGATGTAACAGGCCTTGCAAGCCCATCTTTTCTGCCCACAATTAATTTAATTTAATTTTTTAAAAAAATTTAATGGTCTTCAGTTGGGCAGCTGAGCTGATTTTATCCTCCCAGTTTGCTGCGCACAGCACAAGGGAGGAGAGTGAAAACAAACTGAAGGGACAGGTGAGCAGAGACCATCCCATGACAAAGTGGTGCGTGGGGAGGATTTGGGGACATCGGGGGGACCTCCCCCCTCCCTGGCAGCTTTCAGGGCTCTGGGATCCCACGGGCACTGGCAGCAGCTCAGGTCTGCAGCAGCCAGGGGACAGTTTTGTGTTCCACTAATTAGGGAGCCTGGATCTGCCTGAAAGGCATGCTGGGATCTTCCATGTGCCCAGTCACCCTTTACTCCTTTCTAAAGTGCTCTCTTGTGTCTTGAGGCCTTGCCTTATTGTGCTTGGCCTGGCAGAGTGGAAAATTTAATTTTAAACTAATTAGTTTCTAAGTTGCTGAATATCCTCAAATTACCGGGCATCACCTTTCCCAAAGGGGAAGAACAACATAACTCACCTGTATCCAACATTTGACACTGCTGGAAGTCAAGAGCATGGAAACAAAGGACCCCCAATTGCTCATTGTCTTGTCTCAAAGGTCAAGAGTCGTTTCTGACAAAGCTTCAATTAATAGTTTATTACCCACAACTGACCAGAGTCCCTTTTGTTAGCATTTAATATTACTAGCTAAAGGTCTGCTTTGAATGCAGAATGAGATGATCTTTGAAATCAACTTGTTCAGCTTTCCTTGGTCCTCAAACAAGGCTGCCCTCCTTCTCCTCACTGCCTGCTCCCAACTGGTCTTCACCTGACACCAAATCAATGACGTGCTGTTGCTCTGATTACTTGGTCACTGCAAGGCCATGTGGATAAAAATACTATTTTCCAATTATTCTCATCAATGGGACAGCAATCACACAAAGACCAGCCAGCTCCTCAAAGCCTACAACAGCAGCAGTGACCTTCCAGGCTTGTTTTTTCAGGTTCACACAACATCTGTGTTGCTCTGCCAGCACAGAATCACCGAATTATTCAGGCTGGAAAAGCCCTCCAGGATCATCGAGTCCAACCATTCCCCCAGCGCTGCCAAGGCCACCACTCACCCATGTCCCCAGGCGCCACATCCACACAGCTTTTAAATCCCTCCAGGGATGGGGAATCCACCACTGCCCTGGGCAGCTGTGCCAGGGCTGGGCAACCCTTTCCATGAAGATTTTTTTCCTAGTAGTTTCCAATAAATGTAATAGCTTTCAAACAGTTATGCTGGGACTTGTTCCTTCTTGGGGTTTTTTTTTTTCTTTTGTCCTTTTAAACACATCAAAACAAGAGCCTAGGCATTAAGGATAGGCATAGGATTTACTTTTGGGAAGACAACAAGTTTACACTCCCTAGCTGGCTTTGGAAACAAA
Organism: Emberiza elegans; assembly: GCA_024865655.1. Classification (NCBI taxonomy): domain Eukaryota; kingdom Metazoa; phylum Chordata; class Aves; order Passeriformes; family Fringillidae; genus Emberiza; species Emberiza elegans. Next base: position 1,453,800 of record JALJVW010003588.1, on the reverse strand, counting down.
ACCAGCTTTGGAATGAAGCAGCACCACGTTTTTATGGCAGCAGAGGATCCTCTCTCCTGGCTGGTGACCCGAGCTGATGGCAATGGTGGGACATCCTAGCAGGGTTTGGGGAGGGAAGATGCAGGAGAGGCTTTCCCTTTTTTTTCAAATGGAGCACTTAAAAGAATATTTTTTCCCAAGAGAATCAAATTCAAAGTGGAAAATATTTCAAATAAAAAAAGTTATTTTTCTTAAAAAGTGCTCCTTTGAGACATTCCCTAAAACTTTTCTTAAATCCCCATCCCACACCCAAACAGTTTGTCAGAACAGAAGTTAAAAACTGCAGGATTAGGGTTATTCCTCAACAAGAGTTTCAGTTAAGAAAAAAAAAAGTTATTTTCAGTGCAATGTGCCACAGATGGCTGCCATGACTCTGTGGCACATGGGAAGATCCACATCCTTGCCTTTTTCAGCAAATCCTGGAAAGATGCTGGTGGCAAGGCCAGAAAAAGCCATTTGGGCTCTGCAGCAAGATGCCTGTTCAAGGTGTGGTCACTGACCTCACCCCTTTCCCCAAGACATGCTTCAGCACCAACCCTCATCCCCCTCTCAGTTCTTCTGTCCCTTCTAAAACAACTCCCCAGTTTTGCTTTGAGGGCTCTTCGGCTAGAAGACCTCATGGGAAGCTCCCAAATTCCCTGCTACTCCATCTACGCCCCATTCTCCCGCTCCCCCTGGCACCGACAGGCGCCACCAGGATCAGGCCCACGGCTGAAGGGACAGTGTCCAGGGCCAGCACTGCTGCTGGGCAGAAATCATCCTCCGACCACACCACACACTCCACGCTGCTCATCGTGCCCTGCCACCCCCAAAAGTGGTACCTGAACCCAACAGGGCCTTTTCCTCTCCAAATTATGTGAGTGAGCTCGCCGAGGGACAGGGGACATCGGCTGTCCCCATGGAAAAGCCACATCACCAAAGCCACTCCACGTTTTGGGCATCCCCCGACGCAGTTCGGGAACTGCAGCGGGGTTGGGGACCGCGCACCTAGCGCAGGGTCCTCATTCCCCGTTCTCTGCTGCCATCAGGTGGATATTTCAATTTATTCAGCTAAAAGCTGCGAAATCCGACGGCGTTTTCCCTGGGTTTAACCATCTTGCCCACGGGCAGCTGAGTGCCTGGCCTTCGGTCACACACGCAAAGCCACGGGAGCCTGAAGACATGAAAAGACCCCTGATGTTTCCCTACCCTCCCAGGAAAAAGCTGGATTTGGACACCACAGAAGGCTGCCAACACACAACAATTAGTTGTTAGATTAGTCGTTAGTTGTTTTAATTAGTTGTTAGGTCTTGTTCTGCTCTCTTTGGTGTGTGGTCGGGATCTCACCCCACCTGGGAGAGCAGCAGCATTTATTGCTCCCCTCACCCCAGGGGAGGGGAGGCTTTAGGCAGGGTCAGGATCCAGCACCAGCACGCACCTTGGCATTACACCAGCACCAGAAGGTTTCCTGCACCTGTGTTTTTTCCCAGGACCTGGCAGTCTCCAGCAAAGATGCAAAACAAAACACAAGGCAGGATTCACGTTCAACAGGGAACCAGAGCATTTGGAAGATCTTCTGGTGCTAAATGCACTGGAAATGGAGCTGCTGGCACAGAAAGGAAAAGGAATGCACATCCTAATCTCCCACTAAGCCGCAAAAAGTTCCCCAGACAAGGACGGCTCCTACCTGATATCACAAACGCATCTTCTTCTCAGCATGCCACACGACTTAGAATCACGAAATAGAATCCAAGAATGGTTTGGGTCAGGAGGGACCTTAAAGCTCATCCAGTTCCACCCCCTGCCATGGACAGGGACACCTCCCACTGTCCCAGGCTGCTCCAAGCCTCATCCAACCTCGCCTTGGACACTTCCAGGGATCCAGGGGCAGCCACAGCTGCTCTGGGCACCCTGGGCCAGGGCCTCAGCACTCTCAGCATAAAAACATTTTTCCTTACATGTATTCTGGCACTCCTTCAGTTTAAAGCCATCACTCTTTGTTCTATCACATCAGGCCCTGCTGAAAAAAAAAAAAAAATCTGTGTCCAAGATTCTCCCAAAACCCCATTAGGTACTGAAAGTCTGCAATAAGGTGTCCTCAGGCCCTTCTCCAGGAGAACACCCACACTTCTCCCAGCCTGTCTCCATACCGCAGTCTCGTCCCGCGGCCACTGGAGCTCACGGGGCCGGCTAGCTGCTCCCGGAGTGACCGGTGGAGACTACGGATCCTGTCACTCCCCGGTCCTCTGCTAGAACCCCCAGTAGTGGCTTCGTCTGCGGCGTGGTGACGCAGGCGACAGCAGGACTGCGAAGCACTGAGGTGAAGGAGGGAAGGAGCGGACACACATGGGGATGCCAAGGAGCTTTATTGAACCAATCAGGGCCACCGACGGTGTCAGGGAAAAGCCGTAGGGGAGGCACTTGTAAAGGGGAAGGGAGTAATGGAAGGAGACACGAGGGACCAATGAACGAAGCCCAGGGGAGGAGCAAGGGACACAACTGAACCAATGGGAATGGCCCAGGGGAGGGAAAAGGCTCCGGGGACAAATCACCTGTTAGGTAAGGGAAGATTGACATAGAAATTTCTGGAAAGGAAAGGGGGTTGGTTACAATGATGGACAGGTAACTGGCGGGAGGAACAAACCATTAGGAGGGAGAATATGGGGGGAACCGAGGGTCAAACCAAATCTTAATTTATTAAAAAAAAAAAACCACCAATTTTACAATAAACCCACACAGGACACACAATGCTACACCATACAGAGGTGTCAGCCCTTGCAGCATCTCCATGGTCTCCTCTGGAACTTGGTCCAGCTGCTCCAGAGCTTTCTGAGGGCCCCAGAGCTGGATGCAGAACTCCAGATGAGGCCCCACCACAGTGGAGTAGAACTGCAAAGATTGCGTGGAACTTCAGCATTTATAAAGGATTTTGGAATTGTTTTGCACTCCTGTAGAAAGCAGTAGCTAATTTAAAAGGTTTAAATCAGTCCTTTTCATGCCACAGCAGCAGAGCATGATCCCAGCACTGAAATTCATAGAGAACATGCTTGTGTAGGAAAACTTCAGCAGTTTGATGGAGGAGCCAACCAGCCTGATCTTGCTGAGACCCAGGGCACTGCCAAGATCCTTGGTGTCAGCTGCAGTGGGATATGAAGTGTCACCCATAACCCCCCCGGACAATGCATTATTATCCTCCTAGCATCCACCCTTGGTGATTTATTCCCAGATCTTCCTTTGCATTTCAACCCCCTTCCACTACTGGGGAAGCCACCAGGGAGAGTTTTCCCCCTTATCTCATTCCCATCCAGGCTGAATCCCCAGTTCCTGGCTGGCCAGAAGTTACTGGCTCACCAGAGGCAGACCAAACAGAAGAGAAATATCGTCGTTGGCTCGTCTTGGGGCAGGGTGAGAGGCGTGGATCATCCTTGAGGTGGCCCTAGAAGACTGGACAAGATAAATCCTCTGTTAAATATGACCTAAATTGGTGAGTGCGTTCAAGATGCTATGGGAGGGGAGAGCCTGGACTGACAACAGCACAGGCACATTATGCCTAATCAAAAACCCACAGGGGACACTCTGAAGTTACTCAGAAAACCCACAGAGAAGGAAAACAGGACATTGAAGAAAGTATCTTAAATTTTCCCAGTAGCTTTTGCTCATCTGTAAGTTGTGAAGAGCTCCTCTTCCCACCGTGATGAAAAGAAGAGGTGGCACAGGGTTCCCAGAGCAGCTGTGGCTGCTCTGTCCCTGGAAGTGTCCAAAGCCATGTTGGACAGAGCTGGGAACAGCCTGGGATAGTGCAAGGTGCCCCTGCCCATGGCAGGGAGTGGCACTGGATGAAGTTTTAATTCCCCCCCTAACCCAAATGTCTCTGTGATTCTATGAAAACAAATCTACACTGGTGCAGGAGCCAGATCCAGTTCCTGGAGCACCAGCAGAGCCAGAAGCAGAGTGTGGCAAAGGCAACAGGAGAGACAGAGAAAGAAACAGCCTCAAAAAGTGTCTCCTGCTTTGCAGGTGCTCAGAGTGCTCGTGGCCCCAAGGCTCTCTGCCAGCTCCTGCTTTTCCCTCTGCCCCTAGAGTAAATAGGATGCCCAGGTGTTGACAAACAACTATCAGCAGAAAGCAAGGTTAGAAAAGCAATAATTCAGCCAACTAACTGCCACCGCCATTCCTCCCTATCTCTGCATTCTTGATAAACAAATTCATAACAAGATTTTACTGCTCTGTTCCCTGGAGCAGTCTATTAGTCTGTCGTTCAACATGCACTACCAGTCGGAGCCGAGCTCCCACAGCACAATATCCCTTAAGATGATCTCCTTTGCATTTGCTGTGATGTAATTATGCTAATTATCCAGCCGGCTTTAATATCCTCGTATTTTCCAGGAGGTTTATGATCAAACCTGTTCCTTTAATTGACTTTCCCCGCCGTCGGAGCGGGGCTGTTTGGATGCTCTCTGCCACACGTTCATCTCTCTGCGGCTTCTCAAGGCCACGGGGAGCTCAGGCACATCGCTTCATCCCAGCTGACAGGAATTCTAAAAATTATTTCTCCCAACCAGCACTTTTCCAATGTTTGATGGCTTTCCCTCATCCATAACGTTCCATTGGTAATGCCCATCTGCATTTTGAGGTATCATCCTTTTTGTTTGTTTGTTTTGTTTTTAAGCTAGCAGTGTATTAAATTTCCTGGGAAATCTTCACATATTTAATCCTCCACTTGAAATGAAGGCCCTGCCCATTACATTAACATTTGTCTGTGAAAAAAAAAACCCAAAACAAACAACCAACCCAAAACCCTAAAATTTTTGGAATCTGGATTTTTAGAGCTAGTATAAAAATGATGCATATTATAAAACAGACGTGGCGACTCAGAAATCAGTCTGGAACAAATTACTTTAAGTAAAATACATGACAAATATTATTTTACATAAAAATATCATTATTTTCCCTACAGCATAGTCCAATCCCTACCAGAGTGGATCACAGAAAGTCCTCTTTATTCAAGGAGTATTAGCTCACTTAAGAATATTTTCTTTCATGTTTATAAAGTTTCAGTGCAAGTGCTCAGTAGGATATGGGTTTCATTAGCTTTTTCATTTCAACTTTTGCTGTGTGCTTTCTTTTCTTAAAAAAATAAAATGAAATCTGAATTTTCATGGCTTGGGGCTACCACAAATTTTTCTCCCCATAAAATGTGATTTAAATTCCAAGAACAGTTGGCTATAATCAGAATAGAAAAACCAAACATGACCCAGATCCCTTTCCTAGAGGTTTTCTTGGTGTGCATCATTTGCATAAGTTCCTAGTGCATGCATTGACCATTGGCTGCATAATTCAGAATAATTTTCACTATTTCCTTTTTTATTTCCCCCCCTCCATTACCAATTAGCTGAATGACCTCACAAAATCACAGAATGGTTTGGGTTGGAAGGGACCTTAAAGCTCTTCCAGTCCCGCCCCTGCCATGTGCAGGGACACCTTCCACTGCTCCAAGCCCCATCCAGCCTGGCCTTGGGCACTTCCAGGGATCCAGGGGCAGCCACAGCTGCTCTGGGCACCCAGGGCCAGGGCCTGCCCACCCTCAGCGTCAAAAAGCCCCATCTTCCTTCTGTGTCATTAAGTGGTAAAAATTATGTTATTTTCAATGTTTTCACAGATTTATTCATGGGCTGAGCAGGGGCTTTGCTCTGTATCTTCCTGGAGCCAGCCCAGCACAGCTCTGGAGACATGGAAAGGGTGAGGTGTCTCCTGCAGAGCCTGGACCAGCACCGACAGCTCAGTGCACAGGTGGATGAAGTCCATCACACCTCTTTAATTTTCCTTTCAGATACAGAAACCCAGCTCCAGCAGACTCCACGCATTCAGCTGGCAACACCAACCAGGGTTTTTTCACAGCTGCTTTTCACCAATGGGTGATCCTATCCCCACCTGATCCCATCATTCCCACATGTCACTAATTCCAAGGGCACAGGGTCAGCCCTCCATGCCAAAACTCATCCATGGAGTTGCTCAACCCAACACTGCTGGAGCCCTCAGTGCTTCAGTGAGGGGACTCTGCTTGAGAAGGTGTGGAAGATGACAGGATGGATCAATCTCCTGGGTGAATCAGACACAGGCTTAGGGGGAAGACTCTGAAGGAACACTCCTTCCCTGAGAGCTGAGCTGTGTCAGCCGTGAGGAGTCTGGTTTCCTCCATCCCCCCATGGCAGCCCAAGAAAACAAATGAAGGACACAGATTCCCAAGCCACAACCAGGACAGGAGGTCCTAAAAAAGCCAGAGGGGAAACACAAATTGCTGGTTCTACAGGGAGTCCCAAAATCCTCAGAAGCTGTAAGAGGAAGAGGAAAAGTTGCTCCTGGGAGACCCCCTGTCATTAACTCAGACCTCTGGTACTACAGGGAAGAGGAGTGAGCAAACAAGGAGACCTGGAGGCCATCCCAGTTGTGAATTTTAGACTCAGGATGAAGCAAATGGGCAAATCTCTGGCTCAGGAGGTCAGGGATTATCCCACAGAGATTTCAGGGGCATCAGTCTTTAGCAGACATGAAGAGGGCAATATAAATCACAGAACCCCAGAATGGGTCAGGCTGGAAGGGACCACAGTGGGTGCTGGTCCCAGCTCCTTTCACTGGCAGGGCCATCCCAGAGCACAGGGCATGGGATTGCATCCTGATGGTTCTGGAATGTGCCCAGTGAGGGAAACTCCCCACCCTCTCTGGGCAGCCTGTCCAGGGCTTGGTCACTGCCCAGGGCAGGAGTTCTTCCTCATGTCCAGGTGGAGCTCCCTGGGCATCAGTCCCTGCTCATTCCTCTGGTGCCATTGCTGTCCCCAGAGCAGAGCTTGGGCCCTGCTCTGACCCTCCCTGCACACAGGGACACACATTGAGATCTGGCTCCAAGCTGCTCCACTGGCCAGAACCACCGGGCCATCCTTGCGACTTCTTCAGAGCTGCACAAAGCAATAGCAAAGCTCAGAAATCACAGAATCACAGAATATCCTGGGCTGGAAGGAATCCACCAGGATTACCCAGTCCAGCTCCTGCCCTGCACAGACACCCCAACAACCCCACCCTGGGCATCCCTGGAATGGTGTCCAAAGGCTCCTGGAGCTCTGGCAGCTTTGAGGCTGTGCCCATTCCCAGGAAGAACCTTTTCCTTGATGTCCAACCTAATCCTCCCTGGACAAAACCCCTGCCATTCTCTCAGGTCCTATCACTGCTTGTCCCTGAGAGATTCCAGGAAAGTTCAGCCATGCAATCCAAAACACTTCAGAAAGACCCTGGGCATGGACCTACTCAAAAGCAGAGGCATCCACCTTTGCTGATCACATGGGAAATGAGCAGGCTGGGTTTATTTACATTGGGCTAACCCCACATCACATGCCTTTGAAATAATTCCAGAATAATCCCCTACCTGGTGGGAAAAAAGCAGAACTCCAGTCAGTTCATCTCCTAGAGCACTCAAGGACAAGCAGGAGGGCAGCTGCTGAGACAAGGAAATCCTGTTGTCTTTACCCCAAACCCACAGGGAAATCAGGACTGCCTGACAGAGGGAAAGGTAACAGTTTTTGATACAGCAAACTGTGGTTGACAGACCAGAAAGCTTTGCATGAATGCCTTTTAAAACAGCCCAGAGCTTTAGGGCATGAATGTGGAATTTCTGTGTCTAGCAGGACCATGCCAAGGCTACTGCAGTTTCCTGCCTGAGCTACTCCACCAGACAAGATGGTGTTTGCTAACACCAACCCAGGGAGAAGCTGGCTTTCATCAAAACCACCCAGCTGGTCCTACCACAGCAAGAACAGTGGCCAGGGTATTGTGGGAAAGTCTGGCAGGAGAGGAGAGAGAGCACAGCTGGGAACACCTGGAGCAAAGCTCATGGAGGGAACCTCAAGTGAGGAACAAAGGATTTGTGGCCAGGAGTGACAGACACCATCAGACCACGGGGCTGGCTGGGCTGTCAGCTGCAGCACAGGGTGAGCAGAGGGGAAACCAGGCCCAAGAGGAAGTCAAGTTGTCAGGACTCAGGACATCCCTCTGGCTGCCCTGGATTGCCAGGACCCCTCAGAGCCCAACGTGCCTGTGGTTTTGATTATGACCTGTGGAGCAAGTTACCAACCTTATATGAAGATCTGCAAGCCATGGCAAATTAAGTAGAATGACAGTGAATTTATCACAAGGTGAAATAGCAGATTTTGGGGGTTTTAGAATGGAGATCCAGGGGGAAAGATGGAGGGATCGGGGCATGTCCAGCCTTTCTTCTTTTTCTTCTTCTTGGCCTCCATCATCTGCTGTGATGGTGGCACTTACAGATTGGTTTACAGTAGAAGCTCACTGTCTAACACAGGTGATAGGTATTGGGAAGTTATTTTAAATATTGAACACGTCGTTTTTAGTATAAAGACATAACACCACCCTGGGGGCAGGCAGAGTGCCTGGAACTGTCCTGCTGAGTGGCCCTTGGCAGGACAGGAGAAAGAATTTTATAGATAAGATACAATAAACAGCCTTGAGACCGAGAAATTAAGAGCCCTGACTCTTTCTTCGAGCGCCAGGCTGGGAAAAGAGACTTTCTAACACATCTCAGGGTCACTGTGACCAGCAGAGATCCCGACATCAAGTGCCTTGCTAGAGAGTCACAAGGTGCTCTAACAAACTCCATCCTCACAGAAATACACAATTCCAACCAAATGTTGGCACCTTCCTGAGGTTGCACCAACTTAAATGCAATCACTGTAGGATGTCTTAAAATCGTGGGTTTGTGGCTTTTTTATCCCCCCCCAAATTCTAGCTCTCCTAGGCTTGGTGAAACCTGGGGTTTTGGACAGACCATCTTGAGAGGGGAAGATGTCACCTGTCAATGACACAGATCAAAGATTGCTTCCCCAAGTGGTAAAAGAATGAGGTTGGAGAGCTAAAGAACAACATAGCACAGACAATTTTTGGATGACAAGACAGTCCTCTTATGAGGAGGAGGTAGGGACAGGGGGTTTGGGAGCAGCCTGAGTTCATACAGCAGTTTTGGGAATGTGTTTCTGTGATGCAAACAACCACAGCTGCAGGGATTTCAGAACTGAATGCCCACTCTAGGTGGAAAGAGATCATTTCCATGTGATATGGAAAGGAAGATACAAAGAGAGAAATATTCAGCAGAAGGCTTGTCAGAAAAATTTAATTTTGAAGAAGCTGGAGACACATGGGGTGACATCAGCTCAGGGAGGCTGCCTGTCTACAATGATGGCCAAGGGACCAAATTGTCTGCTTTGTTTTTATTCAGAACTCCCACATAATCAACACTTCCCCATGTAATATTTCAACTCTTGTCAAAAGTGCTTGGCACTTCCCCCTCCCTACTTTTAATCCAAATATAACAAAATTTTTTTGTTTCTCTCTGTAAACTGAAAACTATCACCTAGCACTCTTCAATAAGGGTTTTTTTGATATTTTAAATTTCTTAAAACATTTTAATCAACAAAGGTATCCTCATTATTTTTTTTTAAAGACCAACAATTTTAGAAGAAGTGAGTTATTCTCAACACAACACAAAAGCCAACGTGAGAATTTGCTTTTGTTGCCTCAGACTTCTCCACTGTTGCAACCACCAGGTTATATTTAAAACCGTGCTGTGTCACTGTCCATCCTCACCCACCTTCTCAGAGAGGTGAGGAGAGCAGGATTGTTTACTGGATCTCTTTGGAAGCACCTGTTGGGTCCATGCCCAAGGTCAAATGAGCTTCTCTCACATCAGGAACCAAGGGCAGTGAAAGCCCTCAGGCTTTACCCTCCCACTAACGGTGGCCTGTAGTGGTGCCACCTCTGCAAATTCCAAGACTACCTGGAACAAAAGCAGTTGGTCAACTGCTGTACAACCAGTTTCATAAACACCAGCACCTGTTCATCATCATTTTGCCTCTTTGAAGATGACACTTTCCCCTTTCAGCTGCTCAGAAAGCCAACCCCCCTCTTGAGTTACATTCACAACATCTCCACCACTGCCTCAGGAGACCCTGGTGGGTCTCACTGGGCTCAAACCAGACCAGCTCCACAAGCCAAAGGAAGGGGAACACGAAGGAAAACAACCCTGTGGCCCTACAAAAGTCACTTCAGAGTTTCCATGACTCAGAGCCATGGGCTGCCAATGGTGGTGCCCTGTCAGAAAAATACTGTGGCTGGGTGAAACCAGCCTGAGGCTGGGAGGCAGGAAGACGTGGGTTTAAATGCTGCTGCTGCAGAGGCATCCTGGGGTAATGGCAACAGAGAAACTCCCCAGGAGTTTAACCTTATTTGAAAGCACCCAGGGCTGACAGAGAAGGACCTGAGGACTCCAGCAAAACAAGGGCATAAAACACTACCCACTGACTGCTCTTATCTGCTTTCCCTCTGTACACAGACACTGTTCCTCTCAGTCTGCCTCCCTTGGCTCCTTCACACAAACTTTCAGCAGACCACTTTCCCTCCCATGGCTGTGGAGGTTTGACACCCTCGTGGAGAGAATATGATGCCTCTTCTGGATGAAACAACCCCTACAAACACCTTTTAAGGGAGTGAGGCTGAGAAAAGAGATCTCTTTTCCTGAACTTCTGAACTTATGGTATTACCTCGATCATGTCCAGTATGAGTATTCATTCATTTTTAATCAGCATATTCAATCAGTTATTTTCTGTAAGGAGGAGGCTCTAAGGGACCCGGCTTGTCACAGAGTTGACATTTTCTTGACCACATGGATAACAGGAACACAAAATTTAAAAAAATCCTATACTACTCAGTGAAAGGCAAGGCTCCACCAAAGCCAGCCAAAGCACAGGGCAGCAGAGAGCCTAAAATGGGGGGAACACCTGCTGTAAACCTCAGAAGGCACATCTTTGAAATCATCAGTTTCAGAACTGGCTCAATCACAGCTGAGGAAAACAGAGCTCCGTGGATGCAGTTGCACCAATGTTAGCATCCTATACATGAATTTTGGGTTGAACTGGATCTGACACTAAAACACCCCATGCCATGGGAAGAAGTCCAGAAATTACCCCTTGCTCCTCCATAGTTTTTAATCACTTCCTTAACTAGATTACTTTTTCCTTAATTGATGACTGTCAATGATTTGGCCTAATATCAAAGAAATATAAATGCTTTTCAAAAGCTGGCTTGCCCATGGAGCTGGATTTTGACAGGGTCACGGCAAATTTAGGCTAGCAGCACCCTCTGCAAGGGCACTGGAGCTCCTTAGGCCACAGCCAGAAATTAATCCACCTTTATTTTTTGTTAGACACGCAGTCAGACACAAGAGGCCCATCGTTAGCAGTTGGTATGACCAGTGCCACCTGCTGCAGGGCTAATTACCAGGACATTAGCTATTCTAAACCTGCCCAGATATTTTGACAGCACCAGACCCGGGGAATGGGGGAAGACTAGGGGAATTTCTCCTTATCCCATGCCTGAGATACAACTTCCCAAAGCCCTGCTCATCATCCCAAAGTCAGGATAAATCATTCTTTCTGATCACACGAGCGTCTCAGCCCTCGGAGCACGCCTGGGGGAAGCACTGGGTACAAACAGATCCCAAAATTCTACAGTCATCTTTTCAATGAGCTCAAGGGTTTTGGCTCCCAGGGGTCCATTTGTGTAAACTCATGGGGAGCGGGTGGAGCTCAGAGAGAACACCCAAATTATGGTCATTATCACCCAATTATGGCATTACTGCAGCAAACCTCTGTTGGACCCCCTTGATTTCAACAAGATGATCAGAAGTAAGGTTCCAAGAGGGTGTGTGTGAACATGCACATGGGAAATGGGAATACTGACCTTGAGTTTGTGTCCTTGGGATGGTACAGAGATGAGAACTGCCTTCCCAGCGGCACCAAGTTAGTTTCTGACATCACACAAAATCAATAATTCAACCAATGGCTGACCTGTTTCCAAGTGTCTCCAGTGGAGAGAGAGCACCTTTGTCACACTGCTTTTGTCAGCCAAGTGAGACCGCACAGAGCAAGGGTGTCTGTTGACACAGCAAGCTAAAAATATAGTGCACATTTATGACAAAGTGTCCTATGCTTGAAATTAAGTCTCTTCAAGCTTCACTTCATCAAGGCTTTGGTCCATCAGCCAGGCAAGTTTCAACCCAGTGCAATCCAAACACAATTAAAATATTTAGACTATAACTTGCACGCTAATTCCATTCCCACTTCCCCCACCCTGTTTTAAAGCAGAAAACTTTGAAGCTGTTTTTTTCCTCCCCCTTTTTAATAGGACTTCCTGCTATTGGCAAATAAGTATTCCGAAAAATGTCCTCTTTAATATTCTTCCTCAGGGCCTCAGAAGAGCATAGCGTTTTGCCCACATTTTACAAGCGTGGCTGCTGTCACGCAAAACTCCACTAACTTTGGATTTAAGTGTTTTAAGAACAGAATCAGGAGACAAAAAAGTCTTACAGACTTTCAGTTAGTCAGACTCTCTTCTGAATTCCTCAAAAACAGAGCCTTCCCTCCCAAAGCCCCATCACAAAACACGTTCATGATACAGGATGAGATGTACCACTTGCCAAGGAGCACCTGAATACTCCCAAGAACTAAAAAAAGTAGTAAAAGTAGTAAAAAAAAAGTAGTCCAAGTAGTAAAAAAAAAGCAAAAAATGTCTTCTTCAGAATAAAAATTCATGCAGATATTACAGCAAACCTCTTCCCACAGAGGCTGTGGGCTATTTATTACTATTTATTTGTAAGACTGCTTATCCTCATAGTCAGGCAACCACCAGGAGATGGGGCAAGTCCTGTTGGTTCTTCGTTCTCAAACTCAAGTTGCTCCAGAAGAGACTATGCTGAGCCTCAGCTTTGGCAACCAGAGGTGCAAAACTGGATTTGAACTCCTCAGCCCCATTTCCATTAAACCTGCTTCTGTGCTCCAACAACTCCTTCAGTGCTGTAACAAAAGGAAAATGAGTTTCATGATCTTTAAGCAGATGCATATAATGAGCGTTCAGATCGCTGCTTAGGGTGCCTTTGTGACCATGTATCACTGCTGAAGCTGAGCACCAGCCACCCTCTCATTCTTTTTTTTTCAGCTCCACCACTTTTCCTGTTTTACAAAACCTTTGTATTTCTCAGCCCTGGCTCTTTGCCCATTTTAATTTCATATGCTGCACAAACCTCAAAGTCTGCGTACATTATGAAGACATTTTCCCTCCCATCAGTACTAACAGCACTGTTGCTAATTGCTGTGGTTTTTCTTCCCATTGGACTCTCAGACTTCTGAAGCTGTAGAAGAAAAGATAGGTGTACTTGTCTAGAAGGAGATTACTGTTTCTAAATTAATGTTATCATTTTCCAGGCCTAAGTACCAAAAAAGATGCTGGGTTATGAACGTACACTTCCGTGATGGAGATGCATCTCCTGTGCAAACCAGGATGCTGTTAAGAATGTCCAGTCTGGAGGCAGACACTCTCCAGACTGACCACAGTGCATCCCAACCCACAGCTTGCCTCAGTGCCTGACAGCCCTGCCAGCCTGCTGAGCTCCTCAGGTGCCTTGCAGCTCTTCATCCAAAAGATATTTTCATTTGTTCCTCACTACAATTTTTTTTTCTTCCAGGACCTCCTCTACCAAACAATGTCCTTTGCTATTCATCAGACCACTGACAAAAACATAAGGCAAAAGATCTTTTTCCACTATCAGGAAGCAGTCTGGGTAGTGATTATTGATTCAGCCCTCAGGTGGACCTTGCTGATCTTCATCCATTTATGCCTGTAGGGGACACCAGCCCAGGCTCCCTCTGCCTTTGCCAACTTTGGCACCAAGCACGAAGAAGCACAGCACAGGCACAACTAATTCTACTTGTGAACACCTTGGCTGAGGCCCATTAGAAATTTCACTTGGGCCTGTACCTGTCCCTCAACACCCCATGTCCTTCACATGGTGTTCCCAGCAGGGAAATTCTTCCTGCAGCTCACAAATCTCCTCTCAGCAAGACCAGTGTGATTCTTCCCAGAGCTTCGCTGTGATCAAGTCCTGCCCCTCTGCTGCCTGAGGTGTTTTGTTTTTAACCACAGACTCCACCAGTGATCCCACAGGGGAAAAAGAAATACACCAACACACAGATGTGAAAGCCCTGGGGAATCCATGCTGAGTAACCCCCACATGAATCTCACCAGCTCTCACACACACACATTTTTCTCAGCCTCACTTTGTGAATCCTGCAGATCCACCCACCAAGGACATACAACATGAACAGAAGAGACAGGTCTTCTGAAGTGTTTCTAAATTCACTATGCATTGGTATAGTTTCAAAGCAATTCACGTATCTAGACAATTCCTGTGTACCTGTCCAACTGTTTGGTCTCTCTGAAGAGCTCTGAGCGTGTGGCAGGTAACTGGGGGGTCTGCAATTCCCTGGTCCAGGACTTGGCTCTACACCTGGACCTGCCTCCACTCCAGTTTCCCCAGATATTGGGTGCATGTTTGAGGCTCTGGTTTCCCTGTGTAGTTACTCCTTGATCAAAGGTGACCACCTTCTAAACAGCTCCTCTCCAAGATTAAATACAAACCCATGGAGAGCATCCAACTCTACCCAAAGATCAACTGCAACTATGTTTAATAATCCTCCACACTAAGTACACAACAGCTGTTCTTGGAATTTTACTTCAAAATGAAATGACAAGCAAACTAGACTTTAAAGCAGAGTAAGCGTTAAAATCAAGCTGAATTTGCAGCCTCAGGTACACATTGCTCATAAGCTCAATTAATTCATGAGGCATAAATTCTTTATGATACCTTGCTATAGTTTTAGGCAAGCAAATAGAGCAAAAATGCTGCTGCTAACAGAAAAATCAAGAGTGTCAGAAGCTTGCTTTGTTTCACCTTCCCCTGCTGAGAAAACAGTAGGCCAGAATGTCTATGCCCATAGACACTTTGGATCCTATTCCAAAAGAAACAGGAGAAGCAACTGGGCTTTATCAAATCCATTCTGACTAAATCTTCTACACGGGGGAGAAGGATCAAGAGCACTAAGGTCTGACATCTCTACATATCCATTGTCATTCATTTTTCTTCTGCCAGCCTACTAGATTTAATCCTGATTACAGTTAATGAAACAACAGCTAAGGCAACATCAAAGACTGCTCTCAGCTTTGAAGCCTTGGTTCTAGTTCTTGTAGCTGTGACAATGCAGGACAAGCACCTTGCTCC
This sequence comes from Emberiza elegans, assembly GCA_024865655.1. Taxonomy (NCBI): domain Eukaryota; kingdom Metazoa; phylum Chordata; class Aves; order Passeriformes; family Fringillidae; genus Emberiza; species Emberiza elegans. The sequence goes on along the minus strand of JALJVW010003588.1, from coordinate 1,438,610 downwards.
ACACACTGCTTTCCCAAGAGAAGAGAAGAAGAGAAGAGAAGAGAAGAGAAGAGAAGAGAAGAGAAGAGAAGAGAAGAGAAGAGAAGAGAAGAGAAGAGAAGAGAAGAGAAGAGAAGAGAAGAGAAGAGAAGAGAAGAGAAGAGAAGAGAAGAGAAGAGAAGAGAAGAGAAGAGAAGAGAAGAGAAGAGAAGAGAAGAGAAGAGAAGAGAAGAGAAGAGAAGAGAAGTCAACTTTACCCAGAGAACTTTTGACCAAAGAGAGATGGAAAAGAGGACCAACATGACTGAAGAGCTTTTTAAAAGGCCTTCTTTAATATGGCTTACGATGGTTATTCACTTGCCAAGCTTAAATGGTCCGGAAAAACACATTTCATTCATATTTTCTCAGTAGTGATAAAGCTTCAGACCAGTTGCAAATTAAGTCCCTGAGCAGGTGTCCTGGGGTGACTTTACCATGCAGTGTATCCCCTGATCTGCTCTGTGCCCAGAAATGGTCCTGTAGCTTTAAGCTAGGCCCGGAGACAGAGGGGCAGGGGGAGTGGTGGATTTTTTTTTATGCTTGTATTCAAAACACAGAGGTAAGAGTTCAGTTCTGTCTGAGCTCACAGCAGTGCAGAGCAAGAGACACACCAGGAGTTTTTCTTTGTTTTTTTCACCAGTCTTCCTCATTAGCCAAGGCAAAAAAAAAGTTTTCCCAGGATTGTGGGGTCTTTTCCCCCTCTGGAACTGTTCCGTTTTCCTCTGGTCCAGCACAGTAGGACAATCACCCAGTCCCCTGCCCCCCGACAAAGCTGCACACTGAGCCTGGATGCCAGGCTGAGCCCTGGAGAGAGTCAGCCACGCTCACAGAAGGACTCTGAATTTGCCATCTCTTCAGAGCAACAAGAGGTTTCACTGGTGGTTTTTTTTGTTTTGTTTTTGCATGTTTTTTAATGTTTGTGAGTACTTTTCTCGTGAAATAAACTGGTTTTTTCCACTTTTCCCCAAGGAGATTTTTCTCCCGAATCAGTTGGTGGAGGGGCTGCTGGAATTAGTTTTCTTAGAGGAGATCCCTTTGTGAAGTTTCCTCCCAAATCTGTCCCAAACCAGGACAAATATCTTGATACTCAACATGGAGCTTGAGAAAGTGGAAAAAACCTGAACTGATTGCATTTTGGTTTCACTTACTTTGTCTTGGAATTAAGCACTCGGTACTCACCATGTTACTTGAGTTTGTAATGTCTCTGGGTGGAGGCCTTGATGTTTCTGTGGCCCCTGGGCCTGTCTGAGCTGTTAATACCTTTCTGGTCCCCAGGTTTATTTTCCTATCCACAGATAGCTCCAGTATTGTCCCTGGCACATAGAGGGGCACGGATTAGGATTGGTATTTCACTGGGTGTGATGATAATGATTTATAAGGACTTAAAAAAGGTGCTGGTGTTTGTTAGAAATATGAGTGGTTTATGGTTTCTTTGTACCCTGTGTCCTAGTTCCAGCAGTACGTTTTGGGGGTTTATTCGTAATTACACCCAGTTTGTTAGAGGAGGAGCAGGGGGTGAGGCTTCCCAGCCTTTCCTTTACTTTTTTTCCTTTAAATCTGTTAATGTGACTTTTTGAGAATGCTCAGTTTCCCCCGGATGCCAAGGATACCACCCTTCTGGTATTTCATCTGGTAGGCTTTCTCTATATAGTTTGCAGTTTGTCTAGAATGAAAGATGAGATGTCCAGAGGGACTGATGAGACCCCTGACCCAGGCGTGGACCCAGTTTTGGAAAATTCCAAGTGGAGTGCAGAATAGGAGAGTATGGGTCAAACCCTGAAGGAATTTTCTGATCCAATAGCCTGTGAACAAATTCAGAACCCAGATGAGGAGGGGAAATATCTGGAAGAGATCTGCCATGATGACTCTAAGGAGAAAAAGCTCATTGCAATAAGCTGGGCCCTGGCCTATGCTTATTGCCCACTGCTAGATACTGTTGGGCAGCAGAGAGAGGCAGCAGGGCAGGGAGATAAATCAGCAGCTGCCCCAGTCACTCAGGCTGCAGCCAACAGCCCAGCTACTCAGGTTGTAGCTAGACCAGAGAGCGAGCCTAAGCCAGCAGCTAAACCAGACAGTGAGCCTAAACCAATGGCTGTTGCTCCTACCATGAGAGTTATGAAGCACAAAACCAAAAACAGTTGTCCAGTGGATGAAAAATATGGAGGGAAGGAACCTCAAGGCCACCAACAGGCGCAAGATTAGAAGTCACTACTGAGTCCTTTTTCCTGAAGGACTTTTGTGGCCTACGGAAGGATTACACCCGACGACCTGATGAATCCATAATTAGTTGGTTAGTCCGTCTCTGGGATGCTGCAGGGGAGGCTACAATCCTGGACAGCACTGAAGTGAGGCATTTGGGATCCCTGTCACAGGATCCTGTCATTGACCAAGGAATGATGAGGGGGGCTAACCCTCACAGACTCTGGGCACAGATCTTAGGAAGCATGTCACAAAGATATCTTAGTGCAGATGATCTCCATATGCAGCAAACCCAGTGGAAGACCATAGAGCAAGGGATCCAATGCCTGAGAGAAATGGCAGTGGCAGAGATTGTCTGCTCAGATGATGTGACAACTAGGAACCCAGACTTGGTACCATGCACATCTGGGATGTGGCAAAAACTTGTACAGCTTGGGCCACAAGGATACACTTCTGCTTTAGCCATAAAGAACTGGGATGAGAGGGATGAGACTGTGCTGGATATGGCAAGGAAGCTCCGAGCATATTCAGATGCTGTGCATGGCTCAATGCATGCCAGAATCGCAGCGGTGGAAACACATCTGCAGAAATTAGAGGACAAGATAGAGGAAAATCACAGGAAACTCAGGGAGGAGATGAAAGAGGACCTTTTCTAAACCTCAGCACTACAGATCAGAGGTTCTGGTATCCAACACATAAGTTCCCCAGATAGAAAGAGAAGGTACACCCCACGAGCGGAGCTGTGGTTCTTCCTGTGTGATTGGGGGGAATGAGGAGATGGGATGGAAAATCTACTGCTGCTCTGGCACAACAGGTGCATGAATTGAAGGAAGACAGGGCTGGGAGAGGAAGTTCCATTAAAAATAAAGCATCTCCAGTTGCTCGTATCCAAACTGCCAGTTATGATGATGATGACATGACTGATCCCCTTGAAGAACCTCCAAGACATATGCCCAGGGAAAGAAGGATAACCAGGCTTAGAGGGGCCCTGCCTCTGGCCAGGTAGAAGCTGGGGAAAACCATGGGTTTTGGACTGTGTGGATAAGGCTTTAGTTGATACTGCTGCGCAATGCACATTAATCCCATCGAGACATGTGGGGGCAGAACCTGTTTCTACTGCTGGCACAACAGGGGGATCACAGGATTTCACTTCGGTGGAACTTCCTCTCTTCCTTCCAGAAGCGGTTGCTAATGCAGCTGGTGTGTTTTATAACTATTTTTAGTTATAAAACTATTTTTATAATTTTTTTAACAAAGACAGTATTTTTTTTTTTAACAAAGACAGTACCTCACTGATGCTTCAGAGCTAGCACTGGAACTTCAGCATGCCCAAAATTAGGTTAGCCAAACTTGTTTTGGTAAAAAGAACAGTGCTTCATACTCAAGTAAAACACTGTGTGGGCAGAGTATAGTGAATCCTGTATTTCACAATATTTTAACTCAAAACCCAGCTGCAGTAAAATTTCAGCTTGCAATGCTAAAAACCCCAAAACTGTAACCACAATGAAGTGTGACAAGTTTCAAGGCTAAACAAAACACAGTTCATTGTGCCAGCTATTCAGAGCTGCAGATGATTATCAAACCCCCAAATTTCACACCCTCCCACTTCAACATGAGAAATGTTGGACACATGGAAACAAAGAGCTTGATGAAGTATACGAGTTGTGATTTCTAGCTGTGTGTTAATTAGTTTAAACCTTTTATTCTTAAATATCTTAGCTTACTACTTTGATAGCACTGAAGAACTTCTTAAGGCAGACATTTATATTTACATTATGCACTTAAAACAGGCTCCTTCACCAACAGCCTATGCTACCTGACAGCCAAATTCAGATTTTACCTCTCCCTGTCAATTTTATGTGGAGTCTGAAGTTAAATTATTTACTCTCTTTGCCTGCAATTGGTCTCAAGGAGGTTAAGATCTGGTTAAACACAATGTCCTGAATAAAAACAAGAGAACACCACAGCTCCCATGGTGTTCCAGATTTGTGTAACACCACCTGAAATCAAAGGACTCCACAAAATGCTGAAATATGAGTAGGGAATGCCTATTGCAGGGACCTTGTCACCTAAAAAGGAGCCAAGTGCAAAAAGAAGGGGGAAACATGCAGACATGATGACACTCTACTATCAATTCTCACAGTTTAAAGCTGCCAAAGTCCATTCGACATGGTTCTCAAAGCCTCAGCCCTGAGATAACTTATAAATAATCAGGTTTTTCTTTGGAGGAAGGGTTCTGAAAAGTTAACTCTGTGCCTTCAAGCTGCCAAAAAGAAACTCTAAAATAATTTTTAGGTTTGGATGTTTACATTAACCACCTGGTGTTGGATTACTTGGCTTTGGCAATATGAAAATCAAGGCTGAGGTAGGGCTAGTGACAAGAGAGATCAGAACCCCAGCTCATGGAATTAAAGTCAATGCTACACAAAATTTGTACAGATTTTCTTCAGCTCTGTGATACATGTAAGCAGCTGCCTCCCCATATTTTACTGAAAGCATCTCCACTTGAGTACTCCCTATTTGCTAGGTGTTTTATTTTGCAAAATAGCCTAACTGAAAAAAAATCACTTTTGATTTGTATTTGGGACATCAGTACTTTGACTGGCAGAAGAGGAGAGCGAGGAAAGTCACATTCCTTAGGTACCACAGGCATTCTGCATTAAGATGCTGCAGTCATCTGCATGAATTTGAAGAAGAGCAGAACAGCAGTGTCAGAAAGGCACTGGATTAAGAAACAGGGGTAGGTTAAAGTTAGTCAAGAACTGCCAAAGGCACTGAAATGAAACACAGACAAGTGAACACTACAAACACAGATAATTTCCCCTGTGCCTCTAAGCTGTGGCTGGAACTGCAATGGCAGGAGAACATGTGAGTGGTACCAGCAGTAGTCAGAACCAGTGACTTCAGCAGAGACCAGAATGGTCCTGCACCCAGGCAGCGCCACAGGCAGTGTCTGCAGGGTCCTGGCACTCTCCTTGGAAGAAGCAGGCACAGTCAAGGTTACTACAGTGCTCAAGGCAAAGCAACTAACACTGCCACAGGTGAAAGGCACATCAGAAATCCACAGCAAGGAGACCACAGCATTAGGCCACCCAACTGATTCAAGCTGCAACCTGCTCAAATATACGAGTCTGACCCAGACAAGTTGATCTTATCTGTCTCACAGGTGAAAGTAAACACCTGAGATAGTAGGATGCAATTTGATTGTGGCAGGGGAAAAACAACTGCTTTAATAAACTCCATCAGGAGCAGGAATCTCTATCACCAAACATACACAGATCCAGAACCTCCACAACAGCTGCATGGAACGTGGTATTAGGATCTAAACTCTGCCTTTCCACCCACCACATGCAGGACACTTGTAGCATTTAACTGGGTGGATAAGGGCAACTCCTAACCTTCAATGAAAAAATTTACACAGCAATTAATTAAAAAAAGAACAAACGGCCATTTTGAGAATTAAAACTTTTATTAGTGTATTCACATATTAGGCAAATGCAACACGCATGAAGCTTATTTCTTAGGTCCACAAGTTCTACCAATACATTAGTCTACTGGTAAAACTAGCACAAACTGGTAACTGCTTTGCCAATTTTTGAAAGGTGTCTGGCCCATTTTCTCAAGGCTTGATTTTTGGTATTGCTTCTATGCCCTAGTCATTATGGCATAAAAATATCCATCACTATCATCAATTCAGTCAAGTGATTAAAAGCTGTAACACTGGCCACATTTTTGTTCTCAAAGCTAAGTTATCACTAGCTGTACTTACAAAGTACAGAACTAGTGTAATTGATGAAACAATGGGAAAAAACAGACAAAGGCAATCCTGCTACTGCCACAATAACAAAAGAATGACAGACAGCTAGATCACAAGATTGTTAGTAAGATGTGTATTTTTCAAGTCAGAATAACCCTTCTATACAGTTTCCCAACCCAGCCCCAACCCAGACTTATTTGTAGAATATATTTCAGAATATTTTTAATATGGTGCAGCTGTAGTGTCCAAGGGTTCACAATAACATGCACTGTCATGAAGAACCTGGAAGTCCTCCTTCGCTGGTCATACCTCAGCAACCACTATCCTAGAGGTTTTGCAGAAGCAACTACTTTTAATAACAAGGCCCATTATGGCATAATGAATGCATATGATCTGGTGTGTAAGTAAACTATAAAAGCGACTCAGATAAGAAATTTAAATTCTGTACTGAAATATGTTAAGAAGCTGCATCTATTTAAAACCTAAACAAAGAGTCTAGCTTACCCCGGGAAATAATTTTTCAAGGTATACGGCTCCGAAAACTAAACCCCATTATTTTTAGTGAATATGAAAAAATGAAAAAAATACAGATGATAAGGGGTAAGACTTATTCAATAAAAGAAAAATAAATAAAGATGTAAGGGGTAAGCCAATAACCTTGTGCACTTAATCCAATATCCAAAGCCATGGTAAATTCTCAGTCCATGAGAAAAAAAATCACTCATTTCAATGATCCAAGGTACAAAATAGTCCCAAATTACACCACTGTCAGCAAGACTGCTGGCAACAGATGCATCAACTCAAATGGGTATCAAAAAGTAGACTGCTAGTGTGATGGACACTCAGAATTTATAATATGAATTCATTTTAGGCCCCATTAAGTATATAAAGTGTCTTAAGACTTCACAGATAAATCTCAAGACATTTCTTTCCCTTCCAATGGAGGGACTTTCTCTTTAAGAATGCAGCAAAAATTCAGCTTTTCTATAAGGAAAGTCTTTTTATGTTTAGGACAACTTGAAAACCTGCTTATATTAAAAAAATACAAAAGAATAAGGGAGCAAAATCTTGGAATTTCATGAGATACTTGCCCCAATCAAAAAACCAAAATTACTATTTATGGGAACTAAAATGTAGAACAGCACAATACTGTGATATTTGAGATCATGATACATTATCTGTATATATACTTAGCTATTCATGTTATTGATAACCATTAGGACACTCAATTATATACCCAATAAAAAACACCATTAAAGAGTCTTTAGAACAGTCCCTTCTTTCTGAAGAAGGCTTTTCTATACACTAAATTTTCATCTAGTATCAGAGTATAGGAAACAGAATCCACAAGGTGCTTTAACTGATGAGACCTCAAGTGCTGTTTTTTCTTTTTTCTTTTCTTTTTCTTTTTTTTCTTTTTCTTTTTTTTTTTTTCCTTTTTAAAAAACCTTTTTAGATAGTAAACAGTTCATGGGGACCACACACAAATACTACGACAGACGAGCTGTTATATTAAGTCTGTTGACTGGACTCGGTTTTTAGCCCACTGGTGACAGAGGAGAGTTTTAGGACATGCTGGAGCAGCGAACTGAAGGGGAGCCCATCTGAGTCAATACTTTGTCCAGCCACTGTAGAGGCCCGTTCAGGTGAAGCTCAATCCAGCAAGGAGTGCTTGTTACCGTCTGCCGCCTAGAAAACAAAGAATAGGGAAAAGTCACTCTATGGGGTTGGTGTCACCAGGTTTTGGCAGCAGGGAAGGCTTCTGCCAGAAGCTGCCACAAGCTTCCTTTGTGTCTAGCAGAGATATCCTTTGGCAGCTCTGAAGATGGACATGCTGCTGGTCAAGGCTGGGCCAGTTAGGAATGGTGATGTCTCTGGGATAACAGATTTAAGAAAAAAATGAGGTTGTTACCCAGTTTTAATTGCCACAGAAGAGTAGGGTGAGAACAAGTGAGAGGAACAACTCTGCAGACACAAAGGGCAGTGGAGAAGGAGGGGCAGGAGCTGCTCCAGGCACCAGAGCTGAGATTCCCCTGTAGTCCATGGAGGGCACCAGGGTTGCAGAGATGCACCTGCAGCCCCTGGAGGAGCCCATGCCAGAGCAGGGGATGCCTGAGAGAGGCTGTGACCCTGTGGGAGGCCTGTGGAGAGGGAAGCCCAGGCTGGAATTGCCTGTCCCTGAAGGCCTGCACCCCATGGAACTGTGATCCATGTTGCAGCAGTTCATGGAGAATTGTTGCCCATGGGATGGACTCAAACTGGAGAAGTTCATGTAGAACTGTCTCCTGTGGGACAGACCCCACACTGGAGCAGGGGAAGGATTCCAACTCCTCTTCCTGAGCAGTGGCAGGAACAACACCTAAAGAACTGACAGCGACAAACATTCCTACCTCCCTTTGCAGCTGGGGAAGAAGGTAGAGCTGGCAAGTGGTGAAGGTGTTTTAGGTCTTTTTTAACTGCTCATTATCTTGCTCTGGTTGTGTTAGCAATAATTCATTCAATAATTCTGATTCAAGCCTGTTTTTCCCAAATGGTATTTGGTGAGGGTCTCTCCTGGTCCTTATGACCATTTTGCTCTATTTTCTCTCCCCAATCCAGCTGTGGGCAGGAGTGAGAGAGCTACTTTGGTGGCTGCCTGGAATCCAGTCAGAGTCAACCCACTACAGCCAGAGAGCAGGTTCAGCTGCCACAAAATTCAGCATCATATGATTAAATATGTTTCCATCTGTATCTAGTACACAGAGATAAAAATCTGTAACCATTACTGTAACTGTTACTAAACTTTTTCCAGAAAAAAGGTCCGAAAACTCCAAAGCACTTCACATATGTAAGACAAATCAGTAATTACATGCTTGTCCATAATAAATTAAGAATATTTCACCCTGTAGAATAATAACACAAGTATTTTCTTCAAGTGCCACACCAAGAGCCTTACTTCTAAAAGGAAATTCAGAAGTGAAGGTTGTCCAACGGATGCAGTATTCACAGCACAAACAACTGTGTGCAGTTGTGTCTCAACCTTTCAAGGGTCTGCATGCGTAACTGGATTTGAATTTTGTAGACAACTACTGAGAATACGGAATAGAAATCCTTGGCTCTGCACTGCCAGCATGGCCAACAGCACAATGCTATGGTGATCATAAGCTCTGGCTTTTTGAGGTAAACTAGATGATAAATGTACCAAGGAAATTGGTAGATGTTGTCAGAAACACAGTATCAAAACACAGTGTGGTTGCACTGTGCTAACTGATGGTATCTCAAAGGAACACCAAACTTTATCTCTGATTTCCCGTAATCTTACACTTCTGCATGTGTTTTGTACTACAACATCCTCACAGAAACAACTGAAGTAGAAATTGGGTTTTCCTTGTCTTTTATACTAACTTGCCTATAATTTTTCACAATAGAAGCCATTGTTTAAACACCATATAGCAAATCTCAGCAAAGGTGAAGGACTGACAACCATAAAAGCTTCATTCTCTCTTCCATATACCTTTGTTTCAGAGATCTGTTATTCAAACATCTTCCTTCTCATCTCCAAAGTAAAGAAATCAGTATTGGACAAAACAAACTCTACCTGAGAAATCCTATTTCACTGTACCCACTCTAAGCATGGGGTTTTCCCTAACCAGATTGGCAAGCCAATGGTTGCTAAGCCAGTTTTTCATAGTAATTCCAGCTATCCCAAGATTCAAAGGCAGCAGATTAGTCAGACACAAACAGAACTCCTTCATTTTTACTGTCGGCACTGCAGCCCTTTGCTTTAAGGAAATCTGTTTATATAAACAGAGGAACTGAAAAGGCAGAAAGATTAAGACAGTGAAGATTGATTTCAAAAGTTTGACATTTTCTAGGAGAAGACAGCAGCTGGGGTCTGTGCTCTTTCAGCACTCTACAGAACAGTTATCTTAGCCCCAAATGCCTATGCCAGAATGAAGTGATACAACAGAAAAACAAATCTAAACCACAGGAAATATAGTTCCATTTACTCTTGAATCCTCTCCCAAAGAAGGAAGTTCATTATTCCACCACTGTCAACTCTCCTACAATGTGTTTCACAATACAATTTCTCAAAATTTTACAACTGGTTCAGTTCAACAATCCTCCCTTTACACCACACTGGTAAAAACTGGTAAAACAGTGACAGTCACTGAGCAACTATCTTCAAGCTAAAAACTCAACTTCTTCAACCCAAACATTTCCAGTTCAAAGATCACTAATTACCTCTGCTGAACTTTCTTTAGAAGATGATCCTGGACCTAGATTGTTCCTGTGCTAACATGAACATTTGACTGGTGATCTGAACTTCTACCATCCCCAGTTTGGGCCAACATATAATAAAGCAAAAAGCTTTGTTAGGTATTGTGTCTACCAAGCCTATAAAACATACCACCTTGCTGTACCTGCACATTTATGCACATATGCTCAAAATGCAAGTAATGCTTTGCCTTTGCCTAAGCCTGGTCTATGAGAAATGTTTTTTTCACATAATAATGAAGCACACATGTTTTAATAAGAATGATGGGGTTTACAGTGTTTCCTGATCCATTTCGACAAGTCAAGCTACATTAATTTAAATTCAAGGTTGTGTCATTGGAGCCACCTCTTCTTGCTCTAATCCCAGCTAGAGCATATTTACAAGCTTTGTGTATCAGTAATTTATTAGCATCATCTTAAAGAGATGTGCAAAGAAATTAGTTCATCATGAGTCAGTAACCAGTTTTTGTGCTGGTTTGGCAGTGCTACCACTGCAGCTTTTTCAATCCTATGGTCTACAAACAGTTTATAGACCAACCACCAATATTCTCCCAACTTAGAAGTAACTTTAACAAAAGCCTCCCCACAGTTTTAAATCAGCACTTACACTCACTTCAAGATGCTTCTATATAATCTGACTGATTAAGCCTTTCTTCTGCTCAGATTTGAATGTTGTATTTAATTATGCCTAAGTGTATACATACTCCTTCAGAGCCAAATCCAATAGCTCTTTAAACCTGAGCCAGACTTTTTTTCTTACCTCTTCCTAACAAAGAGGTACCAATTTATTCCATTACTCAAATTTCTCATTTCATCTCATTAGACTACTACAAAATTGGCTTAATTTAGCTGAGAAACCTCCCCCACATACTGACACTGCTATTTACATGTATGTATTTCAAGAGCAGAATAGATAAAGGAATCAACCCAAGAGGAGCCTACACACCATTATTCAACTTCAGAAATTATATGGCTTTTAAAAAAATCGTTATGTATTGCATTAGGGTATTGACATGTCAAACTTCATTCTTTCAGTGGACAATTTCTAGAAAGGTTTAAGAGATTTGCTTAAAACCACAGGTCTAGCTCTCCAAAATAATGAAATCTTTAGAACTGCTCAGTTAGAAGTCAATTCCTTTTCTTCTTGAATTTCCATGCTGCATTAAAAACAGGCACTGTCCTCAACTACCACTTTTCATTTGTGCTAATAGAGAACACAATTGGAATCTATTCCAAAGCAGATAGAATGGTATTTCTTTCCACTCAAAGAACTGTTTTTAGAAGTTTTACTACATAAACACAATCATCTTACTCCTGCAAAGCTTTTTCCACTGCAAGTTCCAAAATACTTGCCATCCTTTAGGTGCATGCTCTCCAGCTATTCCATTCTGCAAAAGGCACTGCAAGTCTCTCTGCTGGGTACCACCAACCCCATCCTGCACCACAGCCTAAGGAACTCACGCTACACGCAGAGCAGGACAGAGACCAGAATGACTGCAAGCCTAACACACAGCAAATAACCAACCTCACAGCACAAACTGTGGAACTTTGAGATGATGGCGCGGATTTCACCACAACATGCAAGCCAGCAGGGCTGAGCAAGGGAACGGAACTTTGACGACATTCCTTGCTCAACAGTTGGCTTCAATGCAACACTAAAATCAGTTTATGGACTTTGTAACTTAGCAGTTCCATAGCTGAGGGGGGGAAAAGGAAAATATGGGTTCAATTTGCAGAGAGCATATCCACAATAGCAGCAAGAAGTGTGTATGTATGGCTTTCAAGCCAGAGAGAAATGGCATATTAGTGAAAGAACAAAAACTATTAACTCCAAATTTAAGAACAAAGGCAGTTCTTTTCTTACCTGTATTCAGCCCCCCATCCTTTAACAAAGCTCATTCTTATGGTACACATTCTAGTAAGCTGATAAACTGCTTCAAAGCCCTGATTCACAGATTGAGCCAGAAGAGCAGCAAATTCTTGGTTATTAAAGATTTTTAGATTGCATCCTATAAAAAGTCAAAAAGGTACAGTCAGTGAATACACTTGCATTTGCCCACAGAAGCCTGAATCTATGAAAAAATTACAAAAAAGGAAAGCAAACATCATTCAGTTAACATCTCCACTGGGTATTTTCACCCGAGACGTTTGGCAGGCCACTAACCTGGAGGAATTTTGCACACAGTTGCAGGATGCCAGCCGTATCTTTGATTGCAGTTGGGGCTCTGAACGAAGATCGCGCTATCACTCAGGCACTCGGCAAAAACCTCTCCGCCAATGTAATACAGACGCACTCCCCTGCCTGTAGCAAAATTCAAAAGAACTCTAGTTATGGTATGACACCAGCAGATTAGGGAAAAAGGGAGTTTATTTTTCAAAGAAGGCTAAGGTTTTTCTTTACAACACAAACAGAAATCAATTATCTACACGACCTCACTGCTGTGCTGACAGCTGTACCAGGAGCAGAACACAATTAAATTGTATTTTTCTCCCATGACTGCAAAATATATGAAGGAAAAGCAGAATTTTTGGTCAGAAATGAAAGAGCCTTTTTCAGCCATATAATGGCTTGTAACAAAATCCAAGTTCAGAAGCAGTGTTCATAAAACAGAGTTAAAATCTGTGCTAATATTAAGGCATTGTATGTGAAGCAGCACAGGCCACTATGGTCAAAAGAGAAAACATAAGATCACCACTGCAACACTCTCTGCTTACATACACCCACACTATTTCACAACCCACTGCATAGCCCTGTGCTGCTTTAACAAAAACAATATGACTTCATTTAGCCCTAGTACAAAAAAAAACCTGTGAAAAAAAATCTCAATTTTCCACCTTTAAATTGTTACTTTGTTCTGTCTCTTAGTGGAAAACAAATCTGCATGGTTTATTTCTAGTAGAAAGTAAATAATGTGCAAATGATCTCCCGGAGAGAACTATTTATAATTAACAGATTCTTCAGAGGCCATAGTTTCCATTCGCCTTTTTCGTTAAAACAATTTTTCAAACAAAATGTGAGCTCCCTCTATTAAAGAGTAAGGGCTCATGAGATTTTTGCTTTTCTTCATCATTGATCATTTTGACCAGTCAGCACAGGCACAGCCTGGGTTTCTGCACATTTAAATTTTATTAGACAAGCATCTGGACTTGGCATTTGGACTTGGCATAAAAGAAGCCAGTTCTACTGAAGAGGTTGAAATTTTACTGCAAGTAAAAATAACAACAACAAAAGAAATCTCATAAATATGGTTAATGAAAGTATCCAGGAAAAAAAAAAGAATGTAGGTAGTTTACTGAAGAACCTGAGGTCAAGACACTGCATTGCAGAAAACAACATTCTTGACTAACCATTACAAAGAAAACCTTAATCATGTCAAAACAATGGGTTCTCAATAGCAGCTTTTTCCATTTCAGAAAAGAATCCAGAACTTCATTCTATCAGTGTCCATTCTGTATTTTATAAACTACAGTAAATTAAGCAACATGGGAATATTTTGTAATTAAAGCTTAAATTTCAATTACAAGCAATCCTGAATATAAATGCTGCCCACAGCAGAGTGGTCCATTGAGGATGCTGGAAGCCACAAATCTGCCCCCTGGGATGCTTTGGTGCACTATCATTTTCCAGAAGGCAAGAACAGCAATGTGAGCTGTTGGAGTGCCACACAGTAGAGTGGCTTCCTCCTGTGCTGCCCTGAGCGTGACAGCTGTGTCACTGCAGCTGCCACCACCTATGGGGCTACCAAGTGAGGAAAGGCAGCTCCTTTCAGCTCCAGCCATCACTACATCTCTTCCCAGTTCAACTGGCTTCAGCAGCAGAAGCTGCCATGCTTCTTCCTAATTTCAGCAGTGACTCTGTGTCTTTCCACTTCTGTTTTCAGCCAGTGAGACCAAACTATCCTTGACAAGCCCTGAGAGATACGGCTGATGGCTGGCAGCACAAGGGTGAAAGGAACCCAACACACATCCTACCTGGGTCATTCCAGACAATTTAACCAACAAAATGAAATTAAATAGTTAAAAGATCAGAGATCTTTACCTATATGTCGCCTTGTCATTTCCACTGTAGCATTTCTGTTTACATTGGAAAGCAGACCTAGACAAAATCGCTCTGAATTTGATGGATCTGTAAAGCCATCTACAGTCAGGGAAGGCTGAGACGCATGGAAGGTTTCTCCCACTCTTTGATTCAACTCATAATATGCTATTGAACACCAAAACGCAGGCTCCGAGTAAGTAACTGGTTGCAAGTCTAAAAAAAAATTTTAAAAACCAAACTTAACACAGATTTTGAGGCTGAAAGTAGATCGATCTACCCTGCTATTTGTCTCTCCCAGAAATGACAGCAGTAGTCTCCTCAAACTACTCAAACTCTATTTTGCTTGCTGTCCTTTTTACCTACTTCAGTAAATAGAATGGAATTCAATCTTCCACACAAGGGAAGGAGGAGGGGAAGAAGGGATGATCTAATCTGACCACAGCTCATTTAGTTCAGTACTTGCATTTTGCTCGGCAAAATGATTAAGCTAATGGTGCTCTGAGCGCCAGACGCTGAGGCATTCCTGTTGCCTTTTCTGTAGCTTGCAAACATTTTGGCAGCATTAAAGAAAAGATTAAACTATCAAACACTGAACAACAAAAAGGAAAAAAAATATGAAAATCATGTTCTTTTGTATTACAGTCTCTCTTTAGATAAAGGTAGTTCTAAGCTACTTTACTGTCCCCTACTAGAGACTCTTCCATGTGTATCTTCAGGTTTTTTTCTTCATTGCTTCCCCTTTTTACCTACCCTAATTACTTACTCAGCATTCTGCATTTTCCTGTCACATCCTGTCACCATTCCTTAAACAAACCCATGGCAATCTGATCTTCCTGCGGCACTTACACAGACACACAGCAATAGCACTGGATCAAAGCAGGTGGGCTACTAATGTGGGAGCAACTACTGTGCTGCGGTTACAGGTGAAACAGTACATGAGAAGAGCAGCAGAACACACACACAAGGGAGACAGCAAGTCTGGGCAGCATCACAGAGAGGCAAACATCCTTTTAAACTATTCATTTTATAAATGCTATTCCTGCACACACAAAGATACCACTCCTTCTCTTTGCTACGAGTTCAACAGGTACAGAAATAGAGTAATTGTTAACAAGTGATTAACCCAGCCCCATTATGCTTAACACCAGGAAGCCAACACAACAGTGACCTCTTAATATAGCTCTTAATTTCTTACAGCACATTTTCACTTTTAAAGTAATTACACATATAATGAAGAATCACTACACATGGAGAAATAATTGTAAGTATTTCCAGCTTACCCAGGCTATGATTAACTGGAGAGAGAGTACTAGGAGACAGCTCTGCTGGAGATCCTGTTGAAGCAAGACAGACAGGTTTCAGAGCAAATGTTTTTTGTTATTTCCCATCAGTAGGCATAACCATTATCTATATCAGGTTTTCATTGAAGTTTTTCAGAGTAAGAAACATCAGTTTTCTGGAATATCACACACTTACTCTGAACTAGGATTTCATTCAATCTTCCAGACTTCTGGGTCCCGCCCCCCTCCTTGTAAAGACTCAATTAACTTAGCATATTGTATTTGGCAGAACTCTGCCACTTTGCGCGCACTCTCAACGTTACTTATGTACTTCTCCAGTGAGAAGGTAGTGATTTCCCAAATTCAGTAAAAAAACAGGTAAGAAAGAGTCGATGAGACAAGCAAGACATTGCCTCTCTGTTCTCAAAGGAAAGGGGTTATCTTGAAAAAGACCTTCCAGTATCTGAAGGGAGCCTTCAAGAAAGTTGGAAAGGGACTGTTTACAAGAGCAGGTAGTGACAGGACAAGAGGGAAAGGCTTCAAACTGAAAAGAGGAAAGATTTAGATTAGATATTGGGAAAAAAAAAATCTTTATGCTGAGGATGGTTTCCCTGAGGCACAGGTTTCCCAGAGAAGCTGTGACTGCCCCGTACCTGGAAGTGTCCAAGGCCAGGCTGGACAGGGCTGGGAGCAACCTGGGGTAGTGGAAGGTGTCCCTGGTGGAAAGAGACGGTCTCTAAGGTCCCTTTTATCCCAAACCATTCTATAATTTATGATTCTATGATTGCCAGAAAAGAGCAAGCTAGATTTCCTCATTTGAGGAAATCATTCTTTCCAGGAAGGAGGAATTTAAACACTCAGAAAACATGAACTCTCCAACACAATTTGCACACAAGGTGGCAAAATACAGAAAGGCTTTCACAGAAACATTCCTACAGTGACCGCTGATGTCAGGCTGTTTTAATTAAGGTATTTATTGTCACATAGTGGGAAAATATTGCAGTTCTTACAGAAAATGGTGCAGCGGATTCCAACTTACTGAAAATGGTTGCTAAGATTAGCTAACCAAGCACACTCAAGTTTGCCAACACACAGCAGGAGGTTCTTACCCAGCACATTAACTGTGCTTTGTCCAAGTCTAAGGTCAACCACATTATCTAGAAACCCTTACATACAAAGGCACAAATGCCGTTACTTTTGCCACAGAACCTTCCACACAAGAACTAATTTTAAACATGGCAGAAGTGGTAAGTTTGTCAGAGTTAGAGACAGGTTCTCAGAACACAAACTGTCTATAACCTTGTTTAGGCCAACAGACATTGTGCTTCAATGAACCTGTTTGCCAGGGAATGGCTGAAACCAATTAGCTATTAAAATCTATTTTAAGGGTTTCTGGTCAAGTCTTAATTAGACTTGTATGCTTCTGTTACAGAACAAATGTAATATACTTAATATGTCACAGAATGTTTTAGAAGCACTTCCCTGGCAAAAAACTGATTTGTTCATTAAAGACTGAAAGCGGTATTTTAGGCATAAAACACCAGGTTTTACAGAGGAAAACTGCAATCATCTTTTGGGCTGAATCCATGCTCCTATGCAGAGGGATCCCAGCTAGTAATACAAAGCCTTGAAAGTGATGAAAAATAAATGGTACCTGTATCCATGCTTTGGTTCAGCTGCTGGTCACTTGTTTCTCCATCTTCACTGATATATCCTGGAGGAGGTGTTTCTTATAAAAAAAAAGGAAAATCCACCAATTTGTAAAATGACTAGGCAAACTTCTGTAAGATCTAAGTCTTGTGCACTTTGTCATGACATCTTCATGAGCTCTGTTACACCTACCTGAACACTGAATCTGAATGTCATTTTGCTGTCCCTTTTTCCTTACAGTAGGACTTCAAACATGTTACCTGCCCTATTGGTATGTAAAATGTATCTTCTTTTGTATGTCAGTCAGTTGCTGACATTTGTTGTATAAATATCAGAATCCTTGTTTGTTCCATTTAAGACAAGATGCTGTCACTACAACGAGTAACAATTTTATAAATTGTGATCAACAGCTTTCATATTTAGTAGAATCACAAATGAAAAAAACCATCTGGTGATTTCCACAAAAAAATAATGTGAGCTGCCTTCATGTAGGATAACCATCAGATCAGATACCCTCCCACACCTTACTGAAGTTGTTAGATTTAAAGGTTGTTTTTCAGTTCAGTCCCCAAATACATATTTCTTCCATACATAACAGCTGATTTGACTCATTTATAACTACATTAACTTAAAACACTGCACAAGTTCTGTTATTGTTACCACTAATACTTCTAAGCTCTACTGAAACTATCATCTTTTAACTAGCTTTCTTTAAAGACAGAATTTCATAGACCAAAGCAAATTCAGTACCAACTTGGAAGCGTTCTGATACCAGAAACTGTGTCTAATTCCTCTGAAACATCTTCAAAACCCAGGAGAGTATGCATGTTCCTTTTCTCCACTCAAGATGTTCTTTCTAATCCAGATAACGAGTTAACCAACTGCCTTTCAGGAAATAAATTTCTTTGAACTGGGCAAATGTCTTTTCCTACATATTACAGGCAAAACCTGTGTTTCTTTAGTGAAAGTGTTTGAAGCTAACTATCTCTACAATCACCTTAGAATTGTCTCTGAAACTTCCAGGGGTTAAACACCTTTAATTACACTATTACCAAACAGTAGAAATTTAAAGATAAAGCCTTTTTGCTTAAGAAGTAAAATAAAGTTATAACAAGCATCATGTCTGAGATGTACTGCAATATTGTGAGATCAGAAGGAAACCAGTGAGAGGAAACTAGATTAAGTCCGTTGATTAAATTAAAATTAACTGAGAGAATTTTATCTTTGATTCATTCTGTGTGCTAAGTATAGACATGACAGAATTCAATTTAAAAGGAGAATTAAAGGAAATCATCACTAGTAAGAAATATGATAACAAAAATAATATCTATTTTGAAGATTTTTACAGCATTCATTGTGATAAAGGGGACTCCACCCTTCTCCAAATCATTAGCTACAGCTAAGCCCACAGCTGTGGCAAAAGGTCAATACACATTTTCAATCCAACCCATGAGTCCTGTTTCCAACTGCTAACCTGGGCACTTTGGCACAGATTACTCTCCATGTCTGGTCTCTGCCCAAACACAGAAGATTTACTCTACCTAGTACTATTAGCAGTTTAGGGCCAGAGGTTGAGCACCACACAGCTGGAAATGAACACTCAGGTGGGGCACCAAAAATTTAGAGCTTGAGTGCTGCCACAAGTGTGGGTGATGCAGCTCAGCCCATCCAGAACCTGAACTGGAACATGCAGCTCCCAAAGGCCACCCTGCTCCTGCTCTCTTGCAGATCAAGTACTGAGACAGGTCTGGGGTACAAAGCTACCAGATGTGAGCCTGCCCTCCCACTGAAGAAAACGGTTCTCTGAAAAACCCTATCAAGGCACACAAGGCTTATCAGAACCCAGCCAAGCATTCCAGATTAAGTCAGAAAGGTCAAATAAAGTAAGATACCATGATATGAGCACAGGAGGAGGGTGTCAGTGACAAAGAGAGGGAGGTGTGGTTATCTGCATAAACATTTGAAGATCATGGGAATGCCTACAATCACCTTGAGCAAACTTCCTGCAAATAACTACTTTAGCTCATTTCCATAGCACTGGATTTGCAGAAAGTGGCTTTCCAGTAAGCTGTTTGCAAACCTTACCAAAAGCATTCAGTTTGAGTTAAAAAAGTATAAGCAACTTAGGAAAGCAACACCAATTTCTAGCGCCTTAAATTGCTCTATAAAGGTGGAAACAGATGTGGCCAAAATTAAACAGAAAGGTCAAATTAATTGATTGTTTAATGTAATTTCAATTCTTGGATATATTTAAAGAAAACACAAGTAACATCCTGCTTAAGACATGTATGTACAACTTGTACATTGCACATATTTGACTTTTGGGGCAGTCATCTCATTCTTTCAGACTCCAGATGTGAATTTTCAGCTTATTTGTAACATGAATGCATTAAACATTTATGAGCAAACTTCAGCTTTACTTGGGGTTTTACACTCCATGTGACTTCCTGAAGAGATAGGAAACAGGAAGTTGGGGCGGGCAAAAAAAGTCACTGATTTTATGTTTCAATGAGGGTAACAGGGTTTCAGGTGCAGCAGATTAGCATTGTTTGTTTTGGGGTGGAAAAGGGGGAAAAGAGAGAGAGGAGAAATTCTTTAACAGTTCAATATTGTTAGGTTGCTCTTTCATATTAGAAAGATAAAACAATATGCACACAATATTAAGAAAAAGCTAAAGCATACCACTATTGATGTGAACCACAGATCAAGACACTTAAGTCACTTCTTTGCAACTTAAAAGTCTTCTCCACATATTACATAGGATGAGATTGAGCATCAGTTTATTACTCAACCTCAAATGCACAGCATTTGGCAACCCCTGCATGTTTATGAAAGAGACTTAAAGCAGAAGGTGAAGATCTACTGTGGACTCATTAGCATTCCGGATCTCAAACAAGCTACTGAAACCAAGTCAGCTATTGTGAAATGACAGCAATATAGTTTCATGCAGGATCATGTTCTGCAAACAACAATGTTTAGGTATTTCCACTGGAATTAGTACATGAGATCAACTAAATCTGATTTAGTGGTGCATATTTCAATTAATTTGATCATTTACAAGGATGAAATTACCATCTTTGTTCCAGTGGCACAATGTCAGAACACACTGTCTAGTGTGGGAGTTAAGAAAATACCTGGTATGTAATTGCTCTGTGGCTCAATCCCAGCTGGAAAGTTAGTGTTCTCAGGAATGGAATGGGTATAGTCATCCAGAGGTGGCAGCTCCGTTAGGATCTCAGTGTGCCGTGGCACAAGCACAGGAGGCAAGACTGGAAAAGCAAAATTCAAAAATCACTGGTAATCAAAACACAAAATTTTTTGAGCTAAAACAAAAAAAATAAATCTAAAACATCTAAGAGTTTCTTCAGATGTTTTGAAATCTTCTGAAACTCAGCACTGCTAATACTACATTTGCACAGCTAGTTACTGGAGGAGATGGGGTAAGGTGCCATTCCATTCCATTAGCATAAGTAAATCAACTTTTTTGTCCCATCCACTCTGAATTGTACCTGGCTAGCTGGGAACTGCTAGCAGTCCTGGAAGTGTTTATAAACACATTTGTAAAGATTTTTCAGTAACTTTACTATTAAAAACTTTCAGGGATATGATCTCAAAAAGAATCTTGTACTTCTACCAAGAGAGGACATCACCTTTCTCTCATTTTTCATTTAAAACATTATGCTGAAAAAACACAAACAGATGCTGACACAGAAAGTCAGAAGCAGTCCTCCTACCTGGTGTCTCCACTCTCTGGTAGTGGTAAGGGTTTACACATACTTCATCCTTTTTAAGATTAAAAGCATATTCACAGTTTTCAATTGCCTTAAGTTCATGGTGGCTGTGCAGGTCTGGCCAGCGCCACAGGCGGCAGTAAATGACATGTGGCAGTCCCTTGCGGTGAGACACCTGCAGACGGCCATCGAGGGATCTGCAGGGGAAAGATGTGGAGAAGCATTTACAGTCTGCGTGCTGCCTCGGTCCCTCCAGCAACAGAGTACACACATGGGTAGCTCATTCTCAGAATTCAGTGCGTTGACTCTGCTAGTGACATCTATACTCTGACTGAAAGGCTTCAAATGCAATGAAAATGATCATATCAAGCAATGTCAACTCATGTTTGAGCTGTTCAAATTATTGCCAGTGAATTTAGAATTCATTAAAAGCCACTTACATACAACCATGTATTTAGAATGATTGCTTCATATACTTTTTTTTTTTTTTTTAAATGCAGAAGACAGTTGTTAAAAATAAAATCACACACTTAATGGTCCCTTCCACTGCTAAAGGCACCTCAAGGCTTTGCTGTGGCATGGATGCTTTATGGTTTTAAGCATAAGAACTCCCACAGGACTGCAAATAAGCCTATAAGCAGTCAGCTGCCCAAGTGATCCACATGGCAGTATAACTGCAATGCAAAACACATGAATGCACATCTTGTAAGGGCTGTACAGTTTATCTTCTTCACTTCATCTGCCTTGCTACCAGCTGAAAATGTTTTGCTAGTTTTAAGACAGACTGCATATGCTTACACAAATGCAGATGTTTATGATTGTTATGGGATGGGAGACAAACCTCAATACACAAATCAAGCAATGTGACATGAAAAAATAAAGACCCTGTTCAGAATTTGCCCACCATTAAGTACTGAAGAATTTACAAACAATTCTTTAGTAGCTCGTATCTGAGCCAATTAGCAAGATTTAACTGAAAGCTTGTGGCATACAAAGCAGTTTAAACACTTTGTAAGATTAGGTCTAAAGAATTAAGTTTTCCAATTTTGTTAATATAAATACCAAATCACATTAGAGCTTGCATTTAACAAGTCTTCCCATTCTTTCAAAAGCACTGGCATGAAAAAGGAGTAATAGGAGAATTAAGAGTTTCATTGGTCAAAACATCAGCTGTGAACACACTGATTTCTACACTGGCAAGGAAATACTTCAAAATGCTGTACCATGAGAGGCCTAGGAATCATTTTAGTCTATTTTATAGCTAAAGCATCCCATTACAGACCCTCCAAAGCCAATCCCTCCCACAAGATTTTTATGATGCGAGAGAGGGCAGAATATTCACCTGGTTTGTTCAGAGAAGCTGTAAAGGCCTGCTGTATCCCACTGATCTATCGTGTTTGGTGTACTCAGTCCCCAAATTTCAGAGCAAGTGCTGTGCATAAATTGAAAACAAAAACAAAAAATTGATATGAATATGGAACATGGTTATTCAAAACACCATGATGTCAAACATGGAAAAATGTACAGAATACTTCCTTTCACATAGAAGATAGAGCACTGTTAGACTGGCATTTAAATTGACATCTCATGCTATATTTTCTATATGAAGGAGGCTATCAAAATGGAACAAGTGATTCAAGGCAAATGATAAATGTTTTTAAAGGTGAACAAGTTCTCAGGTTTCAGATAATTGATACAGTTGCAATGCTCCTTAAAACAGGCAAAACTTCCTCAGCCTAGTTCTTTACAAAATTCAATTTTAAAAGGTAGTTTCTGGGTTGGGTTGGTTTTGGGTTTTTTTTTGTTTTTGTTTGTTTCTAAACATAAACTGCCCTAAGACTTCAAACAAAGGCCATGTGTATCCAAAACTGAACATCACAATCTAAAGGTCAAGTATAACCACTTGATTCATCAGCATTAATCTCATTTTCCATGCACAGACTAATTTGTTGCTATTCTGAAAAACAAATTCAAACTCTGAAGAAAAACACATTACAGCTGCTATTAGTTGTTTTCTGTACTCTCCTTGATTAAACAGCTAAATATTCTTTCACACAGTATACAAAACAGAATGTTGTACAGTGTAATACCTTAAGATTCAACTATCACATATCTTTAATTGCTAAATCAAGCAGGAGAAAAGGAAAGGCAGCTAAGCCTTTACCAAACTGGCTCAAGGAGCAGATCACAATGGCAAAGACAAAGGAACGTTCAGTCATGGACACAAACTAAAGCAGAGGCAAATTTACACAAAGCAAGAAAACAGCATAGGATTGTAAACAGGCAGCAGCAGACTTTCAGAAGCATAAATGAAGCTCAGTTCTGTAACATACTTGCTCAGTTACCACTGAAAACTGACACTTTATTTTATATAAGTAACATATTTAAATACTCTCACTTCAGAAATGGAGAGAATTTGTTTCACAAGCAAATTTCTCCTTCCTAATTACACAGCCTGAAGTTGGCTGGTTGCTGTATTACCTTTAAAATTAACAGCCTCTGAAAAGTTGAAACAGGAAGAATCCAAGGTCACCAAACTTCTGATTTTAAATACAAGTGTTGTGACTGAAATTTAAATTATGAAGTTCAGCTGATACACTCAAGTTTGGACTGAGTGCTTAAGAAAAGAAAAGAAAAGTGAGGCTGATGTTTTTATTTCTTTTCATTACACAGGGAAAATTCATTAGTGTTACAAAACAAAAGAGCAGACAGCACTTCATTGGACTTGAAACCACTGTCAGGGCTGACAACCACCTCAATTCCACAGTGACTTTTAATAAACCTAAGTGTTGGCAACTGGTGAAGGCAATGAATGGGTCTTGCTTCCTTCTTGCCTCTACCACACACCTCACTTCTAATGCCATCCCAGTGAGGCTGAAACATGCATGCCAGTGAGAAGCAACCCAAATCAATAAACTGGCTATCTGACCAGAGAACAAACATGGCTGAAAATATCTGTTTTGAGTTACTTTTCAGTCAGATCACTTCTCTTTACTGTAGTTATATGAGCACTACAAAGGAGAGTGTAACTGTGGGTGGCAACAGCCTGCTTTTATCACAAATAAATATGTTAAATAAAATAAGGCCTTTTGATATATTACTGATTATAGGTACAAGTAAAATCCTGTACTAGATGAGTTTGCCTAGCAGAGAGCAGCAGAGAGCCAGAGATGAAGGCCCATTCTCTGGCAGAGATCCAGCTCTTCAGAAAAGCCAACCATCCTGAACAAGTTGCATCCAGATCTCAAGCAGCATCACAGCTCTCTCGAAGGAGTGGGCAAAGAGGGATCCTGCATCAGCAGGGCCTGCAGCCTCTCTTTTCCACATTCCTACGATGCCGTCAGGAGCCTGGGTCGACAGAAGCTTTGCAAGGATTGAAGCAGTTGCCCTGAAGACACACGGACACCAGGGAGCATCTCTGCACTGTACTGTGTCCTTAAATATGCACCACTACTGCTGCTAAGACAGATCATCTCTACGTGCAATTAGAAGAACAATCAGCAGACACAAAGCCTGCTGCTTATTAATTGACACAGTGAGCTCTGACAGCTCACTACCTTTGAGCAATGGATCCTTCATACAAAGCAGCGCTCCAAAATTGTGGAGCTGCCACACAGATTACACATTCCCAAAATTGTGGGGTGCATCCCTGGCGTAAGCATGACATTGCCATGCATTTGGTTCACAAGGCTTTTAATACAGCACATGCAGGAGTAAAATTTCATAGCCCTTGACAAAACAAGATGAACAGGAGCAGTATTTTATATTGCTGACCTCTTCTCCCTACTAATATTTAAAGCTGACAGCATATTCCACAACCTACAGAAAGACAAACAGTATCCTGAAGTGGACTGTGAGACAGAGCCACAGCTTGGAATGAAGCTCAAAACACCATGGAGGGAGGACAGGCCAAGAGGCACAGAAAAGTGATCAGTCAGAGCAGCAAAACTGCTCCAAAGTCGTTGGTTTACATGACATGCTATCCTCTGGGATGCACATCTGCTTAGAGTTGCGATTAGTACTAGTGTTTTACTGTTTCATCTACACCAGGACTATACTTAAACTCCAGTAATGCACAATCAAACACAGAAGAAAGAGCCTTCAGGAAATCATTCCATATGATCAATGAAGTCAGCTCAACAAAGATTTTACTGTTCGCTGGAAGAAACATCTAAAGAAATAAAGAGGTTTCTCTACTTCCTGCTGACATAAAAGACCCATTGCCTGCAAGGTGCAAGACCGTCCCCTCACCACGTTACCCAGGCAATAAATCAAGACTCTTAAAATTCACACACACGCACACCAGATCAAAACTAAATTCCTCACAACCTTAAAAACCGTACTTCAATACACAGTACTTCCATGAAAGGCCACAGTATGTTCATTCACCCACAAGCCATTGCCTGACAGAGGGCAAGCATGCCTACTCATCCCTGAAAGGTGGTGCTGGAAAGGTGACTGAATTCTGAAAGACGTTTTAGCCACTCGTAAAACCATCTGAAATTAAGACAAGAGGTACAGATTTTTAATAGTGCAGAATTACTGCCTCAAAATAAACAGGAATCACTCACTCCTGAATCTACCTTTCTGAAGCGTCCAAAATCTTGTGTGATGCAGAGTCCTTTCCATGCTAACTACTACATCTGTAACTAACATCTCTACTCATAAGTCAAGCCTTGTCTGCAAATATTCCCAGGCCCTGGAACATGATCATGTATGCTAGAAAGCAGCTAGGACATTCCCCAGCACCAGGCTGTGCCAATTATTGCTCTCCCACACAATTCCCAGGTTTGTGAGTCGCACACCATCGGGACCCAGTCACAGTGGACAATTCAGATGCAGCTCCCCTGCTCTGGGAGCTGAGGGCTGAAGAGAATGGACAAGGCAGTCCTGAGCCAGTTGGATGGTGCCTGGGAATGTTCCCAGGCACGTTTAATTTATTAGGAAGGAGGCAGCCAAAACATACCACCATTTCACCTTCAGTAAGCACTCAAGCTGAAGCCTGGAAGCACACTTCAGGCTTTGTATTTTACCAAACAAGGGGGTTTGGTTTTGAACTCGCTGTACACTGTATCACTGGTAAGCCATCATTGTTTTCAAAATATAATTTGGCTTCTGTGTCGCTGTACCTAAATGTTTCCTGTGCAGACAGTGTTTAAATATACTCCAAAACACAAGTTCAAATCTAATGTACTTCCTCTCTCCTGGACACTTTCATTCCAAAGAGCATTTTCACTGCTGTTCTTAAAACAATTTGTTGATAGAAACAAGGAAACATTTAGTCAACGATACAAAAGCTAGTTTTTTATCTTTTCAACGGTAGCTCCCAATTGCAAATCATCATGTTCTGTGGCCTTTAGTACTCCATGCTTCAACAGAAGATTGTTACTTTTGCAGTTCCCACAAGTAAGTGAATTTATTATAAGGGACTTCAGGGATATAAACACCAATTTGGCTCAGATTCCCAGGTGATGTGAAGGTCTAACACTAGAGAAAGGAGAAATGCTTCAAAAAAATTCGCAAGGAATATGAACTGTTCTTTGAGATCCAATACTTTTAGGGAAACCAAATCTAGCAGGTGTGTGGTTAAGCTGCTACACACTCAACCTGGGACGACTGGGCTTTGGGACTCTTTAGGACTGATGTGGTAAAGAAAGGATCAGATAAGTTTATACGTGGTGGAATCAAAGCTACTTCTGTCAGAATCTTTCCCTGAATGGAAAGGGTTCTAAGAGCTGGTGTTTCAACCTGACTTTTTTATCTGCTTATAAGGAGCATCATTTTATATGATATTGTGCAATTCTGGCAAGAAGAATCTTTAATGTGGCTATCAGCATGCAACAGTTCACAGCATGCCTTCACTTCTTCCATTTCATCATTTCCTTTAACAGGAAAATCTGAGTTCCAAAAAACCTGTACTCTGGGCAAGAAATTACCTACACAGCAACGAGCTGTAGCAAGGCTTTACAATTTTCACACAAAATGCCCAAACTGACTGTCTTTATTCAGTAAGACAGAAAACTCTGACATTCACAAGAAAAATGTGGACACAGGACAACCCCAACTATTGAAGATAATCTGCAAGTATTTCTATTGCGTTATCTACATGGCACAGATCATGTTCCCAGTAATTATTCCACTACCTCAGTGGAATAACAGTTAACTCAAATTCTACTATAAAAACTGGACTATCAAGTCCTGGTACAAATACAAATAAATTATTGATCTGTCTACAACACATGAACATAGAAAACAGTTTGTGCTACACTCATGAGTAAGCAATAAATTTATTTTAAGACAGTGTATCTCAACCAGAGGAATAATGTCCCCATCAAAACCCATACCAACAAAAAAAACCTACATGAATGAAATAGTTTAAAGAAATGCACTGTACTGATCTTCATGAGTCCAAAAATACACACAAGGACCTCTTATCACCTGGAACACACTGCCCAAAACCAAGTTCTTGTATTTGATTATGTTTAGGTGGTAAAGGACACTGCAGAACACTGAACAGGACAGGATGACCTGTGACAGCACAACCTCATCTCAGTGAATATGGAAAGACTTTTGCATCTTGGCTTGTGGCAGCAGTAATCATAACTAGAAACATCAGCAGTTGGAGATGCATATACACAGATCAATCCACGATCCCCCCACTCATGTCCAGATGCCAACTATTAAAGCCTACTGGTGCTCAACATTGGCTGCCTAAATAGTTTCTCTATGCAGTTAAAAGCCAGATGTACTAATTTGCAGATCCAAGCAAGTATGTGCAAGCATTGACCAGATATTCATGGCCACAGCATCAACAAGCTCATGTCTACACATAGCACTGCACATCCTCCAAGACATCCCTGCGCCTTCCCCAGGAGCACTTGCAAAGCAGGAGATACAAACAGGGATAAAGGTGATAGATCTTGTCAACAATACTCATTTTTACAGAGATGTTTATTTGAGGCTATAGCTGAAAAACCTGAAGCCAGCAGAATTTTATCAGTACCCAGTGTGTGATAGTTTTGGCACGCACCAAAACTATCACACACAGTGCTTGGGCTGATTTAGGTCTATTGCAAGTTGTTGCTATTGTGAATTCATTACCAATTTTTACTGAGAAACAGAATGAACAAATAACTATCCTACCCCTATTTACAGTGTTGGAAGCTCCGTGTGCTCAAGGTACTTTTTGTACTAAATTAAGTGCTTGCAACAAGTACAACATCAGATGGAAGCAGGCAGAACCACTTCAAAGATATTTACATATGAAGTACCAGAAACTCTATAAAGAAGTTGTTAAATATTGTCACAATTCATATGTAACTGTAGTTACACATTTTTTCTTCGAAGTCTTGCAAGGTGGAACAGCTCTAAAGGAGCTAAAAGGCACTGAGTTCAGTTGGCAGCCTCCTCTTTACCTGAAGTGGTAACACTAGAAATATGACAAATAAAACATGAAATGCAAATAGCACTGTGCTAGTCAAAGTCCACATTACACAGAAAACATTATAGAAATGGTCTTGGACATTTAATTTGCTTATTTGTGAAGTATTACACAGAGCCCCTAATATCTTTCCTGAATCTTTCACATCTTTCAGAATCTGCAGCCACTAACAAGTCTGCCAAGTTCATGTTCAAGGCAATCTTCTCCATTTGCCTTTCTCCTGCATCTTAAAATCACGAGCCTTTCTCCCACTGAATCTAATTTGTCTGCCCCTACATTTTCTGAGGCACTTGTAGTACTGGAGCTGTGGCTGAAATGAAAAATAATTTCAGCAATCTGTGACAGTATTCCGTTTATCTCTTTTAAAATGGCAGATGAGAATCAAAGTTAGCTTTCCAATTCTAGAATTCTCATGCAAAGTCTGCCCTAGAGAAGTGAGCCTGATGTTGCTTTTCACTGTTTTTACTCAAAAACTAAACAAAAAAAAATACCACAACAACAAAAATGATCAGATTTTTCACTTGAATTAGAGACGTTACTTATACAAGCATGCAGGCACCTTTATACTAGCCTAACATTTACTAGGCTTACAACTTTGTTATTTTGCCAAGGAGGCAGAAAAAGAGGCAGAAAATCTGCTTCAAGAGCTACACCAAGCTATCCAGATTGGAGTTAGAGCAGCAAAAAATGGCCATCAGATTTATGGAATCCCATTTTCTCATAACAAATGGGCAATGCCAGTGCTTTAGCATTGCTCATGGCTGCGCTGTAAAATTTACCAGAGAAAACAGGTTGAAGTCTGCAAACTCCAGATCTGTACCTTGTATACAAGACCTGTACCTTTCTTTTAAAGAAATAAATCAATCTTGCTATGTAATGTCTTAGATCCAAGACTTCAGAGCAATGTAGTGAGCAGGAAGCCAAGGCAGGAACCACAACATTGACTTGGCCTCCAGTTTATCACTGGTGTGGGTACACTGAAGCTGCACTCCTGTCAACACACTGCCCACTACACTCCACTGTTCCTACCTTTGAGAAAAGGACTAGTGAACTGATGTATGGAAGAAGAGAATCCTCCCTCTCATATTAGTTACCTTCATCCTGATGCAACTGAGATTCAAAAACAGCTGAGGAGATATACCAAGCCTTTGGAGCTAGTTCAGGAATGGTCTCAAAGTCTCCGGCAATAGGAAAAACTGATTGAAAGGCTTAGGTGTAACAGGGATTAAACTAAGTCAGCATTTAAAAACGTTCACTGGCTTACCAAGATACATGTATTGTACTCAGTACAGACAGCTCCTACCAAACTTGCCTGATCATGGTTTCCTTAATTCTGGGTTTCAAATGAAAATATGTTTTTATATTCTGATTTGATAGTCCTTTCTGCATAGTCACATTTAGTACTTTTCCCTGTTACAGCCTGAAATGCCTACAAACCAGAGAGGAGTAATGCTAACTATATTACCAGTCTTTCCAAGTAGCACCTCAGCTAGCTGCACCACCAAGTGCCTGAGCAAAACCACTAAAATGCAATCTGGCTGTCCTAAATGCCTCAGCTGCTGAAATGCATGTTGCTTATGTTTCTTTTCCCCATGCTGGGGGTGACAGGGGAAAGGTTACTTGCACTGTGCTGACTTAGGAAAGACTAAAACAACCTGCAATGAGGACATGAATGCTAAGCTCCTTTCATTACCTATCTGCCATACTCCTCCTTTGAACTATTTTGCATCCCTGCAGAACTGATCAATGTCTTCACTTGCAACTCCAGCATCCCATGTTACAGTGACATAATGTCATCTGCTCACTTAAGTGTACAGAACCAGGCACACACATTCATCAAATGGAATGACTCAGAGCTACAGCAGCTCATTCCTGCTTGTCAATGACATCAAGTTATAGAGGTCCTGATCTCATTATCCTGCAACAGAAAATACAAAGTTTCCGTAATTCAGCATGAAATAATTATTTCTCTTCCAATCATCTGCTAGAGGGATGACCTAATAAGTTAACAAACACCAAATAAAATCCACAGGTATGAATTCTTTTTGAAAATTATCTATATCACTCTGTGGTGGCACTTGCCCTTTAGAGGAGTTGGACAAAGATCCTTCTATGGAGACAATTCTGTGATAGAAGCTGGCGCAGAAAAGCAGAGCCTTAGAAAAGTTCTGTTAAAGGGCTGTACTAGCAACCAGAATAAATGAATATCTACATGTATTTACACACAACTATAGGTGGATAGTTTAGGTAGTTATAGGTGGTTTGCCACCAGAATCTCCCATTCTTCAAAGGAGAAATAGAGCCTAGCAAGTCTAGGAAAAGGACACAAGTCTTACAAAGCCCTGGACTTAATCTTCTTGCAGAACTGAAATCACAGATTTCTCTCTCAGCACAAACTCAGCAAAACAAGAGTAAAAGTGTGGGCTGGGCACTGATCATCTACAACTAAGAGTGCTTCCTCAAATGTCTCTAACCCCTTAGATTTACTTATTTAAGCAACTGGCCTTATATAGTTACTAAAAAAACCTAAAATTTAAATCACTTTTCCTCCTTCCCTAGAAACCAAAAGCAGACCTTTATGCTTCAAGCAGAAGACACAGATACTTGCTGAAAACTGTAACACTACCTTCTCTCCCTCCCTCCCCCCACCCCACAGGCACGTTCAAGACACACTACACGCAGCCAAGAAAGATACATTTATGTATGTGCATATTTAGTGGAATATAAATCAGGAACCATTACACAACCTCTCATCTTTCAGAATGCTTTTACGAATAAAGTTTACATAGAACTTTATAAAGTCTATTCAAAACCATTACATCAAATACAAAATGCAGCATCTGAACCGAGGAAAATGACTTAATAACCTTCCTTATAAATAGATGTATGCTAAAAAAATTAACACATCAAAATAGCCAGAAAAGCAGGAGGCACAGGATGCAATTAACCTCTCTAACACTGTGGGAAAAGAAAAAAAGTCATTGAATAACTCCCATTTACTTCAGATTAAAACTTCAAGGATGTCCACAGGGGACACGAAAGTGGAACGTGATGTACAGAAGATACTGTTAGAGCCCAGCATTT
Organism: Emberiza elegans; assembly: GCA_024865655.1. Taxonomy (NCBI): domain Eukaryota; kingdom Metazoa; phylum Chordata; class Aves; order Passeriformes; family Fringillidae; genus Emberiza; species Emberiza elegans. The sequence goes on along the minus strand of JALJVW010003588.1, from coordinate 1,407,154 downwards.
GAGCTGCCCTGGGCCAGTAGCTAGTTTTCTCTAGTTCTGCTGAGTGCCAGGCCAACAAGTGATCTTGATGAACAGTCCATGCTTCTGTTGCCTTTTCTAAAGGAACACTTCTTCCTGGTCACACATGCAGCAAACTGCCTACATAGGCAAAAATACAGATACAAGGCTCCTCAAAGCACTTTTATTGTCCTCCCTTCTCCCAAATCCTGACATGCTAGCCCAGCGCTGTCAGACAGAATAAAGCAGTCAACAACAATCAGTGCTACCTTTATTTTCCTCTCAATGCTAGGAGATCCTGGAAGGATAGAACCTCCAAGTTCAAGAGTAATTTTCCCAGGATGCCATGGAAACCAAGCTGAAGTAAAATATTCCTTTCTTTTCTCATTGTCCATATGGTCTGCTCCGACACAGATCTGATCAAGGAGTTTCTACTCTCTGCTCAAGGGCAGGTGGGGAGTAGAGCCTGAAAATTTCTAAATGACGAGGTCAAGCAACACAGAGGTGGTGTCGGGACTGAGAAATAAAAGGCATGCAGTGCAGCTCAGCCTCCTTCAAGACTCAGCAGGGAGCTGGCCACAAGTCTTATGCTCAAAGACCAAAGATGTGGAGCATCCAAAAGCAGCCCACGGAAATCATGAGCTAACAGCTTTGCTGGGAAACTTGCCCTGCAGTTCCCCACTCCCAACCAAGCACCACACAGCTTTCAGCAGCTCTGCATCTCACAAACACTGAAGCAGTCTAACTGGAGATAAAAGGAACCTAAGCATGGAAAAACTGCCCCCAGTAACATGTTCCAAAACAGCCATCAAAACCAATCACGCCTAGGTGCCCTGTATCTACTGAAGATGACAAGTGTACAAGAGCATTCACAATGGCAGCTCTCTAAAGACTAACCAAGGGGCGGAGGGAACCCAACAACAACAAAAAAATTTTTAAAAATTAAAAAAAAAAAGGGAAAAAACCCCACACAACAAAATCAACAATAAAGAAAAATCTATTACCTTATAAACCTAGAAACACCGAGGATGTGGATGTTTATGCTTTAAGATGGCATTATTGAAATGGTAACTTGGAATTCCTACACTGCTTTATTCATTACACTATTATATCCAATAAAGCTTTTCTAAGTGCTGCAGTTTCACATCTTTAGAAACATAAACTACTCTGTGATAACATCAGGCAGTGGGTTATGATGACACTCAGTACATTTTCACAGGTTAATGTTGTATCATTCTTTACAGACTTAAAAATCAGAAATATCCAAGGACAAAGTACCTGTATATGAAGATCTATCCATCACAATATTGGCTGATATATCCACAACAAATTGTTTTGTTAATAGTGGACAAATCTCACAGAAGATCATACTCCCAACAGACATTAAAAAATGACTTTTATCTCAAGTTCTCTAACCACTGTTAGTCACACTAGGTGTGGTGAAAGCTTTCCCCACAAGCTAACAGGTACAGCTACCAAACAAGGGCCAAGTCAAGTAATTTTTCTTGAGGAGTCCATCATCCTCCAAGTGGGTGAGTGGCTGATGCTACCACCTGCGTGGGCTGTTTTGCAGCTGATGGACAGCTGAGAAAACATGAGATGTTTTGATTGACCTTCTCAAACTACTGTGTATTTGAGGTAGTGAAGGGGAAAGATTAGCCCTTCAAGTTAATTGTCCACAGTCCTCAAAAAGGATGTTACCTTGGTAAAGAGATTACTCTTGGAACAACAGGATCTTTAAATACCTCATTTCAAACTGAACTTTCCTCTGGACAGCCCCTGTGACTTACACACCCGTCTCAGAAACCCAAGAAGAAAAACAGAGGTTATATGCTATGAAATGCTCAGTGCAGGGAGGCCACCACAATCCCTGCTGCAGCCCAAGCCATGCACACCTGGCAGAAAACTGGTGAAGCAGAGAATACACTAACCTTGATCCATATCCCAAACAACAGACTGTCTTTATGAAAACATAAAGAAATACCAACTATTATGTAGCTAAATTATAAGTTTTTCCTATAAGGAATTTCAAATGAAGTTAAACTTTGAGCCTTAGAAAAAGCTTCCCCAAGCAACACACTTGAATGGTACTTGTGACATCACTTTTTGCCAAAACAAATACGAAGTTATGTCTGACAATGCCCTTACCAACACTGAGAATGCCCATATTTCATTACAAAAATAAAGAAAAGTCACAACTAGCAAGGAAGCCATAAAAAGCCTTGAAGAATTGCATTGTTCAGATAGAACAAATAAATAAAATTCTAAAATGCACCTTGCATGTTTGCTTAGATACTATATTACTTCACATGCTTTCCATAAGAAAAAATCAAGAAGGTAATAGCCAAGGTGCCTGAATAGAAGCCTCTATTCTCCTCAGGCCCAGAAGAGGACATGGCACCCCACAGCAGATACTGTCATCAAAAAACTGGAATATGCAGGAAACACCCCTAGAATAAGAACCAAAGTTACTTCCTGAGCTGTGCTGACTAGAGCTTAGGCAGAAAGGATGTGTTAAGACCTTGGCCAAGTCCTGAAGTCTTTGACATCTTGCTCATGATCCACACCCACAACATGCATCTGAAGACGGAGCCCACAAGTGCTCTTGCCTCACATCCAATTGCTTAACAGGTAAAACACTTTCCCAGGACATCCAACAGTTTCTTTTCCTCACTCCACCTACCAGAAGTCAGCCCTGATTTACCACCACATGCCCTCTGCTGAGGTGGCAGTTTCCCTGCTCTCTCTCTCTGTCCTATGGCAGCCAAAAAGATGAGTGTTTCAAAGGCTCAAGGAACACTAACACTTAAGTTAACAAATACATGGATTTTGCTGGAAGGAAAGCTGCTTAAATCCTTCTTGGAATGTCTGTGGTTGTTTGCCAAAACATTGAGGGGCTCCCAGAGGATCAACAAACACATCAGCACTCAACTCCAGTAAAAATGTCTTCCCAACAGCAAACAGAATTACAGAATTTTTTAAATTACTGCCATTAATGCAGCTTGCACTATGTAGAGCCCTTCTGTTTTCCTCCTATATTCATCTAATTGAGACATATAGTGGACAGCAAATGTTTGGGTACTAACTGTGTTTAGACAAGGTATCAATCTACAAGACAGGTACATGGGACAAACAGAACATTCAAAATTAAAATGCAAAAGAACTGAAAAAGCATTTTTGTTATTGGTTTTGTGGAATTCATGGTTATGGACACATGTGAATTCCTTTCCCTGGTACAGCTGTTCAGTTCATATTCATGTTCCTCCCACTGCAGCAGAAGTGGGAGAAGACATAAAGAGAGTAAAGAATTATCAATGAGCTTGGGTGACTGGAGGCTGTGCTTCTGCAGGTTATGGTTATGGCACTGTAAGGTTCAGAAGCCACTCCTGAAAAATGTAGTTGGAGTCCATGAGATGAACGTTTGAGTAGTCTGTGAGAGACAAGGCTTTTTCAGCCAAACACCTGAGTCAAAAAACATTTCAAACACAACTTTCTGTGCCACAGAGCTGCAAGATTCCACATCAGTTGGTATAAGCCTTTCTTCATGCTCAAACCTTCAAAACTACAGCACGAGTTGAAATTATTTCAGGCATCAGAGGAACTCAACTTGAAGCCTTCCACAAAACTAAGGGGAAGTAAAGACCAGTTCTGGAGGTAACTCAGTAACTGAACTAAACAGTAACTCTGAAATTCTGCATTTAAAATAAACTGAGTATGCTTCACTTGCACCAGGCTTTTCTCTATCCACTACTCAAGAAAAGAACAAACCAAGCACTGAAAAAGGGGCCTGTCTACCTACAATTATGCATGAAGATTCTACATGGAAATTCTCAACTCTAGTTCTAAGACTTCCTTGTATATTTTGTAATGAAAAGCCACAGTTTGGAGGATCTTTTCTGCACAAATGCTGAAGTCAGATTACTGTGCAGCACTTGTTCAAGGGGATTTCCCCAACCTCATTGTTCTTCTGCCAATTCTAAAGCATATGCAGCGAGATGTGAACTTACTCCAGCTCCCAATTGTTCTCTTGTATCCTGCCAGTCGGCTTCAAACAATGGAACATGACAGAAGTCAAAGAAAGCTGTTCATGATGAGACTATGGTATTGTACACAGTAAATTTTAGAAGCTTTCCACCAATCAGCTGTGCAACTGAGTCAGAGTAAGTGAAAAAAAACCAACCCCAAGTAGTAAACAAGACATGGGAAATTACTTTTATTAAATTAGCAGGTGTACATTACAAGTGGGATTAAATCAGTAGGGAGCCTATTAAACAGCTATTTGTGTTCAAAGCTGCAGCAGTAAAGGAACTGCAGTATCTTGTTTAGCCTATAAATTCCTCCTAGCCTAACAGCCTGAGCAACATATTTGGGAAGTTTCTCATGTAAAATTGGCTGGGTTGTCATAAAACATTCACACAGTAAAAACAGCACTCAGGTGTTTTGTTACAGTACCAAGAAAACTAAAATGACTGACTTCTACAGAAGAATATAATGAGGAGAGCAATCTTCACCACACGGAATAGCTGGCCAGCCATAAAGGTATGAGTTACCACAGCAAGATAGGGAATAGTTTAGCATAGACTGGGGCTGGGTAAAGACTGACTCCTTTATTGGAGAAAAAAAACTATTTATGAGATAATTTGGGGCTCAGTATTGACAGTAAAGCACAGTCAACATATTTTTTTTGAGTGACTAATACATCTTCTTTATGGCAGCATGAACTGGCAAGATGCAGGTATTACTCTTCCCAGTCAGAACCTTCTACCAGAGCCTACTGTGCAAGTAAATTGCTAAAGAAGCAGCCTCGGCATCAGTTGTTAACCCGATAATTAACTGCAAATTAAAAATAAAATTTAAAAAAAAATCATCAATGCCAAACACTTACTTTAACACTTATTTTTGATTTCAGACTTTTCCTGCTTCTTACCATTAAGGCAATCCTAATGAACAGCAGCATCAACTTAAAGAAGTTTCACAAATCCTAACCACTCACATTCTCACCATCAAATTTGCTTTCACATCACTGATAGTTCAACAGCAAAAAATACTTTAAGCTTACTCTCTAAATAATTAATACACCTTATAGCAGTGAAGGTGGCATTATTACAATGCTTAAAAAAATGTATATCTCCATTTATAGACAGAAAAACAACAGCAAATTAGAAACTTAGGTTACCTGGGAAAAGGCAGGAAATCCAAGGCCAGAATCCACATTCCCCCAGGCTTTATCCCGAATCCCAGTTAGTATACAATGTAATCCCCAAAATTCAACATTTCTTCCTTCTGACTCAAGAAACAACCTCCTTTGAACGATACAGCATTTTCCTACTTGCTCAGTATTTTTCACGTTTGTATTTTTACACATTGACCTAGCTCAAATGACACGCCAATACCCTCTGCTTGGCACACCAACTCTAACAACTTATGTGGGTAGGTCACATGGCTTCCTGAATTGCACGAGCTTAAAACTGGCAGCCCTAAGTATCTTTGTTTAATACTCTAAGACTTCCTTTTTCAGGATGACATCATTGTAAGATGCTGTAACCTGAGCTATGCCTACACTAAAGCTTAACCTCAGCTACAGCAATTCAGTCCTCACCGCCAGCCACAGCTGTGCCACAAAACAAGTTAACACTTATGTCTTAGTATTTGTAATTAAACCCCACTCAATTACACTTGAACACAATTGCTATCCTTAATTTCAGTCAAAAGTTCATCCCATTCCACCCCCTGCCATGGGCAGGGACACCTTCCACTATTCCAGGTTGCTCCAAGCCCATCCAACCTGGCCTTGGACACTTCCAGGGATCCAGGGCCTGGCCCAGGGCCTGCACAGGGAATAATTCCTTCTCAATATCGCATCAAACTTTGCCCTGTGAGAGTGGGGAGCCATTCCCTGTGTCCTATCACTCCAGGCCTCTGTCCAAAGTCCCTTTCTTATGGTCCATTTAAGGTATCTGAAGAAGCTCTCAGGTATCCCTGAAGAGAGACTACTCCAGCAGGCAATGGCAAAGCTATTAGAGGAAAAAAAAGCATTACCCTGAGCTCATATCCATCCTGCATCCTACTCCACACATGAAATATAGCAACATCATTAATCAAATAGGAGAAAACTAACAAAATTTGCTTTTAGACTGTAATGTGGGAATTATATTGAAGAGGTTAATAAAAGAAGGAATAACAGTATTTAACATGATAACATCACCAATATTGCCATTTTTATTGTTAAACTCTAGTTTAGACATTAAGTTTCAGGGAGCCTTGAAGTCAAACCTCATGAGAATTTTTATTTCCCACTGCATGTCCATGTGGCATCTAAAGGTGTTTTGCAGCCTAAAGTTTGAACATGTCATTTTACATAATTAGGGCAGCATCCTTTTGTCTATAACCACATACTTTAGTCTTTTACAGAGAGTAATGTTTAAGTTCCACCATAATGATGGGACTGCAGAATAAGGGCAGTTTGATTCTGCTGCTACACCTTTCCAACTAAGACATCCAAAGTACTCACAGCACAAGATATCATTAAGACGAGCACAAGATTATGAAGCTAATCTCGGCCAATATCCCCCAAAATCTCAGCTGTTTCTTGCCATACTTCCAGAAAAGATTTCTTTGGCTTTGTGCTAAAGAAGGTTTTTATTGAAATTCCAACAAGAGAAAAACAGAGGGGGGTCTGCTTCATCCTCAATAAGCCTGTCATGAGAAAAGGGAGTCAGTTTATCAACAAATTATTTACAAGCATATTATTCCTGTAATCTCAGCAAGAAAAATAGTACTTCAGTGAACTTTGAAGCATTGTCTTAAATGTCTATACATATTTTTGAAAGCTTAAGATGTTCAATTATAGTTTCCATGCATTTTCATTTACATCCAACTGAATGCATCCAGACTGAGAAACACTACATGGTTTGAGGACATTTTTTATATTTTAAACTAGGATTAAGAATAAGTGTCCATCCCCAGCTTGAATAGTGAATTATCCCATCTCTGCTACAAACTATCAGAAAGTGCCAAGTTTTCTTTCTGGGAAAACAGGCTTCACCTCTGTCTGGATTGCAATGTTATTTTAGGCTCTACTATGCCAACCCAAGTGCCTACCACTGTCCTCTTCACCAACTTGCTCACAGCTTAGCAGATGTTGGGAACTCTCCCAGAACAGCTCCCAGAGAAACCTTCCCTGCTCCCCAGTTTAATTGCTGAAATCACCCATGTCCTATGGCTTTAACCTGAGAAGGAACAAAGGAGTACCTGTAGTGCTCTCCTCTGAAGTAACCTATTTTGGAGAAAGAGCTGAAAACAATCTATTCTAGAAGCTGCATCAGCTTGACAACTCAGCTCTATTAGTGATCAAAAGCATTCCTAAAACTAGGTTACTGCACTTAGCTATGTGATCGCTTTCCTGACAAATATCCCCAAGAAATTCAACAAATTCTAACTGGTAGAAGGTTTGATTTTTCAATAAAAACTCTGCTCTTTACTCAGTTATGCGAAGAAAAAGGCATCAAAAAAGCATTATTTTAAAAGATTTGTTTTCAAACAGCAGTTCCAGGCCAGATTCCCCATCTTTGAACAGGGTATTTCTTTGCCCAGTGTACTCCTGCTGCTAACTCTTGTGCAGACACTGTGATCTGCACCCATAAGCTCCATGCTCGGTGGCTCAGAGTAACTAATAAATAGAGCCAACCTGCAGAAAACAATTTTAACATGGGCCAAAAGCCATGCCTAGGCCCCTTGTCTTATTCACAATAGGGAATGAGGAAAGGGCTGTGGGGCAAGCAACCAAAGGAATAACATTTATATAATAGAGAAACATAGTTTCTTCAAATTATTTTAATCAAGTCAAATGGCTTTTTCATGTGTTTGACAAATTTTTATCAGATTAGGCAGTTTTAAGTATTTGAAGCATTTCAGAGTACATCAGAAATACAGCAAAATTAAGATATACTGGATTTATTTCCTGGATACCTTAAGCAAGCGTAAGAGAAGTTGTGTCAATAGCATTAGTCACTTCAGCATCAAGAGCAGTCTTTCAGGCTCAGAAGTCACATGGATATTTATTTCACAAAAAAAGCCCTAACCAAACAAAAACCAAACCCAAAAACACTACAGCCTTCAGATGCAATCAATGTATGCTACTGTGTTTTTGCATTTTTTAGGGAAGAATATCAGAAAGGTATTCTGAATGCAATGCTTAAATAACAACACCTTATTTCCCCATAACAATCAGTATGCAACCAATTCCATGGGAGCAGTTAAAAAAATTGCCAGCCTTTACTACTGGATGAAGTGAAAGCCATACAAGTACAAAAATTCAAAATTCAGTTCATATTGGAAACAGAAGCCAGGTGCTTTAGAAATCTAACCATGGACTACAAATTCCATAGATCATCTCCATTTTTGCTCTCACTCTCTAAGTCATAATTGGGAAGCTGCAAAAAAACCAAGCAAGAACAAGCTTCTAAAAACCATGGCACAGAGAAGCTCTCCTCATGTTAAACAAGAGGTGTGGGAATTCAGCACATCGCTCCGGATGCTCTAAGTCCCTGAGAGAACCCTTGTGGGGCTCGGGAGTCCTAGAATGTGAAAAAGGGTGCCTAGTGGCTTGATTTCAATCCCTCTGGGGATGTGCCACCTGTGTGTGAAGATCTGAGAGTTTCCAAAGTTTAAATGGTGTGGGGATGTTACACTTACTAAGTAGATTGTAGTTTTTAAGATTCTAGTACAGAGAAGTTTGTAGAGACAAGATGGAAGATTCAAGCCCCGACCTCATGGTCTTTCTCCTTCCTCTTGGCATCCATCTCCTCAGTGATGTTGGCACTCACAGATTAGTTTAGAGTAGAAGCTCACTGTCTAACATAAGTGATGAGCATTAGAGAGTGATTGTAAATATTGTATATGTAACTTTCACTATAAGAAGATACGGCTGCCCTGAGGATGGTCAGAGTGCTTGTGGCTGCCTTGCTAGTCAGACCTCAGCTAAGCAAAAAAAATATTTTAGATAAAAAAATAATAAACAAACCGAAGACCAAACTACTAAAGAGTCCAGTCTCATCCTTTCAGCACAGGCTGCCCACAAACCATCCTACGCGTATCCGACAGAGACAGACAGCCAATCAAACAAAGAGGGACAGAAAGCACATGTAAGACCAGATAATACTAAAACTCCAATGGCAAAGGAGGCTGAAAAGGAAGAGCTTGACAAGAGTATTAGCCCTTGCTCTGCTCTGGAAGCAACTGCTGCGTTTCCCCTGGGACTCTGAGGCACCTGCATGGTACCAGCACCCCAACAGACACTCTCTGAACTGCTGTTTCAGAAAGCTGGGCTTTTAAACCTTTCTTCAGCCAAAAATCTGCCAGAGTGCTCTCCATCAACTTTCAACATTGCTCTACTTTTGTGATGCAATTTAATAAAAATCAGCAGTAAAATTTGCCTCCTCTGCAAGAATTAAGGCCACCAGTTAAAAGTGAGATTCAAGTGTTAATTACAGTTCCGTATACATTATCAAAAGCAACTATATATAATAACTGTAATATGACTACTGGTAATAATGTCAACAAAAATTTGTCCAAATTCAATGCTTCCCTTCCCTTAGGTTTTGGTTTGTTTTTTTTTTTTGTTAAATTTATTTCCAATTTTGAAAATAAATTAACTAAAACAGGTCAATATTATCCCAAACCTGACCCAACCAAACTCTTTTTACTAGTTGTACATTATAAGGCACTTTACAAAAGCAACTGGTTTGTGGTCCCATTTAAAAGAAGCAGAAATAAGGCATGAAGCATATCTGTACTCTTTTCAAGACAGAAAAATGACTCAGCTGATCACACCAAAATACTGGGATGCTGAAACTAGTTGTGTTTTCTTACTTTGGATTCCAATTCTCTGTGCTGTTACCACTGAAACAACTTTTTAAATAACAAAGATAAGACTATATGCCAGACTATATGCCAAAGATATGACAATATGCCAGCTGATTATTCACTATGGCATGGTTTGGTTTGTTAAATGCTTGGATTTCAGCCTCCACTAGCTACAAAGCATTTATGGACTTGGTTTTGAGGAACCAGGTCAAGTGGAAGATGCCTCTGCACAAGGCCATGGCAGGGGAGTTGGAGCTAGGTGATCTTTAAGGTTTCCTTCAACCCAAACTAATCTAGGATTCTGAGATTCAAAAGAATAATCCAGGCTAGGAAGGAAGAAACTGCTCCTTTAGAAGAAGGATGCTCACAGTGTTTCTCCACTGACAGCATCCTCTGGCCATGTCAAAACTGCATGAGAGAGCATGAAGACAAGTTCTTAAATGCCACCAAATTCATTTTGTATTTTAGAAAACTGAATTCACGTGCCAACATTTAGTTTCAGAATACACAAGGATTATGTGATTAGAATCCCACTGGCTTGCTGGGAGGATTCAGCAAGATAACTACAAATTACTTAGAGGGCTAGTGTCAAAAGGACTTCTGTACTTATTTAGCCTCTGCTCTAGATTACTGACCCACTTATGAAGAGCTAAGCAGTCCTGCTGTGCAATGCCAACACCCACTCCATCTGTTTGCTTCTGCTTTCTCAGAACCTCCATTAGTCTCGTAAGAAGTTGTGTTAATTACCACATGAGCAGCTTTTGTGTAGTACACACAGGATCAGCCTCCCTTAGTGTGCAGTCACCTTGACAAATAGCGCAGGAGCAGAATAAACCTGATTCAGCAAAATTATCAATGACACACAGTAAGAAATGCAGATTTCTGAGTAGGTGATTTAATACAACTTTTGTTCAAGCTGCTTTTCAGTTTCGTGAAAAGTCTGTGGGAGTCTGGAAGCTTGAGGTTTCAATGATGAAAAAGTATACTAGAGTTAAACACTGTATCAAACCTCTGGAAATCTCCCAGGGGACCAGAAACTTCTAAAACTGCAACTGAAACTTTTTTAAGGAATAATGCAACAGTGACAAACAGAAGCATCCCAAGACAGTTGTCGATATCTGCACCAAATTAAAAACAGTAGAAAGTAAAACTAAAGCTAGCTAAAAAACTAACACACACAAAATCCCTCCCCGAGCAGAACAACATTTGGAAAGCTAGCCCAGCTGTCACATCAGAACTGCATCTCAACAGCTTGGCACCACAAACTTCCTGCTGACTAGTAAGGAAAAAAGTTTCAAATTCAGCATTTTATTATTTATCCCTGCTGATCTGCAGATCTTTAAGACATTCATTAAAGTGGGTCTCAAGCAGTGGTTTCATTAACTTACTAAATCCAAAAACAGAATCTCCAAGAAGTCATTACAGTACTGAGTTGACATTCATTATTTCTTGGGAACCCAAACTACTGCTGTCAAAGTGAAGTAATATCAACAATACAAAACCCAGCTATGAAATTAAAAAATTCTGTATGGCACTGCTGGCAGCCCTGATATCATCCTGCCCCTTAGTGCCAAAACAATTTTTTAATTTAAAATTAAGCCCTGTATAATAGCCAACACCAACAGAAAAACTCTTCCTGACTAACTCCTAAGGTACTCAAGAGGAGTAAAATCCAGGCCCAGTTCTTTTTGCAGCTGAGTGGAGGACAGAGAACAGCAAGAACTGCTAGTCACAGAATATTTGTATTCCATTTTAAAGAATTATTTATTATGTCTACTTTAGCAATAGTGTCTACTCAAAAATAATGATGTATTAGAATACTGTTTGTATCTTCTAACAAAATTAATTGTAGACATCTATTTCTCTGAAATAGCAATACCTATTGTTCCAGGGCTGCTTATAGAGCCCTCCTTCCCATCCCTGAAGGAGGGCTCCATAAAATCCAAGAGCTCTAGAACCTAGGTACACATTTTTATATCAAGTGTTAATCTTGTGTCATATGAAACAACTTCCAATTAAGCATCTCATCTCAGTCTCAGTAAAGACTCACTAAATACACGGAGTCATCTCAAGAAACATAAAACCTTACAGGTTCCAATCTTAGTCTGCTGATAATACACCACGACAAGAAAGCACCAATATTTTTAATCTATTGTTTCCCTTTGACAAAAGGAAGGAAGCAGAAGGCAAAACCAGAAATTTTGGGGTATATTCTAGGGAAGAAAATATAAGCAGAGGGCAGCATTAGAAACAAAATGTGAAGGGAAAAGAGAAAAATAAGAATTAAAATAGCCATTTATTCAGGGTGTAGGCATGACTTTCCCAGACAGCTGTGTCAAATTGAAAACAGAATGCTGAAACCATTATCAGATAACAGCTACAACGCATTTGATATATGGAATCATTAGTGACACCAGTCAAATCTAGCTTGCGCTATGATTAATACAAAGTTTGAAAGTAGCTAGGATGAATGTGCTAATACAGAAATGAAGTTCATAAACCAGATGTGGCTCCTCTCCCCCATAAATAACTTCAGCATCAAGTGACTTAAGCACCCAGGAAAGTAAAATCCTCTAACTCTTTCAGGGAAAAACACACCTGTGAAGTGATTTGATACTTCTGTCACACACAATGAGCTTGCCCAGGCACCCCAGTGGGATTTCAGTGCAACACGAATCGAGAGCAGACTGCATTATACTTACAAACATAACCCTTGCTCTCACACAGCAGTTGCTATCAATTATGCTGGGAAACTCAAAGGGGTAGAACGCAAGTTGTTCATCTAAATCTTTATACATATCAGAAGAGCAATTCTAGAAATACCCCAAGTTATTAAGCAAAAGCGTTTTCATTAAACAATAACAATAATTACAGTAAATAAACTGGTCTTCAGACAACTTGCCTCCAAAGATAAAATTTCCCTTCAAAAGGGAGAATGGAGGCAGCTTGTACCATTTAAACTAGCAGATAAAACTGAAAATAATTAGATTACTGAAGTGTTGACCAAGGAAAAACTAGTCTTTTGGTATTTTTTCAAGTAAAACTGTTGGCTCAAGCATGCTCCCCTCCCCAAGTACAGATGCAGTTATTAAATAAAAGCATAATGCAGTGCTACAAACTAAGACCAGTGTTAAATATCATCAGAATACACAAAAACAGGATCCTACATATCCTACGAAAATTGAAATGTAACGAAATTGTGACTTCACAAAGCATGTGATTCTGTTATAAGCAAGCACCATATTAATCCAATACAGGTTTTAAATAATTTTAAAGAACCAAAAGCATGCAACTATTTTTTAGTCATTTGTTCACAGAAGGTCTGTGCATCCATTTAGTCATTTCCTAAGTAGCTGCAACAATTTCAAATACAATAGCACCTACCTTGGTATTGTCACACATTTTGTATTGCAATTCTGAGTGGTAATTGCCTTCTCAAGCTCATCCAGCTGTCCTGTTTTCTTTAGCTTCTTGACCAAGCTTTTCACTGCTTTCTCACACCACTTCTCCTCCTGGCCATTCTGCTCACCACCACCAGCCCCTGCAGTGCCACCAGCGGATTTTTTCCACCCCAGAAGTCTCTTCACAACTGGTGGAGTGAATGGCAATATGGACATGACTTCCACCAGACAGGACACTCAGCAAGCAATGAATTGGAGATTCCTGCCTGATCCCTAAAAACACAAACCAAAACAAGAGACACGTCAGTGCTGAGGTTTCACATGAAACAAATACCTGCCTGCCTCAGGACCTTTGACTGCCAAACGCCACAGGACACTGCACCCAAAAAAAAAAAAGCTAAATAGCTCAGAAGTAGCCTGTATCGCAGTTAGGTACTTCATCAATAAAGACCAAGTTTGCTGTAGACTCTTCAACAGCTAACACAGACCAAGATTACTACTGGAATAGAAAATCAATTTTTTCTCAAGTCTTTCCTGGCAAAAGCAAACTTCACCAAATACAGAAGGTAACTTGAGCCTAGCTTTGTACCTAGGCTAGCTGGTTTAAGTAAATTATTAATATTTTCCCCAAGTGACTATGACAAATTGCATACATATACATGCATGTTCTGCCCATCTCCAAATTAATTTAGCAGATGAAATTGTGTTTGAAGGTGATTAAGTGATTATTGCTTGGCAGAAACCTTCCAACAGCCAGCCATTTCACAAACCTTTTCTCATTTTTTCATGTTTTAAATAACTATAAATTTTTTTTTTTTTTACATGGGGGGACACCAATTTCAAATTTCTCCTAAGTCTAGTAATAAGCCTTGTTCCCTCTAAAACTCAGTGGTCTACAGATAATAAATCGTCTCAAATGGCAGTCCTTAAAATCAAGTCTTTCAAAATTGACTAAAGGAACAGTTAAAATCTTAGTTTGTAGGCATCAGGGTAGTAGAACTATCTGTTTTCAATTTTAAAAGCCTTTCATTCAGTATAACTACCTGATCAGGATATTAATATAAAATGAAATATTAAAAAGGATGCTGAAACTGGAGCTATGTTTAGCATTCACTGCAATATGCACTTCAAATCATTTAAAAGAGAAATGATAGCCACTTAGGAAAAAGCATCTTGCTTTTGCAGCTTCCATTAGGCTGGTTTTAGGCATTAAAATAAAATACCTGAAATCAACAGGCAGACAGCTGCTAGAAATTGCTCAAGGACATTAATGGTCCTATGGATGGAAGCATAGCTTTGAAGTCAAAAATGATCCTATTTCCAGGCAACAAATGGGTATTTGAACTCCAGAAAGTTCCCATATTCCCAAGCTGAGTAAGTTAGTTCAGTCAGCTGAAAATACCTTGTTTTAGCTAAAAGCTAACACTACCTTCAGGCTATTTGATTTGAGCTTTGAAGGCAGCTTACGTGCCTCTCCAACCTGTACAGGCACACTCCTCACATCTATCCAAAATATACCAACTTCATCTTACTGAAGTCTCCCACCTGCACAACAGCATGATCCGAGGTACTTCAGGCTACAGCATTCGTGGCTAATTTATGCCTTGTCACATTTTTGCAGTTTCAGCGAGGGCCAAGTCAACAAACACTAGATTATATTCTACAGGTAATTTAAGTCATAACTTTGCAACTTCCACAAAACAGAACATTCAGTAGGCATGACATTTCAGTTTCAAATAAATTACACCTCCATAAACCAGCTTCTCAGAGCACCCAAAAAATATGACAGAAGCAAGCAAAGTAGTTTCCCGGGGTCAGGGAGACAGAGGTTCTAATTAACAGGGACCAAGATCAACACTGATAATTTTATGCAAGTCATTGAAAATACTAAATCCTAAATCACAGACTCACTGAGTGTTTTGGGAAGGGACTGTTAAAAATCATCTTGTTGCACCTTCTGCCATGGGCAGGGACACCTTCCCCTATCCCAGGCTGCTCAGAGCTCTATCCAACCTGGCCTATTAACACTTCCAAGGATGGGGCAGCCACAACTTCTCTGGGCAACCTGTGCCAGGACCTAACCACCTCCAGAGGCAAAATTTCTTCCTTACACTCAATCCAGATTAACACTCTCTGAGTTTTAAACTGTTGCACATTTTTGTCTGTAGAGGCCCTGGTAAAAGATAAAACATTCATTTTCACACAGGACTACAAAGAAGTGTTCCTCTTCCAGCAACATTAAATTATTACTGAATTGTCCCCAATAACTCCAAAGTTTTGCTGAGCATTGCATTGGAGGCCTGACTACAGCAAATAAGAAAAATAAAACTCAATAGACAAGAGTTTTTAATGAAACACTGACTCAGACATTCAAGGTATAGCATGAAAAGGAATCAAGCCAACACAACAGCTTTTTGCCACAGGAAGCCCAGTTCTCCTTCCTTTCTGTGGTACCACCACCTCAGCACCAGTGCTAATGCTCTTCCACAAAAATTCAGCTAGGTAAGAATACAAACCCATCCATTTTCTGGGGTTTTTGCCAAGATAGTTCTCTTTCAAGCTAAAAAGCTGCTCACACATGGTACTGATGTACTACAAGTGATGTCAGATGAATTACAGGAGCGTGGAAAGAGAACTCCAGCCCCAGACTTCCACTGCAGCACTAGTGTTGACTGCATAGCTGGAAATGTGCTTTAATTTAAATCATTTATTTTGGTGACAAAGACAAATAAAGCAGCCTGGCATGTTCTGAACCATTTGAGGGCCTGGCAGTGAGACACATTAGACCCCTAATGAGTACACCAAGCAGCTCCAAAGATTAAACAGGCAGGCTTGCAGGGCCTCCACTGGTTGAAGAATCACACTCGGTTTTTAAAGCAGGGAGCAGCAGTCCCTGGAAGCTTTATAAAAATACTTCAGCTTCTGAGCAAGGCCAGCACCGGGTGCTTCAGAGGCACACACAAGAAATTCAGAAAGACTGAACTAAAGGAGACAACCTCTTTGGCTTTTAAGACTTTGTTTCAAAGAGCAGCAATTGATGTGTAATATCTAAATATTAAATTCAGTGCTGACAGATGTAGGCAATCAAGTACCACTACCACTGCTGATCCACACACCAATTCTTATCCTTATCTGAATATTTTATGTTCTTTAGCTTCAAATTTGACACCTTTCAGTGCCACAGAATAGTCCTTTGACTGTCAGCCTTATAAAACAGAGACTTCAGAAAGGTCTCATTTACCACCAAGGCTGTAAATAGCCTCTTTTGAAGCCTATTCTTCCAGGCCCTCCAAACATTCTCAATGCTTTTATCCAATTTTTCAGCTTTTAATACTCCCTGTGATGAGGTGCTCAATTTTGCAGTATTCTCTCCCCTAATAAAGAAATAAAATTTTCTGTATTACCTGGTGGCTTGGTGTTTCTTTAATAAAGATTTGCCATTCTGCTTCAAATGCACATTGAGTAACTTAAATCCTGGAGCACAAAAGAATTTAGAAATTCCATACATTTCATTTGAACTCTCACATTATTTTGACATACTCAGAGGAAAGTATTTTTTTTTAAAAAATCTCTTTTTACATTTCCAAATGACTGTAAGCTCAGACCTAACTAATCAGAAATTTCCAAATACTACACTTAATTTTATCCAGCTGCCTTACAGATGTGGGCTCATCCAGCTTCTGCAGAAGATGTCAGAAAGCACAAATTGATATGCTACCTCCATGAAAATAAACTGTAAAAAACCCCATAACACCTAGAGACACATTTAAAGAGCCCTTTCTAACAATGATTTTTGCAGCTTAGCAGCTATTTAACAAAAACACAACATATATCACAGCTGCAGGCTTAAACTAACTTCTTCCTTCTAGCTATTGTTTTGCCATGTCAGTGATTTGCCAGGAGTTATCAATAAGAATTTCAGTAAGTTATTCCAGTAGTGACCCTGTATCTTTCAAAGGGTGAGCAGAGAGAATGTGACACAAGTAGGACAGGGACTTCATTCAGCTTAATACTTCAGCCAATTGTGATGAGTACTCACATGAGAGTATTTCAACCAGCTTAATTTATGAAAAAAGGCACTCTGCTCCAAGCCTAGAGAAGACAGTGCAAACTGCAAGGCACGAGTGGGCTGAATTATGAGCAATTTGGATAAATGGAGATTTTGCAATGAAAATGCAGCCATGGTGCATCCAGCCCAGTGCTCCAACAGCTCCTAAGGTGGCAAAAGGACATGCTACTCAAGGAAATCATGAGAACCTGGCTGTATTCTGCAGTCCACTCTCCTCACAATCCTTCAGCAATTTAAACTGTTACAAAATTAAAGGCTACATTGCTACTTACTCCCATCAGAAGCAATTTACGGACTTGCTGCCCACAAATCCATCTAACCACCTTTTGAACATGCCTTCACAACCTTTTGTGGCAGACTGCACTAGTATTTAAGCACCCACTGTACGAAGAACTACTTCTTAGTAATTTAATTTATTCCCTTCCTAGTTTCAGAAAGTCACTCTTGTTCTACCACTGAAAACTTTGATGAAGAATGAAGAACTACTTGCATTCATCTGGCCTGCAAGCTTCACAACTCTGTACACTTGAATCATGTTCCTCCCTCAAATAAGAGGGCTCTCAGCCTCTCCTGACAAAGAAACTATCTGAACACAGCTCACACAGTTTGGGATGTTCCCCTGGACAGAGCCAAACCTGAAAGCTTTACTTCTTCCACTAAATTAATTTCAAGTCCTTGAAGACCCTGTATAAGGACTAATCCAAGGACCACAGAAAAAAATTGTATCAGCCTAACGTTATCTTTTCACTTATCCCTTCTGTCATATCATCCTAAAGCTCTCAACATTATAACTTAAATATAAAGCACAAAGACAGAAATTTACACCTCATGAGGAACTGGAGATAGAAGGCAGGGTGCACGTGTCTGCTGCAGAACATCTGTCAGGAGCTCAAACAAACATAAGGATCCCTAGACCTGCATTGATCATTCTAACTGTACCCACCCAGATGGTATCAGAAACACCTTGTTTACACCAATGGGTTTGGAGTCACTGTTAAAGCTCATTTCTGACCAGCAAATCCCATTTCTATTCATCGATTATAACTTTTACCTTCAAATGGATACAGTAATAGAAGAAGTTTTGATCTCTTAAAGAACCATAATTGCATACACTGCCACTGCTGACACTTGCCTCTTGCTAGAAACATTCCTCTAGATTTTTGCCTGGTACACATTCTTCATCCACTAGAAAAAAAACCAAAAAAACTAAAACATGCTTTTCCCCCAAATGCACACAGAACACAATCTTTACCAATGCTGCAAGAAACACTTCCACATTGTTAAAATGGCCTCAGATTAACTACATGTGGAATATGTAACATCCCCTCTTACTTGAAGTGGTTTTTTGTGATTCCCTCATAGTTTAGAGCCAACCTCCTCAAAAAAACTGAGTATTCACAGCCTTTGCTTTTCTAAAGAAGCTCAGGTGTGCTTCACCATCACTGACTCTTTACACCATGACCCCTTTGCTCTCTTCTGCTGAGGCCCAATGGCATGGCCAAATTTGATCTTTATTTCCTTCCTGTGTACTACCTCCAATATCCACTACAAGACACCAAGATTCAGGGACTCTGAGTAACTGTAGGCAGATTTTCAGGATCCCTTCCCAAGCTCAACTGTAGTTGAACTAGTAGTACCAAGTCAGCAGTGTGCTCCACAGCAGAAAACTTCCATTTCAGCCCTTTCCATCCCAAGTCCATCTCTGGACTGTGCCTTCAAACTGCAGCTATGGATACTCAAGGGAGTACTCACTGTTACCCAAAAAGGTACAAAAGTTTCTTTAGATTGCTGGAACACAGAGAGCCATGTGCTGTTACTCCCAACAGATTAAGATTGGAAGAGCTACAAATTGCCTAACTTTGGTGGTATTTGTTTCATCTCTGCCCCCGCAGCATATCTCTGCTCCCTGATGCACACATGTTTCTATAGTTGGTCAAACAGTGTCATAGTTGGCAACTTCTAAAGTCAAAGCTTGAGTCATGTCTACTATTATTCCATTCTACTGTGGTTCTCTGGAACAAGTATTAAATATTAAGCCCATGATCCCAGCAATAACTAAGCACAAAAGATGAAGAAAACCTTAAGGGCAGCATACTAGCAGACTAAAATCTTCAAGGGAAATTTTCCTTTCCTGAGTGTCTGGAACATACTATAAACACACTGGTGCTACCAAAAATATCAAGTGATTTCTGGCTAATTTATTCTAAAGCCTTATGCAACATATTTCATATCAGTCTGCTTATTCATCTTAAACTTGAAATAAAGAAATCTGATCTCTCCTGGTTTTACTAGAAGTATTCTGGCTTAGAAGAATTTCATTTGCAAGAGCTCTTCTGAAATAAAGAGGACAGAAGTTAAGCTCCTGAGGAAAGAAGATCGAGGAAAATAATTTGTGGTATTTGAGAGAAAGCCTACAAGCTTATTTCCTACCTATTTTAGTCCCATTTTTGGGATTTTTTAAAGGCAATGTTTTTTTCATTAATCCTGGAATCTGGAAAAGATTTTTTTATCAATTTCACCAAGTGCACAATGGGCGCCTGAATTCAGTATGAACTTCAAACTAAAATCAAAGTCAGTATTTTACATTTGAAACAGAATATACTCTAGCTTAAGTCACTCAGTGGAAAGGACAAGGGGCATCTATTGCACCCACCACTCCTCCAAAAACTGCCTTTCAAGATTCCAAAAGGGCTAACTCTTTCATTTCCTACAAAGAGACATCTGGTTTGTGATACCTTTCTGAAGAACCACCACCAGAAAAAGCGATATGGTGCTCATTCTTACTGCTCATTCATTCATACTCAGGTCAAAGCAGGGCTTACTGGGGTTGGGGTGTTTGGGTTGTTTTGGTTTTTTCCTTTGGAAGGGAGTTCAGCCCCACTGAGTAATGCCCTCAGACTCCAGTTAAGGTTTTCTACCAATCAGCCCAGTAGGGGAGGTGGCTCTGGAGAGCTCCCATGCCAAGGAGCTCTGGCCAGCAAGACCAAGGTCCTGGCTCTGCTTTGCCACAGGCTGATAAAGTTCAAGGCATGATGCTTGTGACCTTGGAGGGAAGGAGGAACAAAAGGATTTCTTCCTCTGGGCCAGCTTTAGAGTGAGAAATTGAAACGTGCCTATACAGAGACTCAATTTACACACATTTTTAAGTTTACCACGCTCTAGTATTGCAATGCATCTTGACATTCTACATAACTGTACTCATTGAAAACACAGTTACTCACCTATCATGACTGTGTATCTCACTCACTCCATTAAGTCTGTTTATCAATCAAATGAGAAAACTCAAATTTCTCATATATGGAGCCAAACAAGCATGATCATGATCTTTAAAAAGCTGGGGAATCTGGATTTTTCTTCAATTACTACAAGCTACCTCAAATTGTAGCCAATGCAGTAATGAAAAGGTGTGTGTGTTGCTATTAAAAAATCAGCACTCCATCTAACACATGCGCTCATGGCATATGAAAATTGCCTGCAACAGGAGACATGAGAAGGAAGAGTTGCTAATTTTATTGACCTTTGATTAAACTACTGGAGGCCCCAATGTGTTTTAGCAACTCTCCTAAAATTGCAGAAGAGGAAAACTACCACAACTGTAGTAGCCAATCCACCTGTCCCTACAAAGACACAAAATTCTTCCACTTCTTCACTATTATGAACAACATCAGAGTACTGCTCCTTGAAACTCAAAGGACATTAACAGCCCCAGAAAAGCAGTGACTAAGCACTCCAAAAAACACAGCAGTTTAAGCCCTTCTCACCTCATTAATTTTAACTAAAATTTTCCATGTGCAACAGGCAAGTGTCAGCTTCATTATTTTAGCAAATAAATATTCCTGGGCTAAATTTGACAGGAATATTCACAGAGCTGCTATCAGTTACCTAGGTACCTGTTTCAGTTTATAGCTTAGCAGTTCCTCCACTTTGTTAAAGCCCAAACAATTTAACATTTAGTTAATTTAACAATTAGTTAATGCGAGTTCACTTTCAATAGAGGCCTAGTGTTCCCCAGACAAGCCAGCCCCCCACCCCCTTGATAAGCAGGGTTCCATTATGCTATATATCTTTCTGATGTTAATCTCCTATTGCTCCAGGGTTTTAAACCAAGCTCGAGCCCCAGACTAAACTGATGGGAGACTCAGGAGCTCCCCTCTTGCAGTCTCTGCTTGGTCTTCCTTCACACTGCAGCTGTCAAACACACAATCAGAGTAAAAAGTCATCTGGAATGAAGGCTTACTGTTTGCAATGGAGTTTCTGTTACTGGAAGTGGAGAGGAATGTTTAGGAAGGTTTTCTGCAGCAGCCAATTTCTTCTAGCCCAGAGAGTATTGAGCACAGGGCTGCCTGTACTCTCCATTCTATTACAAAAACCTAATCCCATCGCATGACCTGCAGCAATTCAGTTTAACAAATCAACAATTACAAATATTTTGGCAAAGTAAGCTTAGGTATTGTTTGCCTCTCGGCACAGTTCACAACCAGTTTATGGCTTTATGATAAAAGTCATTAAATCCAATCTGAAAAGCAGAATTTACAGCTCACTTAGCAAGTCAGGCCCATAAATGGATGCTTTCAATTACAGGGCATTTACATGCACAACCATTAAGGCAGCACTGAATACATTTGAAAACTCTGGAATACTTTTTATAATAATTAAAACTTTGCGTACTGTTCTTTATACAAACAAAACTTAGGAATTTGCTTCAGTCTCAAGCAGAGCTCAGATTCATTGTTACCCAGAACATACTACAAAGCCTGTTCTCCCAGTACTTTTGTGGGAAAGGGATTAGAGAGATGGAAACAAGGTTTGTTTTTCAAAGTTGCCCTCAGTAGCAGGGAGGGTTTTTTGAGCTCCAATAAACTCAATTATATCAACTGGTGCTCAAGACTTCTGAAGTATCAAGTGGAACAGGAAGATGGAGGAGGACCCAGGGAGAGCCTTTCATTTGGAGACTCACAGTGCAATTCCAGGGTATTTGATTTTGTTGGTCAATCTAGCTGCTGGGTGGAAGGAAACAAGAAAACAATTCAGAGACCAAATCTTTAACCTCATTTTTTCAATTGCTTCAATTGTCCTGTTTCTTTTACTGTTAAACAACACCTCAGGAAAGCTGATGAATTCTTCTCCAAGGCTCTATCATGCACATCCAGCCTCTTCAATAAAAAAAAACTGGATCTTCAAACACTTACACTCCTTTTGTTGACTGTCTGTGTATCTGACCCACACAACTGCAGAACAACAACCAGCTGCCCGGTTACCCTTTTCAACACCCCAAGATGCTGTTCAACATATGCTCAGACTCATCTTCAAGTGGAAACCACCTTAAACAAGACCCTCCCCTTCCACTTCTTAAAGGCATTTGTAACTAATGTTATCTTTCATCACGATAGTGCTAAGCAAAGGGGGGAAGGGACTTCACAGACACCTCCTTTACTCACACTCTCATCCCCCCCCCGAATTCACCGGAGCTTGTCAACGTTAGAAGTTTGAAAGCTGTGCCTCAGAAGGAGCACACAAACAACCCACTCACGCACCAACACCTCGACAAAGCATGAGAAAATCTAAACAAGCAACCTTGCTCTGCTGGCCTCTCACCTCAACCAGAGGGTGTTTCTTTTCCAGCCTGGAGAACAGAGCAGCGACTAATCAGTCCCTCAGTGCAGAGGCCAGCCCCCACAGAAGTAATGCCATGAATCAGTTTGGAAGTACAGCTCTCCGGGCTAAGACAGAGCACTTGAGAAAAGACAAACCTGCTGTTACCTGCGGCCTCCTAACAAGCTGTTATTATAAACCTCTCACTGCCAATGGAATCTAACCCCTTCACACCCCTGGACTGTGACAGCATGAGCTCCACACACAAAACACACACAGGCTTGCAGGTTTTTGGAGGCACTTGTTTTGGTAAGCCCAGTAAACAAACTTTTTCCTAATGCTCTCCCACTCACAAGCATTTGAAAAGAGCACAAGACACGTGTTGGGTTTTTCTCAGTCAGAAACTGTGACGGACGACCAAAGAGACACAAGACCAGCCTGCAGCCTGAATCCCAGCTGTTCAACAGCTCTCCACAATCATCACAAGAGCTCTTCACTCATTCACACGCTTTTTTCCGTTCTTTTATTTCCCCAGAGTGAACACTAAAAGACCACGCTGCATTGCACTTCTCTTCCCTTCCACTCTCCACAAAATGAAAAAAAAAACCAAAAAAAAACCCCTACAAACAGGAACTCCACAACTCTGCAGCAACACCAACCACTTGCCCTTATCATGACAGAGCTTCCTCCGTGCACTTATCGAGACAGATGGGACATTACCAGGTTGTGTTTGTTTACAAACAATACCCAGGGATGGAACTCCCACAGCTCCTCTGGGCAGCCCGTGTCAGTGCCTCACTACCCTCGCAGGGAGGAATTTCTCCCCAGTATCCCACCTACCCCTGCCCTCTGACAACACGCAGGTTGCTGCAGCATTAAAGGCGTGAATAAAAGCAGTAACCTCGAGTCCTGTCTCACGTGGGCTGTGTGTATTTTACATCCGCGGCTCTGCAGACAAGGAGAGGGGACAGACAAAAGGGTGAGGCGAGGCCTCGCCATCCCAAACACAACCCCTCACCCCACACCGCTCCCAACTTTCTCCTCCAAAACTCCACGGAGTTTCGCACACCTAACCCTGACCGCACGTCCAGGAGGCACATAGGGGGGTGTCCTGTGCAGCGCTAAGAGCTGGACGCGGTGATCCTCGCGGGTCCCTTCCAGCTCGGGCTATTCTGCGGACCCCTGCAAGGAAAACACACCGGGCACGGAGGGAGGGAGCGGGGGAGAGAGGGAGCGGCACAACTTCTTTATTCCTCCCTCCCCTCACCCACACCCACACACACACGGGCGGCACAGCGCGGCCCTCCCACCACAGCCCGGGGCTAATGCCGGCGGGAGCGGGATAACCTAGCCCGGGTCCCACCACAACAAAAAGGACGAGGGCGTAGGGAGGCGCCCCCGGCCCCGCCGGGACCAGGCCCGGACGGTTCCTCACGGCCCGCGCAGCGCCAGCGGAGCGACCCTGCCCATGGGGCAGGACCCCGGGCCCGGCACCCACCAGCACCTACCGGGAGCCACCAGGATCCGCCGAGAGCCACCGCTCCTTCCCCTCCTTCTTCCTCCTCTCCCCTTCCTTATCCTCCTCCGTCTCCCCGAGTGCTGTGCGGCCGCCGCCTCTTCCCTCAGCGTTACCTCCTCTGAGGGCCCGCCCCCCGAGCCGCCCCGCCCCCGCCGCTGGGCGGGGAGGTCGCCCATTGGCCTCATTTATCTTTTCTTTAAAGAGCCGCACTGCCATTGGTCCAAGGGTCTAATTGACAGACAGATTCGCCAATAGAATGCCCGCAACGTAAAAAAAAGAAAGACAAGGGAAGGGGAGTGGAAGAAACAGGCGTGAGGCGAAGGGAGGCGGGTCGAGGTCGCAGCGCTCATTGGTTGGCTCGGCTGTCACTCACAGCGCGCGCGCCCGCCGCGGGAGGCTGATCGGCGCGCGTCGGAGGTTTGGATGAGCTGCAGCAGCGCAGCCGCAGTGCGGCGCTCCGCTCCGTATCCTTCCGCCGCGGGCACGGTGGGATCTGAGAAAGAGTGCATCGATTCCCGGCGGGAATTGCCGCTGGACTCCGGCTGGGGTCTGCACGGGTGGGCTGTGGCACCTGGCTTCTACCGGCAATAGTGTGACACCACGACCAGGGCAGCGACCGCCCCCCTGTGCCGGCACTGCTGAGGCACCTCCAGTGCTGGGGACAGCTCTGGGCCCTCAGGACAAGAGGGACACTGAGGGGCTGGAGCGTGTCCAGGGCAGGGAACAGAGCTGGGAAGGGGCTGGAGCCCCAGGAGAGGCTGAGGGAGCTGGGAAGGGGCTGAGCCCGGAGCAAAGGAGGCTCAGGGGGGCCCTTGTGGCTCTGCACAGCTCCTGACAGGAGGGGACAGCCGGGGGGGTCGGGCTGTGCTCCAGGGAACAGGGACAGGAGGAGAGGGAACGGCCTCGTGTGAGGTTTAGGTTGGATATTGGGAAAACTCCTTCATGGAAAGGCTTGTCCACCCCTGGTACAAGTTGCCCAGGGCAGTGGTGGAGTCTCCATCCCTGTGGGGATTTAAAAGCCGTCTGGATGCAGCACTTGTGGTCATGGGGCAGTGGTGGCCTTGGCAGTGTTGGTCTCAGAGTTGGATTCACTGGTCATGGGGGGCTTCTCCAGCCTAAACGATTTGGTGTTTCTAAATAGATTCAAACTGCCCACAGCTCCATGTCCAGCAATGGCACAACAGTTCCAGGGCAGGGTCCCGAGGTGTGACATGGACACAAGGCAGCCCCAGAGCCTGCCCAGCCTCCCTCTGCTGCCTGCACCCCAAACTCAGCAACTCTTTACACATTTTTAACTCTTAACATAGGGGTTCCCCCCATATGCTGGGGTTTTTTTAGCTACTGTTTTCAATAGTCTCTGCAAAGCTTTAACCACTTGTGATTCAAGCTGAGGTAGTGGTGACAGGTAACCAAATTCCTGTGTCCCAGCAGGGGCCCAGGGTCACCATAAGGGAAT
This sequence comes from Emberiza elegans, assembly GCA_024865655.1. Taxonomy (NCBI): domain Eukaryota; kingdom Metazoa; phylum Chordata; class Aves; order Passeriformes; family Fringillidae; genus Emberiza; species Emberiza elegans. The sequence goes on along the minus strand of JALJVW010003588.1, from coordinate 1,381,256 downwards.
CAGAGCCTGTTGTGGCACTGCAAGTTTGGGGACTCATCTGTGAAACCCATGGCTGTTTTGTCTGTAAAGCTCTGGGGCTGTTCAGCCTGGAAAAGTGAAGTTTCTGTGGAGATCTCACAGCACCTTCCAGTATCCAAAAGGGCCCACATGGAAGCCAGAGAGGGGCTCTCTGTCAGGAGCTGCAGTGACAGGACAAGGGGGAATGGGTAGAAATTCAAAGAGGGGATGTTTAGGCTAGATCTTAGAAAGAAATTCTTTGCTATGAGGGTGGAGAGACACTGGGACAGGTTGCCCAAGGAGGTTGTGGATTCCTCAACCCTGGCAGTGCTCAAAGCCAGGTTGGATGGGGCTTGGGGCCACCTGTATTGTGGAAGGTGTCCCTCCACACGGTAGTGGGGGTCAGATGAACTCTAAGGTTACTTCCAACCTCTTAACAATCTATGATTCTACAAGTGGGAAGCCACAAGGTGGGAGTTTAATGGAGTTTTTGGGGGTGAGAGGGTCAATTCCAGATTTGCTGTAGGTCTGTTGGAGATCCTCTGGGGTTTTTTTGCTTTTGCCTTTTTGATACTTTAGTATGTATCATATATCTCCACTTCAAGCCACTTCCTTTACATCTGAGGTCACCTCTCCCTAGCATAGCAGTTGTCTCCAGAGTCATGCTCATCTTCTAGACTGAGAGGGTTTCTGCACTCACTGATGTAGGTGTTATGATTCAGTGTCTTGGGCACAGCTCCCATTTCAACAGGGTTGGTATTCCCAAGAGCAAGGTGAGACACCTCACAATATTTAGTTCTTCTACAGAATGTGGACTCGCAGAAATCCCTCTCTTGCCTCTTCTGTGCCTTTACTTTCCCAGCTTGAAGCAGACACATGGCTTAATTTTTTGGTAGCATTTTCAGCCAGTTCCAAACGTTGAGATCAAGCTGGTCATGAAATTAACAGCAAAGTGAAATGGAGAAGATCCCCTCTGCAGACAAAGCAGAGCATCTGAGAGATTGCCATCATGTTTTTGAAAGATAAGGTGTTCCAGTCATGTTGTGCCTGGAAACACATACAGACTATTTAGGCAACACTGCACTTGCTTTATGGAGATTTCACTGCATTCAGGGAGAATTTTTTTTTTTTCTATAAAGAGTAATTTAATTAAGCTCAGTTTTCATATGGATTTGCGTCAGACATTCCCTTCACCTCTCCTCTGCAACAGATTCATGGCTCCCTCTCCTCCTATCTCCAAGGCTGATTCCTGATACATCCAAATCTCCCTTCGATGTCCCCAGCCTACTTGTGCCTTCTGTCTGGAGCAGCACATGCTGTGCCTGGTTCAGGGATGTGTGTGCTCTGGCTGTCCAGCTGCCTGCCCCTTATCTAGTGCCAAGGAAGCCAAGCAGTGCTGATAAGGGCTGAGCTTGGCCTGCCTTTCTCCCCAGCAGAGCACTTATCAGCATGTCTTCTCTAACACAGCCGCTGGTTGCCATGAAGCTCGACAGACTTTTTCCAGAAGCTCTACTTCTCTTTCAGGTGTGGTTGAAATCCGTCAAAAGGTTGGCCAGTTTATGCTGGGGGACCCTTACATGCACACACACCAATCCAACATTTGCATAAACCTTTTTCTAGGAAAGGAAATTGCAAGCAGCAGGAGGAAGAAAGTAAATGGAAGAAGGCAGCATTGCAGCTGTGAATCCCAGAGCCCAGAAGATACCTCAGAAGCAGGGTGGCTGTGGAGAAGGCAGGCAGGCAGGATGTGCATCTGCTCTAGAAAGAGCTCCCAGCCGTACACCTGCACCTCCAGGAAGAGCTTTGATTTAGATTGGGCATTAGGAAGAAGGTCTTTTTGAGGAGGGTGATGAAGCACTGGCACAGGTTGGCCAGAAAGCTGGTGGATGCCACATCCCTGGAAACATTCAAGGTCAGGGCTTTCAGACACCTGATTTCACTGAAGATATCCCTCCTTTGGCAGGGGAGTTAGACTGAATGACCTTTAAAGGTCTCATGCAAATCCAAGTCCAAACTATTTTATAATTCTGTGAAATAATACTTGATTTAGTAAAACAAATTGCAAAACTTGATCCCTGACACCAAAGCTGGATATTATTATGTCCTTTTAATTAGTCACAGAATCCTATAGTAGTTTGGGTTGGAAGGCTGGAAGTTCATCTCATTCCACTCCCCTGCCATGTGCAGGGACACCTTCCACTATCCCAGGTTGCTCCAATCCCTCTCCAACCTGCACTTGGACACTTCCAGGGATCCAGGGGCAGCCACAGCTGCTCTGGGCACCCTGTGCCAGAGCCTCACCATCCTAAAGGCAAGAATTTCTTCCTAAAATCTAATCTAAGTTTTCTCTTTTTTGTTTAAAACTATTTCCCCTTGTTCTTTCACTATCTGCTCTGTAAAAAGTTGCTATCCATCTTTTTTGTAAGATCCCCTTAGTCACTGAAAGCCCTCAGTGAGGTCTTCTTGGAGCCTTCTCCTGTGCAGCTGAGCAGCCCCAGCTGTGCCAGGCTGGCTCCAGAGCAGAGGGGCTCCAGCCCTGGCAGCATCTCCGTGGCCTCCTCTGGACTTGCTCCAGGTCCAAATGTTTCTCAAACCACGTAGCTCAGCACATTTTGGGCGTTAGCAGTTGGGTACAAATGGCTGTCAGTCCCGTTCGGATTTTAGGCTGCAGTACAAGAACAGGAGCATCTCCCTTAAGGTCTCTGAATGTGTGTGAGCAGTTCAACAACCTCACGAAGGATGTCATGTGCAGAGACAGCAACAGCTCAGTGGTATCTGTCATCTGTCTGCTAAAAAGAACAAAGGAGGTTGAGCAACTTGGTCTAGTGGAAGGTGTCCTGCCTGTGGAACAAGATGATTTGCAAGGTCCCTTCGAACCCTAACCACTCTGTGATTGTATGAAATAACCCAGGACCTAAAAAAAGTGTGAAGAAACAGTAGCTGGCTATGCTGTGCTGTAGAGGATACATGTTGACTTCCCAAAGCCTGTGACCAGAGGAAATACAACATCACTATCAGGTAACTTCAAAGACACCTAGGATTTCTAAATGACTCAACACTAGCAGCTATCCCTGCGTGGAGGTAGAGACAAGTGCAAAGTGCAATGCCAGGAAGACAGGTCTTGGAGGCAGAGTTGATAGTTTTTGTGTTGAAGTCATTGTTACCAGCATGTCAAAATTATGTGTTAAACTGAAAAAAATGGAAGAGCTTTGAGCAGAGGTGTGATACAAAAAGATCTGTTTGGGACAGGTAACAATGTATGATTGGGGAAATCCTCACCCTGGTCTGCAGCTTCCTCATGAAGGGAGCTGAAGGGTCAGGCACTGATCTTTTCTCTCCGGTGACCACTGAACAGGACCCAGGGCATGGCTGGAGCTGTGCCAGGGAGGGTTAGTTTGGATATCAGGGAAAGGCTCTTCCCCAGAGGGTGCTGGCACTGCCCAGGCTCCCCAGGCAATGGGCACAGCCCCGAGGCTGCCAGAGCTCCAGGAGCCTTTGGACAGCACTGCCAGGGATGCCCAGGGTGGGGTTGCTGGGTCTGTGCAGGGCAGGAGCTGGGCTCTGCCAGAGCTCCAGGAGCATTTGGACAGTACCCTCAGGGACAGGGTGGGATTGTTGAGGTGTCTCTGCAGGGCCAGAGATTGGATTTGTGGTCCTTGTGGTTCCCATCCAAATCAGGGTATAGTGTTAACTTCTGAGTATAAAAACAACCACAAATCCATGGAAACCCACTGTTAAATGTTCCTAGATTTCTTAGCTCATTCTGTTGGAGAACTATTCTGTACTTCAATAGGTGCTTTGTCTCTTGCATCACTGGCTGCCGTGTTGCTTCCCTGCTTTCTCTTAATGCCATCTGAGCACATTATTTTCTCTCAAACTTACATGGAAGTAACTTTCCCCTTGCACAAATCTGCAAAAGATTATGAAAGAGGGAATGGCACTGAGTCTGGAAGCTGTGAAAGGCACAGATCCCCTTTCACTCTGCATTACTTCATGGCCAAACATGGAAACAGCCTGTCCATGCCATTGCAGGACTGCCTGCCGTGGGGGAAGCAGTACAACAAAAACCACTCCTATTGTTGGTACCAGCATGAAAAGCCTCCTGGAGGACTGAGATTGTGTCTCCCTCTGAGGGTTAAATATGGATTAAACCCCTTTTCCTTGTATCTTGTCAAGCTTGCACACAGCTTCACGCTGTACCAGTTCTTCTGGCTGCGCAAAGAGGGTTAAAGAGAAAACCACACTCTGCTTTCCCCGTCACATCATGAGGAACATGTCAGTTGATTTTCAAGACAAGTAATGTCTGGCGTAGCGTCAAAACGGGCATTGCATTAAAGTGACTAGAGAGGAGATTTAGCATCATAAATTTAAATAAAGCCATTGCATGAGGGATAAAAATCTCCAAAATAAAACACAACTTTACTCAGTCATACCAGCATAAATTAAATACTCACAAAACTTCTCAAACTTAATAAAATATGCTGCAACCTATGGCTGGCAATAACAGCAAAATACATTAAAAAGGCATTGCATATTTCTGTTATTCTTATCTTTCCGATAGTGAAATTATTCATTATTTCAGTAATGCAATGAATAACCTCTGAAACTTTGAAACACAAATCTGTTCACTACCTCTTCTGAAATGCAGAAGTATGTTTCCAATATTACACAAATCACTGTCATTTCAGACTGGGCTGTTGGAAGATTTCAAAACAAAGCCAAAAAAAAAAAAAAAAAGGAATCAGTTCCACAGTGAAAAAAATATTGACAAAAAATAAAACTTGACAGCTCTTGATGTAAGCCTGCTGTGTCTGTCTTATCCCCTTGGCAAAGCAGACTTAAGAAATAACCACTATTCAAAATAATAGGCTAAAAGCAAAGTTCTGCCTTTCTGACCCATCACTGCACAGACTGGTTGGTGTTTGTGGTATAAAGTACAGTGCTTTCATCAGATGGAATGGAGTTAGACATAATCCTTAGGAGTGACATCCCCCTTGAGACATTCATAGCACAATAAGAAGACCTATATATCTGTTCTTAATTTACACTGTATGATTTTGATGAGTAAATGATTTAACTGCCTATACTTACCTTAATTCCTAGTGCCTTTGTGCACATACACCCAGTTGCCCTCAGTAACCAAAAGCATAATGAATTGACAGACAACTTGGGCACAATCAGACACTCAAATTTTTAATTCCTCTGCTGCATTATCTTGATTGATTTTGTGCTGAAATTGACAGGAAACTTTCATGCACCGAAACTGGCTTTTTCTTCCCCAATTCTGTTTTTCTGTTTTTCATTGTGTAGAAACTTTTCATGTTGCCAGCATTTCTGTTTTTCTTCAGATTATTCCTTTGTCCTTTTTTATTCTTCCAAATACTGCACCATTCATCTGCCTACATCCTCTATTTTGGATTAGTTGATTAGAAACACATTTATGGTAACCCCAAATAAGCCATCATTAAAGTGAAATAGCCTTGTTTACAAAGAGATTTACACAAGTTTATCTCTATTGACTTAAATAAACAAGTGTAATTTCTGAGCAGGCCTGGGGGACAATAGCTTTGTTTCTGAATTAATGGTAGGCCTTGGTCCAGGAAGGATTTGAGTATGTGTTTAAATCTATGAGGGGAATAAGCCAGCGGGACCAGTCACAGAAACAAAATTCAGCATAAACGCAAACCTGGTATGATTAATTTTTTTATCATCTTTATTTCTTTTTTAGTCTGCTTTTTCCAGGAAACTAACATTAATTCATTACACTGAAATCTGCAAAATAATCAAGGACAAATAGTTTGTGGCTCTGTAGGAAGGATCAAAATAAACCAATTTATGCCGTGATCAGTTATTGCAATACAGTCTGTTTCTGTTTTACACTGTGTAAGATGCACTATGCTAATTAAGCATATGTTTGTATAGATTAGTCTCAATGAGATTTACCCCAGTTTTCTATGCCATCTGTGCAAGATTGGTAGCTGAGTTGGGAGTGATCTCTGTATATATTATCTATACTAGTTGAAGAAGTGTTTAGAACACTTTGAGGTAGAAGTTTTATTTTTGTTATTATTGGTCTAACAAATCTTTATTTATGGATTTTGGCCATTCTGCTTGTGTTTTCAAAAACTAGTGATATATTATATTATCCATTTTAAAGTTTTGATTAAAAGTTATCATCTTAAAAGATTTATTCTGATGGACTAAATAAATCAAGCAAGGCTTTAAAGGACCTGACAAATCCTTTCTTGCTTAGATTCATTTAGAGATATAAAACATATATTACTGTTGAGCAGGTGAAGATAACACAAAATAAAAATGTTGCCATAAAAAAATTAGGCCTTAAAAATATAGTGGGACTTTATCACTACAAAGCTGTCATGTTGTTTATTTTAGCTCTTGGCATGTATCATGATGAATAACTGATGGGAAAAAAAAAGTCTATCCTTCTCACAGTGCTTGCAGGCAACTGATAGTTTTTCTGTGTAATCCCCAGGGAAGCCTGTGTCAGAGCCTCCATCCCTGGCATCCTGCATTACCAGGGGCTGGTTTCCTTGTCTGGGGTGACAGGAGAAGAAGCTCTTTGCTCTGGACAGCCCTGGAGCGATGCTGTGACAGCCGCTGTGTTTACGAGGGGCTGGGGAGAACACGAGGAGTTATCCCTGGCCCTGCTGGGTGGTGTAAGAGTCAGCTGGCTGTGTCCTCCCTCAGTTTAGGATCATGCCAGGGGTGGGCACCTGTCCTCTCTCAGCACAGCAAACTCCACTCCACAGAAGTGAGTTTTGCCCTGTTTTACATGGAGGAGGTGCCTTGCTGGCCACACAGACCACATCTCAGCAATATGTGGGCAGTCATTCTCCTCATGCTGTGTTCTGCCTGCAAGACACCAAGAGGTTAAAAATTAACATTTTACCAGAGTCTACAAGTTTACGACTAAGATGGAGCATTACAACCATTACAGTATGTTGTTCACTTCAAAGACCAAATAATTTCCCCAAAGGATCCCTTTTTGGGTCCACAACCTTTGCAGCTGTGAGCTGTTGCAGGAAAGGCAGCTCAGCTCTGATGACAAACTTGTGTTGAGAAGGATCCCCTGTCTGCCTGGTGGGTTGGTGTGGTGAAAATGTGGGCCTCTCTCTTAAATCTTCAAGCCATCAAATCTCATTATACCTTTTTGTTGGTTTTGTTTTGTCACACTGATGTCTTCACATACAAATCTTTATCCCATGTAAATATTTGGCTACTGGGAGTGAGACACCTCAGTGAGTTTTTTTCTTAAGTAAACACTCTAAACCAAGTTTCTTTGGTTTTCCCTGCTAGGAAGATTTCCAAACTTCCAGGTCTATCCCAAACCTTCTTTACCTCTTCAGTTTTCTTTTTAAAGTGTGAACATTGAAACCGTGAACAGCCCTTTAATTCATTTACAGTGGTACAACAGTTCTCTGCCTTTGTTCAGTTGTCATCTGTTTATCCATTCAAAGGCCCCTTTCCACTCTGGGCTACTATGTAAAACTAGAAATAGATAGAGTGACCAGTAAATTCTTTTTAAAGCCCCTGCTTTCCCAAATGCAGTCCCTGCTCTTCGTGTTGAGATGTGCACCCCTGATTCCTTCAGACATCTGTCTTAAAAACACCAATTCTGAGTGACTACACTTACTGCACTGTGTAGATTGGTCTGTAAAAGTAATTTGTCAATATTTATGAAACATGGCAGTAAGAAAAGATTCCCAGCCTCCAGCCACAGGCAAGGACAGCTTTTGATTTTTCAGATCTCCATGCTTACAGGTGAGGAGAGGTCAGACAAAAATGAGAACTTAAATGCTTTAGAGTGGTATTTCTGGTGGAAATGGAAATGGAGAGGTATGTCTTCTGGTAGATGCGACCAAACCAAACCTGAAACTGCAGTCTGGCAGAGTCATCTCCTTCATGCAAGTTTGACAGGGCTGCAGGCAAGCAGATTACAGATCATACAGTTTTACAAAGCAGAGATAAGGAAATCACTGCATACAGGCTGCAAAAGTCAGATTCAGAATTAATCAGCATATTGATGTGTGTCACGGCAGGGAGCAGGGCAAAAATGAGCTGCAAAAGATGAAAACCTTGGAAAACATGTGAGATGACACCATGGGCAATAAAAAAAAAGCATCTGAAATAGAGGCAGTGGTCTGCAAAGGACAAGAAACAAAGGAAGAGGCTAATATTCAATGATCCTGCTTTATATGTTCATTCCAAGATACATTGCTTTCCAAGCCTGCACAAAGAGCAATCTGCAGCAGTTTGGAGTCTACAGCAACAGAAGAAAAACAGTAACAACCTTCAGAAGGAGCATCTTGCTGTCATCCACTGGCTTGAAGATTAAAGCAAAAAAATCCAACCAACCAACCAAAACAAAAAGACAGTTTGCACCTCAAGCACATATTAAGACATTATATGGGAAATGTTCCAAGGACATTATGTCTTCTTTGCAGAAAGAATGCAAGTGTCTTTCACAAACTTAAAAGCTAAGTTTAGGTAAAGATTTAAAGCAAGTTTTTTATTTTGTACTCAAGGACCCACCCACATTGTCCTCTGTGTGTAGTTTTGACATTAACTGTGCTCAGTGTAACCACAGACTTCTCCTTAGATAAGAAAGGGGGTAGATGTTTGTGGTTTGCAGGGCAGAGGCTAAGAATTTTGGCCCAAGAACTCAGTGGGTGATTTTATCACAGTACAATGCTTTGGAGGACCTCGATTTGGGTGCAATTGTTCAATTTTGTGTATGAAGCTCAGCTGAACTCTGGCCCACCAGCAAGAAAAAAGGCCCTTAGAAGTTAAAGAAAACAGAAGAATCATCTGGAAAGCTGTTTCCAGGATTCATCTATAGTTTAATGAGAGTTGAAAACCTCTCGATGGAGCTCAGTATCTCAGGGTTTGTGAGCGCTGTAACCAGCACAGTGTGGAGTTCAGGGCTGGCTGGCTACCCAGACCCTGGTGGATTTTGCAATGCACCAAACTTGGCAGGTGATTACACTGTTTGGGGAGGAAGAGAGTCAGGGAATGTCGGTCTGAACTCTGTCCATTCTTAAGAAACACCATGGAGACATGCCTGAAGCAGGTTTGAGTCCAGCAGTCATTCTGCCCAAGGAAAGTGCCCAGCACAAGCCCTAATGACTCTGCTGATGGGCACTGACAGCCACAATGCTCTGTGTGAGAGCTGCCCTGTCCTGAAAATGCTTAGAGAAGTGACAGCCAGTCACTTGGCCTTCTTTCTGATCATCCATCTCTGGATGCTATCTTCTCATCCTTCAGCTGATTTTCCAGCTGTTTCTCCTGTAGTTGATCCGGAGGAGAGGCACCTGCAGTGTCTCACCTGCCACGTGTCAGTGCCAGACAGCTGATTGTCAGCCTACCCGTGGAACTGTCTAGACATACTGATGTGCTGTCAAATGCACAAAGTTAACAAAATGATAGGGGAGAATATTTCCCCTGTGAATCCTCTTTCAGTCATGATCTCACAGGTTATTTGTGTCAGTGGCAGGTACCACATTTTCAGATGAAGACACAATTCGATGAATCAACTCTGCCTCTTTAAGATGTTCTAGGGTTTGTTATTTTTTAAAGTCCATCCCTGTCACCAGCTCAGGCTTACACAAATTCCCCAGACACATGCAATGCTGCAGTTACAGGTAGTTTGCACTTATTTAACAGCTAATGTCAGAAGATAGTCGTCTCCTGCTGCTAGATAAAGCCAGAAGAAAATCTGTGACAATTTACATTCAGAGTGCATTTAAAAATTAAGGCTAGTGGCTTGGAAAAAAATATTTTTTTAAACAGAACATCTCTTCTTAGCTTGCTTCCCAGCAAAAGGGTGAGGAGCAGAGAAGAGTAAGAGAATTATCCCAGCACCATTTATGATCCAGATAGATAGGATTGTCTCCATAAATGAATCCTGCCATTCTCCTCTCTTGTCTCTTTGCCTTTTTCTGAGCACAAAGACTTTCTGGCATCTGATATGGCTCAAGTCTGTGATGTGACCCAACTACAGCCTCAGCTGTTGGCGAGGCTGCCAGGTGTCTCACAGAATGCTTTACATGGAATATCTCCGTGCTCTGAGCCAGGAGCTGCATTGCATGGCCACTGTCTGTGGCAAGAACAAAGCCTTGAGGAGGAAGATCAGGGGAACAGGGCCAACCTCATTCCCATGCAATAATATTTGTAACATGGTTTTGCTCTATAATATATACCAAAAAAAAAATTGTGGGATTTACAGGCTAGGCCTGTGCTGGCTTTTGAGAGTGCCTTGAGGCTATCTCCAACACCAAATCCTAGCAGACAGATGGTTGGATGCACTTCACCAAATGTTAGAAGTTAGACATCAAAGTCTAAGTTACTCATCCTAAAGTTTCTAGAGGACAGTTCATCTGGCCTGTTTCAGAGGTTGTTTTAGGGTGAGATGAATAATGATAGGAATTCCCTCTATTTTTCTGCCCTGACTATAAATGTAGCCTCTTAACTTTTAGATACCTCAGGCTGCTTCAAGTCTGCAAGCCTGGCTCTGGACACACAGCAGAGCACGAAGGGTCTAAACCTGCAGGGTCTAAACCTGGAACCAGGTCTGAGGCTGGCCACAGCAGTCTCATTTTCCCCCTCCCGCAGCAGTGTGAGCAGATCAGCAGAGCATGGTGTAGGTGCCGCAGCCAGAGACGCAGCCGGTGTGGAACCAGCAACACCCAGACAGAGCCAGACTTTCCTCTTTCCAAACAGGGCAGGCATGTGGAAAACGTTGCTGCAAATGGTCCCTGGCCTGACCTACATCCCAAACCATGCCCAAAACTTGTCTGCAAAGAGCATCTGGCCCAGGGCCCCGCCTTTTCCTGGACTGCAGCAGTCACAGAGCATGGACAGCAGAGCTCTGTGTGTTGAGCTTTCTCATCTGCATCTGCGTGGTGCTGGGATCAGGCTGAGATGCCCCCAGGCTTTGGCATTCTGTCCTGCTGCACAGCAGACCTGACATCCTTCTTGGAGCCATTTGGAATTACCCTTCAGTATAATACCTACCCTAGGCCACAGGCTGGGGGGCAGAGTTGGGGGGTTTGGTGTTTCTAAAGGTTTCAAGCTTGGGTCTTCTTGTCAAGTTTGGGACTTCTGTTTCGTTTTGATTTTTTTTAATGTACTGAGGAAAAACCCTTGCTGTCCCAAGCATCCTCAGCACAATCACAAGATGAAGCCTCAGTTCTCCAAAGGTAGGCATGGTAAACTCAAGAATTAAAATACAAATCTGTTGATTATCAGAATTTCTACCTGGCATGTAAATCTCTGGTGTAACAGCATAGTGCCCAGCATAGCTGTATGACAGGGTCAGGACACAGGGATTGGTCTGGGAGCTCTGGAATTCCCTTCCTTGCTGATCTTGCACAACATCACTGCTTGCCAGCTGTTTCCTTTGCCTCCTGTTCTTCATCCTACAAGTTTTCAAACATCTTTTTAGATTATTGTACATTTGCATTTCAGTGTGTTCAGAAAGAGAAGACCAGGAAACTTCAGTAATTTTTTTTTTACCTTTTGCTTTTCTTTGGTTTTTTCCCATTTTTGTACAGTTTAATATCTAGATGTCAGGTGTTCTCCTATAGGAGTCCTGTGAAGGAATTTCTGATTATTTTGCTGCTCTTCATGTCAGTGGACATCCATCCCTATCTGCCAGCTTTGTCACTGACAGCAGCTCCATCCTGCACAGGATGAAGGAGCTGGTGTGTGGTTACCTCATGTAGACCCCCTTCACAAAGAGCCAGTAATTGTTAAATAAATTATATGCTTTATTGTCCGCATGTTAATAACTCTAATCCCACCTCCAACTACCACGTTTAGAAATGTGATTAGGGAGGATTATACCTCACCTAATGCCTAATCAGTTGTCTGTTCCTGGCTGGCCTTTTATTTCCACACACGCAACACAAGGGCTCTAATCAAACATCTTGCATGCATGGAAAATGCCAAGCGAGTTAAAAATCAGTTGAGTGAGAGCAGGTAGCAGCTAGAAACCAGACGTGACTGAAACACCAACCACTGTGGTTACAGCTCTGGGCAGCACCCAAACTCACGCCCTGAGCATTTGTTTAGGCTGATGAAAAACCAAAAGGGCTGGAGGTGCATCTCCACCAGACTGGTTTTCTGGTGGTTTTTATTTTGTTGGTTTGGTTTGGTTTGGTTTGGTTTTACAAAATGTGGTTGGGGTTTTTTCCCCTCCTCATAAAATTATTGGTTTTATTTTATTTTACATAGGAAAACATGGATGCCTTTTCCAGCCATACTAATGATCAGGGTGCTGAGTGCCACAATTCAGAAGCTGCCTAAACACTCCCTCTGAGCTGGTCCCTGAGCACCACTCCTTGCTGTGGGGTTTAATATTAAACCAAACCTCACTCTTGATGTGAGGTTCAGTTTGCTAGGATGTGGCAGTGAACATGAAGTGGCATCCTGTTGTCCCAAAGTAAAAAGCTGGGACTCTTTCTGTAGTTGAAATTTCCATGGGTGAAACTGCAGTGAGCAGAGTCATGGGACTGGATGCCTTTCCCCTTTGACTGGGCAACCTGAAATCACAATCTACTCCACCTTCTGAGGATTCACATCACACAAGCACCCAGAAATAATCACCTCTTCCACTAACAGACAAGGGCAGACAGGCAGCACCTCCTGGAGTACATTAACACCAAGAGAAATGGCTGAGAACCAGTAGGGTTTAGAAACCCCCTTCCAAAAAGATGAAGGACCAAAAAACCACTCCCTACCGTAAATTGACATAACCCTGTTAGCACTATGGGATCTACCCCAGTTATCCAGCTGAGGTTTAGCTCCTCTTTCTTGGAGCATCGGCTCTGTCTGCATTCTCCTTCCTTTGACACATCCCCACATTCAGGAACAGCTTGTGGGCAGGCAGAGCCAAAGGGACCCAGTAACTGGGGACAGGGGTTAGAATTCATCTCTGGCAGCTGCAGTGCAAGAAAGGTTTGTCAAGTTTGTCTACTTGCTGTGTACTGTGTACTGCAACAGCACAAGGACCTGGAGCTGCTGCAGCCAGTGCAGAGGAGGCCACGGAGATGCTGCCAGGGCTGGAGCCCCTCTGCTCTGGAGCCAGCCTGGCACAGCTGGGGCTGCTCAGCTGCACAGGAGAAGGCTCCAGGGACACCTCAGAGCCCCTGGCAGGGCCTGCAGGGGCTCCAGGAGAGCTGCCCAGGGACTGGGGACAAGGCCTGCAGGGACAGCAGCCAGGGAATGGCTCCCAGGGCCAGAGGGCAGGCACAGATTTTGGGCTATTGGCAATTAGGAATTGCTGGCTGGGAGGGTGGGCAGGCCCTGGCCCAGGGTGCCCAGAGCAGCTGTGGCTGCCCCTGGATCCCTGGCAGTGCCCAAGGCCAGGCTGGATGGGGCTTGGAGCAGCCTGGGACAGTGGGAGGTGTCCCTGCACATTTGGAATTCAATGATCTTTTAGGTCTCTCAACTCAACCCCGTCTATGATTATACAGAGCTGTCAAAATTAAAAAAGAAAATAACATTTTCAAGTGGTTTCACATTGCTGGCACTTTTTGTTTCAATAAAGTTTGTTCTCTTTTGCTTTTAGCTTATAATTACAACATCGTGCTGAGATCTGAATGCTGGGAGCCTTGTGGAACCTTGGTGCTGTTGGTTTGTCTACAGTGTTTGTTATCAGGAAAACCAGGGACTGTGTTTAGGGGAGAAGAAAGGAACAAATATTTGGCAGAGAACTGAAATTATGCCCTGAACATCAACACAGATGCAAATCAAAGCATGATCATGGAGAAATACCCAAGGATTTAGCAATTCTGGATTAGAAAGAGGATTTCAGCCATGTATTTCAAATCTCTAATCTCGAGTGAGGAAGTTATCTAAATCCACCTAATAATAATGAATGAAATTCTAGCTTGGCCAAGTAATTACTCCCTTTTTTCCTTCTTATCATTCAGAATAAATATATTTCATGAGCTTTCGTTGGAGCATTACTTTACATTGCAGTGATTTTCAATATTGAATTTTAAATCTGTTCTCTTGGTTGACTGAAACCAAACTTTCTTTCTGGTTTTGGTTTACTGTGTTGGAAAATCTTCACTGTACAGCCTGGCACTAATATAACCCCAGCTGCTCCCTTATTGGACCTTTGTCTGTGAATTTGCCAACTTGGCTGCTTCAGAGAGTTACAGGTGTGGACTGGGTTTTGAAAGGACACAGATCTGCTGTGGTAGAGGCTGCAGCACCCACCTTTCCGATGGACACCTTGAAGTCTGATCTTACACAGTCCAAAGATGCTGTTAAAGCCATATCAACAAGGCAGCACTTGGAAATTCCATCTGAGGACCAAGACAACACAGTGGAAGTGGAAGATGCTTTGCTCATGGCTAAGCACAAGGCTGAGCTTGCTTTTGCCTCAGCAAAAAGGTAAACTTAGTTCTGGAGTCATCAGGAAAAAAAAGGGAATTGGGGCATATCTGAAGATGCCCCTTCCCTGGAAGTGTTCCAGGCCAGGTTGGATAGGTTGGGGTAACCTGGTCTAGTGGAACATGTGCCTGCCCATGGCAGGGGGTGGAATGAGATGATCTCCAAGGTCGCTTCCAGCCAAGCCATGCTGTGATCCTGTGAAGAGGGGCACGAGGTTCCTACGGGGTGTTGTTGCAGCTCACCAGCCCAATGTGGCACCCTGTCAGCCCAGGGGCTGCAGCTCTGCCTCTCCCCCAGTGCAGTCCCACAGCACAGATGGGCTCAGCCCTCTTGCTGTCCCCTGCATGGTTCTGAAGAGCCTTGGATGGATGGGAGCAAGTGGAAGCTCTTGTGGAGCTTCCCTGTGGCTGAGCAGAGAGAGGCAGGGATCACAAAGACACTGATCTATTGTGGGAAATTTAGGACTTTTGAATAACTGACTAATTTGGTCAAGTAAGAGCCACTTATTGTTTACACCACACACATATTTATAGATCCTATAAACTAAGTACACACCTCTTGATTAGTGCATTTGTTTTGCTCTCTCATTTTCTTCTTCCATTTCTTAGCATTTGTGATTGGTCATAGTCTAGGTGTTTCACAGTCTTCTGTTACCTATTTTTTGTTGTTTTGGTATTTGGTTTCTTAGCTTCTTGTTTCTTAATTTAGCACAATTTACGTTCTAATACCTTTGACAAATTCCTGAGGCTTTGGTAACTAACTTAGAAGCAGGCTGGCTGGTGCACACCATGGCCTAATCCTTGCAAATACATTGGAACTCCCAGCCTTGCTAGGGAGGGCACAGCCTGATTCCGCACTCACTGCATTCTGGTTTATGCTGTGGTTTGTCTCAGAAGTGATTTCAGTGTTAGGGAAGAAAAAAGAACCCATAACCCCAAGGAGTGGGCACTCAAGGGCCGTGCCTGTGGCATGGGGCCTCCTGTGGCCTACAGCTGCTGGGGAATCATGGAGTGGCTGGGATTGCAAGGGACCTTAAAGATGATCCAGTTCCAGCCCTCTGGCATGGGCAGGGACATCTTCCACCAGACCAGGTCACTCAGAGCCTCACCCAAACTGGCTTTGAACCCTTCCAGGGATCCAGGGGCAGCCACAGCTTCTCTGGGCACCCTGTGCCAGGGCCTCACACCCTCACAGGGAGGAATTTCTTCCTAATATCTAATCTTACCCTGCTCTCTGTCAGTTGGCAAGCATTCCCCCTTGTCCTGTCACTACATGCTTTTGCAAAAAGTGCCCCTGCACCAAAATCCAACCCAGCAGTAAGCTGGCACACTCACCCTTGCCCCAGCCTGAAGCCTCTGTGCAAACCACGGCCTGCTCAGACAAAAAAAAGAGACCTGCTCACCCTCTTCCTTGTGATCATCCACTTCTCCCCGTGCCCTCCAACCCGACCCCTCGGGGTAAGTTTTGAAGGCTAGAGTAAATGGGAATTAAAAATACTGGAGGGAAAACTGAGGCAGGGGCGGCAAACAGCATGGGCGAGGTCAGCAGATCTGGGAGACAGCACAGTTAAAAGTTTGGTGTTCAGGCCCTGACACATGCCAAACTTTTGCCTCAAAGCTGCTTCACCAGGACACCAGCGTGTCCTCCTGGAGGAGCCAGCAGTGTTCCAATCTTCCCACACACAGAAGATGGCTTCTAAGGCCACATCCAGGAGGGCAGGAGAAGCTGAGGGCCAACAGACTTCACCAGCTGCTGAATTACCTCTCCTGTCACAGAAATTTCTAGCACAGAGACCATCTCACAACTGCCTGACAACTCTCAACACCAAGCAAGGGAAAGAGCTGCCCACTTTGGTCACTTCTGCCAGCGAAAAATGCTCCCCAGCAGCCTCCAGCTCTGTCCACTTGTGACTGATCCACAGGTGGCTTTTAGCTATCATGCTGGTTTTATCTCCGCTCTGCCTTTGCAGGAGACAAAAATTCCGCTGCTGGATGAATCCTGACCTGCAAATCTGAGAAAATGCATGGTGGGGGTCCAACACACTTGTGCCTTCCCTGCACCTGCAAAGAAGGAAAGCAACACCAGCATTCTTGTACTTCAAAAGAAAAAAAATTGGAAAACAGTGAGATTACTTTTCCCCACTGTTATTTGTGTTTTGCTTCAGCTGTGTCTTGGATTTGAGGATGGGCGTTAAAAGCAAAGACCTTTGAGGGCTTCAGGACACAGCTCAGGCTTAACACAAGCAACACACAGCAATAAACACAGGGACCATGCTTAGAGCTACCAGAGCACTGCCAAATCAGGGAGCTGAATCTCATTTTAGGTACCCACATCCAAAATCCAAGCCCTAAGTGTTAATTTTCAGTGGTGGTGTTTGTCATCCTCTGTCAGGCACTGGCCAAACCGACCAAGTCACTGCAGTGCCACCATTCCCCAGTGCCCCCTCCACACTCAGCACCTGGGCTTCATCTAGCTTGGGTTTCTTCTGCCATCCCATGGCCTGCTCACTCCACACCACAGTCCCACTGCTGCTTTTTGCTTTTAGTGACTCTGAAAAATGCATGTATTCCCTGCAATTGCCCACCCACCTGTTCTGTGTGCTCTGAGAGGACTTCTGCCCGTGCTGGATGGTACAGGGACACTCCATGGCAGCCAGGATGTGCTGGTGACCTCCCTTCAGGCTGTAAGGCCTGGATAACCAGCCTTCAGCTTGCATTCTTTAGAGCAGTGTTGGCTTCTGCAGAGGCAGATTAGGCCTCAGTGTCCTTCTCTCCTCACTCAGCCCCTTCTTTTAGCCTTGGTCCGATATCAGAGTCCTCTGTTCTGCAGAAGCAGCCACCCTGGTGCCACCAAAAGGGAGCCACTCCAAGGCTGAAGCCTATTTCTCAGTTGGTTAAAATAAATAGATTTTTCTCCTAAGACATAACAGTTTCCACTGAGGGTGCCAGTGTCCCCCACCACTGTCCTTTCTTGGACTGGAAGAGAGCTATGCAAGGGCATTGCTATTTGTCTAGCCATGTGTTTTACCTTCTCACTAATGAAAACCATCCCTGTTTTTCCTCTCAGAAGCTGACGGGCTCCCATCCCAGCTCGTCTTTGAAGTTACAGTTCCTGACTTTCTCTGTCTCTCCCTCCTACCTACCCTCCTCATTCTGAAGTGAGGGATCATCCAAGGGACACCAGTGTGTGCCTGACTGAGAGCCCTGCAGCTCTGCTCCAGAGCACAGGCAGCCAGACTGATAGACCCGTGTGCACCATCCATCTCCAAGGAAAAGGCTCTCAAACCCACCCAGCTCCATCCTGGGACACAGCCCACGGCTGTGCAGGCTCTCAGGGAGGTGGGCAGGCAGCTGTGCCCACCCCAAGGACAGGAAAAGTCTCAACAACAGCTCTATCCTCTTTGTGAAAAAATAGATTTTTTTTTTCCTGGGGCACAAATGCTAATAATATTCCAAGAGTTCTTGATCACCCCACTAACTCAGGATATTCTAGGATTCAAATACTTGTCAGAAGCCCACAGCCCGGGGAAAAGTCACTTTGGGAAAGAAACTGCAAATTTATAGTAAAGTTTGGGAGGTTTTTAGTCCCTGGTGCTCAGGGTGTCTTTCTAAAACCTTCTCCTCCAGCTCATCTAGGAGTGGTGGGTTTGACACAGAACCTGTGTCTTGGCAGAGGATTTGATGAGCCACCAAAGCCATCAAAATTCCCTCTGCAGTCAGTTGTGTGTTTTATTGTGCATTATGTGTTTATCCTAGGACAGAACAGGTTATTCTTTGGGCAAACCTCTCACCGCCACACACAGAAGCTACCTGGATGCCAAGGCACCCTACACAGAGAAATTCCACATTTTGTGCTACAGGAGTTTAAAGACATGATTACAATGATGGAAAAATCATAAAATGTTTGTCACAGACAAGGATTATGGTTCAATCTTGCTCCCTGGACATGGAAGGAAGCAAAATCAGGCCTTCAAATTTCAAGGTTCTGGTGAATTTGCGACATAAATTATTCATTGTCCTAAACATAGTAATTCCCTTATCTAACTCATCTCTACTTGCTGGAGCAATAAACATGGCTGTAATTAATTCTGGTGCAGAAGAGCCAATAAAATGAATTATGTCCCAGAAACCTTTCTTCTGCATCCTATTTTAAGACCAGTAACGAAAACACATTGCCAGAAGCTTCTTTCAGACACACCATCATGAATTATAAAGACACTGGAAGACAACATGCAGATGCAGATCCTCTCAGGCTTTGGTCCTGCACTGGCAGGGACAACAACAGCTTTGGCATCTTGCCTTGATTGAGCTCAAGGCTTGCATGGGCAGGGAGGGACAATTTCCAGCATCCCAGGTTGCTCCAAGCCCCATCCAGCCTGGCCTTGGGCACTGCCAGGGATCCAGGGGCAGCCACAGCTGCTCTGGGCACCCTGGGCCAGGGCCTGCCCACCCTCCCAGCCAGCAATTCCTAATTGCCAATAGCCCAAAATCTGTGCCTGCCCTCTGGCCCTGGGAGCCATTCCCTGGCTGCTGTCCCTGCAGGCCTTGTCCCCAGTCCCTGGGCAGCTCTCCTGGAGCCCCTGCAGGCCCTGCCAGGGGCTCTGAGGTGTCCCTGGAGCCTTCTCCTGTGCAGCTGAGCAGCCCCAGCTGTGCCAGGCTGGCTCCAGAGCAGAGGGGCTCCAGCCCTGGCAGCATCTCCGTGGCTCCTCTGCACTGGCCCCAGGGGGATTAGGGCCACAGCAAGACTCATTTCTCCTTATGCTCAATATTCCCCATCTTCCCGTGGGCAAGCAGCTCCTCACTTTTCACCAAGCATGAGCCTGTACCTGCTCTCCTGACACTGAAATCAGCTTCCCAGTGCCTCCCTCCCCTCCTGCCCTCACAAATCCCTCCACATCCTCGGAGCCATAACAGGAACCAGCATCCCAAACAATACAGCTTGTACAGCCCCTCACACCAGGCTCCCTGATCAAGGCGCAGCAGAGTCTCAGATTAAGCGATAAGCCATCCACAAAGATGGATAAAGTCACCATTTCCATTTTACAAATAGAGGAGCTAAGGCAGAAAGATTAGCTGCCTTCCCTCGAGGAGCCTCAGACCTGGACTCAGATTAAATGAGTTTCTCTCTAAGCAGGGAGATGGCTCAGGTTACAGCTGTGGGCTGTAAATCACAGAGAGCCTGGTGCAGGCTGATGGGGGAGAACGCATGATGGTTTATTAAATGTAATGAGGCTTAGGTCCCCAGTTTTGTTTGAAGCCAATACCCTAATTTGTCCAGATAAATTGAATTTTCAGAGCAAAAAGTGTCTTTTCAAGCATTTTCACCAGCCTCTTGCATCATGCTGGTATCCTCTCTCTCACCAGTACTTGAGCTAACAAGAATGCAAGACATAACAGTTTCCACTGAGGGTGCCAGTGTCCCCCACCACTGTCCTTTCTTGGACTGGAAGAGAGCTATGCAAGGGCATTGCTATTTGTCTAGCCATGTGTTTTACCTTCTCACTAATGAAAACCATCCCTGTTTTTCCTCTCAGAAGCTGACGGGCTCCCATCCCAGCTCGTCTTTGAAGTTACAGTTCCTGACTTTCTCTGTCTCTCCCTCCTACCTACCCTCCTCATTCTGAAGTGAGGGATCATCCAAGGGACACCAGTGTGTGCCTGACTGAGAGCCCTGCAGCTCTGCTCCAGAGCACAGGCAGCCAGACTGATAGACCCGTGTGCACCATCCATCTCCAAGGAAAAGGCTCTCAAACCCACCCAGCTCCATCCTGGGACACAGCCCACAGCTGTGCAGGCTCTCAGGGAGGTGGGCAGGCAGCTGTGCCTGCCCCAGGGACAGGAAAAGTCTCAACAACAGCTCTATCCTCTTTGGGAAAAAATAGATTTATTTTTTTTTTCCTGGGGCACAAATGCTAATAATATTCCAAGAGTTCTTGATCATCCCGCTAACTCAGGATATTCTAGGATTCAAATACTTGTCAGAAGCCCACAGCCCGGGGAAAAGTCACTTTGGGAAAGAAACTGCAAATTTATAGTAAAGTTTGGGAGGTTTTTAGTCCCTGGTGCTCAGGGTGTCTTTCTAAAACCTTCTCCTCCAGCTCATCTAGGAGTGGTGGGTTTGACACAGAACCTGTGTCTTGGCAGAGGATTTGATGAGCCACCAAAGCCATCAAAATTCCCTCTGCAGTCAGTTGTGTGTTTTATTGTGCATTATGTGTTTATCCTAGGACAGAATAGGTTATTCCTTGGGCAAACCTCTCACCGCCACACACAGAAGCAACCTGGATGCCAAGGCACCCTACACAGAGAAATTCCACATTTTGTGCTACAGGAGTTTGAAGACATGATTACAACGATGGAAAAGTCATAAAATGTTTGTCACAGACAAGGATTATGGCTCAGTCTTGCTCCCTGGACATGGAAGGAAGCAAAATCAGGCCTTCAAATTTCAAGGTTCTGGTGAATTTGCAACATAAATTATTCATTGTCCTAAACATAGTAATTCCCTTATCTAACTCATCTCTACTTGCTGGAGCAATAAACATGGCTGTAATTAATTCTGGTGCAGAAGAGCCAATAAAATGAATTATGTCCCAGAAACCTTTCTTCTGCATCCTATTTTAAGACCAGTAACGAAAACACATTGCCAGAAGCTTCTTTCAGACACACCATCATGAATTATAAAGACACTGGAAGACAACATGCAGATGCAGATCCTCTCAGGCTTTGGTCCTGCACTGGCAGGGACAACAACAGCTTTGGCATCTTGCCTTGATTGAGCTCAAGGCTTGCATGGGCAGGGAGGGACAATTTCCAGCATCCCAGGTTGCTCCAAGCCCCATCCAGCCTGGCCTTGGGCACTGCCAGGGATCCAGGGGCAGCCACAGCTGCTCTGGGCACCCTGGGCCAGGGCCTGCCCACCCTCCCAGCCAGCAATTCCTAATTGCCAATAGCCCAAAATCTGTGCCTGCCCTCTGGCCCTGGGAGCCATTCCTGGCTGCTGTCCCTGCAGGCCTTGTCCCAGTCCCTGGGCAGCTCTCCTGGAGCCCCTGCAGGCCCTGCCAGGCTCTGAGGTGTCCCTGGAGCCTTCTCCTGTGCAGCTGAGCAGCCCCAGCTGTGCCAGGCTGGCTCCAGAGCAGAGGGGCTCCAGCCCTGGCAGCATCTCCGTGGCCTCCTCTGCACTGGCCCCAGGGGGATTAGGGCCACAGCAAGACTCATTTCTCCTTATGCTCAATATTCCCCATCTTCCCGTGAGCAAGCAGCTCCTCACTTTTCACCAAGCATGAGCCTGTACCTGCTCTCCTGACACTGAAATCAGCTCCCCAGTGCCTCCCTCCCCTCCTGCCCTCACAAATCCCTCCACATCCTCGGAGCCATAACAGGAACCAGCATCCCAAACAATACAGCTCGTACAGCCCCTCACACCAGGCTCCCTGATCAAGGCACAGCAGAGTCTTAGATTAAGCGATAAGCCATCCACAAAGATGGATAAAGTCACCATTTCCATTTTACAAATAGAGGAGCTAAGGCAGAAAGATTAGCTGCCTTCCCTCGAGGAGCCTCAGACCTGGACTCAGATTAAATGAGTTTCTCTCTAAGCAGGGAGATGGCTCAGGTTACAGCTGTGGGCTGTAAATCACAGAGAGCCTGGTGCAGGCTGATGGGGGAGAACGCATGATGGTTTATTAAATGTAATGAGGCTTAGGTCCCCAGTTTTGTTTGAAGCCAATACCCTAATTTGTCCAGATAAATTGAATTTTCAGAGCAAAAAGTGTCTTTTCAAGCATTTTCACCAGCCTCTTGCATCATGCTGGTATCCTCTCTCTCTCACCAGTACTTGAGCTAACAAGAATGCAGGAAAAACCACGTTTACCCCACAGTAAGGCTTGAGGATGGTGCAGATCCCACCTTCCTCTCTCCCTGTGCTGTGGGATTAACAGCACAGCCAAACAACCCCAGGCTGTCCGGGCTGCACCTGTGGATCTTCAGCTGGTGGTGTCCCTTATTAGCCCTTCATCCAGCACCTGGGAGCATCCACAGCCTCCTGCCTCTCCAATCTGCTGTTCCACACGGAGAATGTGTCCTTTCGTGCCGTGCTGTATCCCATCCTGGCTGTTTAAATGTGCTGGGATCTTCAGCGGTGATTGGGAAAAGCTTTGGATGCTGGGTGCAAGAGGCCAGGATACTGACAGGGCACGAGAAGGGACACATTCCCCTCCTGCCAGTGGAGAGCAAGCAGCATTTCCAAGGTGTGGTTGTGTGACCCATTCCGGATGTTCAGCTGGATTGCTAGGATTGCTCTCCCCTTGACTGCAGGAGGAGCTGGAACACCAGTGAGCACCTCTGTGAGCGCCTGGCCTGGATGAGCTGAAACCCTTTCCTCCCTGCACGGCGCTGCTGCCGCCCAGGCAGGCTGTGCCCCCGCAGTGCAGCAGCACCCAGCACCCTCCGATTCCCACCGTGACACTTTCCCAAGCTCGTTCGTGTCCTGAAAATCCACCTCAAAATAAATTTTGTAAGTGCAACCTGCGGCCAAACTGCTTTAGAGAAACACGTTGCAAAGTGTCAGTGGGGCCCTCCTACACCCTGTTGGCATCCTCCTGCCCAGATTTTTAGCTGCTTTATGCCAGGGGCTCATTTCAAAAGGCCTGTAATGCCCTTCAACACCCCCCAACACCCTCCAGTCTCCTTGTGCTGCTGCTGACGGGCACAGAGACATTCACCCCACAGCATCTCACAATTGTTGGGCATCCTTCCCACACCTCTGGTCCCTGTCTAAACCCTACCTGCTCCCACGTGCTGGGATGTCCCTTTCCCTCCCCTGGAGGCCCCCCCAGCACCCCCTGTGTGGATGGAGCATATGGCCGGGCATATGGGGCGTTAATGCAGCAGCTGGCACAGCCGGCGCAGGATTTCGCTGCAAACAAGGAGCCCCCGTGTGTGACACGGCCACATCCCCTGCTCTGGACACCCCTGCCCGATCAGGGGGTGGCTGGCAGTGCCTGCAGCCCCTCCGTGCTGCTGGGATTTACTCTGACGCTGCTTACAGGGATGCCGGGCGGGGAAGGAGTTTCCTTCCTCCCTGCCGTTCGGAACGACGCTCGCGTTTCATTTTCCCTCGCTGTCGCACGGGCGCTTCAGAGCATCACCAGGGACCTGGGCGTTCACCTCTGGTGGTGGGACTCTTTTCAGGAGTGGGCTGTTGGAGGGGTTCCTCCACGCTCGGAGCGGAACCTTTGTGACAGATAAAGGACGGTCCCGAGCCCCGCGGCCGCCGGGTCCCGCTGCTCGCCCCGCTCCGCCGGCGCCGGCTCCTCTCGCTCAAAAACGCCGCCCTCTCTTGGTCACTTTGTTTTTCCCTCTTGCTCCGCGTTTCATCCTCACCAGCCGGACGGCGATTTGTGCCGCGGCCTGCTGAATCAGACAGGGACGCTGGAGACAAGGAGGGGGGGGTTTCTGGGAATACTCCTTCCTAACATTTAATTTAACAGGGCGATGAAGCCGCTGCTCAGCACTCCCCAGGGATGGTTTGCACCTGTGTAAGAGTAGGCCAGCAGCACACACACCGATACCTGTGTGCTGCAAGGGCACTGTGAATAAATCTCTGTGCCTCCCCGTGCCTCAGTTTCCCCTCCCAAAGGAGAAATTCTGCTGTCTTTTATATAAAATGTGGTAAGGGTAACAGCTAAACGCACATTACATGTAAGTCTGTGAATGCACTCACACATATATAGGGTTATATTATATTATTATATTAGCACGTTCATACATATATTTGGGTTATTGAATCCATCTGAAAGTGTGTATATATATATATTTATACATACACACACACACATATATGTACACATACACATATATATGTGTATATATATATATATTATATATGTATTATCCAGCTTGGCTGTTTTCACTCCAGGGAAAAAGCATCCCAAGTGCTTGGAGCTACAAATCTCTGTCACTGGCTGAGCTGATTGAACATGAAGAGCACTGGGCAGCTGCACGAGGAGCTCATCTGCATCTGGACCGCTGCTGCAGCAGTGATGATTGCCCCTAGCTCACAGAACCACAGAATTATTTAGGTGGGAAGAGCCGCTGAGATCATCAGATCCAACCATTCCCCCAGCACTGCCAACTCCACCAAACCCATGTCCCCTGGTGCCACATCTAGACATCTTTCAAGTCTCCTTTAAATCCCAGGGATGGGAACTCCACCCCTGCCCTGGGCAGCTGTGCCAGGGCTGGGCAGACGTTTCATGCAGGAATATTCCCAATATCCAACCTAAATCTGCCTTGGCACAATTTGAGGCTGTTTCCTCTTGTCACTTGGGAGCGACCCCCGGCTGTCCCCTCCTGTCAGGAGCTGTGCAGAGCCACAAGGGCCCCCCTGAGCCTCCTTTGCTCCAGGCTCAGCCCCTTCCCAGCTCCCTCAGCCTCTCCTGGGGCTCCAGCCCCTTGCCCAGCTCCGTTCCCTGCCCTGGACACGCTCCAGCCCCTCAGGGTCTCTCTTGTCCCCAGCACTGGACGTGTGGCCTCCCTGTCTCTCCATGTGAGATTTTCTTCCATCTCCCACAGCGCTTCTGTTCACGCTTTACTTTTCTCATCTCTGTTTGACTCCTAATCATCCTAAATTTCGGGGTGTCACAGCCTGGCTCACGCCCCTGCAGCAACACCCAGAGCAAATCACTGCTCACCTTCACTTCAGATGCAGGGACCGTGTCTCAGAAAGGCTGTGAGGACTTTGTATTTCCAACTGATTTTTGAATGAATTTATCATCAAGACCTCCAGAAAAATACCACAAAAGCTGCCTAAACGAGAAGCCTTTTTCTGAGAACTCAGAGGTGAAGCCTTAAATATTTCCCCAACGATGCAGAACTCCAGCTAACACTGCAGAAGTTGGTCCCACCGAGACAACCCTGCCCTGTTCACTATGGAAACGGAGTTAACAGCCGCCCCTTAAAGACAGGCAGGTTTACAGCCATCCCTGCAAGGATTTGCCAGAGGTTACCCAAGAGCAGAGGAAGGTTTTAGCTGACAGACAGGGTCTGTCCTTAAAAACCTCTGCCCCTGCCTGGTCTGGCTTTGCATCTCCTGCCTGCAAATTGGCTGCCTGAATTTCAGATGACCCCTGGGGCTCGAGGCACTGCATGAACTATTAGGAAGCCCGATCGGATTTGTGACATCTCAGTCAGTGCCATCCCTGCAGAAAGAAGGAAATAAAATGAAACTTTGGGGGTTGCAGCTCAGCACTGCTGTTTGGCTTCTTCCTTGGCATTTGCATTTATGGTTTTTTGTCTCAGTTCCTAAGGAACTGAGCTTTATGTAATTGCGTAAGATTTAAATTTGAAACTCTTGCTTGCCTGAACTGAGCAAGATTATTAGTGGTACCATGAGGGGAAGTGGGAAATATCAGCTGAGGCCACATTGGGCATCAGAGGGTCCAGTCCTGGCTTACCCTGCAGGAAAAATTCCCTAAAAAATCAGGGTTCCTCTGAGGCCACCAACAACTGTGGCACGTTCCCAGCCTCACTGGCCTTATTAATTGGTGGTGCTTAACTGAGCTGTAAAAAATTCTGAAGAATCATTGAATCATTTAGGTTGGAAAAGACCCCTAAAATCATCAAGTCCAGCCATTAAACTCCCTCTGGACGTGGCTGAGGTTTGTATTTCCTCTTCCTGGCAAGCAGACGTGGCTGGGTGAGACGGGGGGTGATGGAGGGTCCTGCATGTCCTGGTGCTGCTGAGAGCCCCAAAACAGCTCCAGATGTGGGTCCCGGCCCTCTGCCGTCCCCGGCGTGGCTCCGGAGGCCGAGCTGCCCGCAGGCCACCACACGAGGGCAGCCCAAGTTCGAGCGTGCAGGGGCTGAGCAAGCAGATGCGCCGAGACGCGGAGGAAACAAACCCCCAGCAATTGTATTTACACGCAGAGCGTCTGTTTGCCCCGCACAAAACTTCATCCTTCTCAGCCCCCGCACCCTCGTGGGGACAGCCCAGATGCCACACGAGGGGTCACCCTGGAGGCCACCACAAAATGCTCCATCACCCCGCTCATCATCGTTTGGTGGCAGGCAGAATCATTTGTGTTGGAAATGACCCCCGAGATCACCAAGTCCCACCAGGAATCTGATGCCGAAATCCGAATTCCCCAGCCCCAGAGCACCGCTAAGGACACACGAGAGGCTCAGTGCTTCAGGTAACAGTTTATTTTCTCCAGGGGTGTAAGATGTGCAGCAGGTACGTGTACAGGACCGCCAAGAGGAGTCGCAACCAAACAAGAGACTGGAACAAAGAAACCTAAACAGTATCCTGCCCTACAGCAAATAGTGCAAGTCATGTAAAACATTGGTTCAACATAGGAAAACACCGGGGGAAAAAGGTATTTCCAAGCCACAGGTATTTTCTCTCCCTCTGCTGGAGGTCCCAGAGGTGGGGCTGGGAGGTGGGATGGGGGCGAGTTCACTCGGGCTCAGACTACATAGGGCATATCTTCTACAAGAAGGGATTTTTCTCAGTTCTTCCCTTTATGGTTTTTGTCTTGGAAAGAAACACAGGTGCACAGTCACAGGTACCAAAAGGCAATGGCAGATCTTAAAAACCCAGCCACGGGTGACCTGCTGCCAAGCACACAATTTTCTTAAAACGAGATGGTTGAGGTCTTGCTTCACGTACTCTCTTACCTCAAAAGTTCCCTCTGCATCCACACAATATTCCAGCTTCAGGGCACTGAGACTGTAAATAAAGCACTAATCCCCTCCAAAGTGGATGGAAAAGGATGGGGGCACAGCAGGTCCCAGGGGGCTGCAGGCAGAGCACAAGTGGGGCAGAGACTGGGCAGCATTTGCAGCCTCACAGGTGCTGCCAGGAGTCCTGCTGACACATTCAAGTCTAAAACATTTTAGGCTGTACTTTGCAAAATTATTCCCTTTTTTTTTCCTGCCAAATGGAAAAGCCTCTCACTTCCCAAACTGCAGGCTCTTTCTTCCCTTCTTAAAACCCAAATATTTTTTTCTCTATGTAATTTCCTTCTGCACAACTGCAGGAAGAGGCTCTTGCAATGCCCAGCAAAGGGTTTCAAGCCCAGGGAAAGGGTTTGCCCATCCAGCTCCCTGCCAGTCGTGCCAGGAGATGCTCCTTTGGCAGCAACACCTGGTCCAGGCGAACGCTGTTCGGGCAGCATCACCCCGGAGCCGTTCCCCCTGCACAGCCTGGATGCTCCAGCAGATACAGCAGCTGCTCAGGAGCAAGCACGGAGCCATATGTTGTTGCTAACAAGCATTTACTGAAGCTGGTTTCTTCCCGTGATTCCCAAGTGTCTGATTAATGCACAGCTCCTCCGAGCGATTTTTAGATTTATTTTTTTTCACCCTCCCCTTGCAAATCTATTTCTTCTCTTTTGCTGTTGTTGTTGTTGTTGTTGTTCTGGCATTATAAGCAAACCAGAATGTGAGCACAAAATGGGGTTAAAAAGCCACAAGAGTTGAAAAAAAAGAAGTTACAGGTGTATTTAAATAGCTAAAACATAACTTACACAATTTTCATTTGGGGATTTTTTTGTGCTCAGAACCACACAGCTTATGGGCTGACCCTGCCACGGTCCTGTAGGCTCCAAGCACAGAGGAGCTGCTCAACAATCAACCACCTGCCCTGGGAGGGGGATTGGTATTCCTTTGTTCCCAAGTCACATTTCTGGTCTCTGCCTGCAGATCTGGACCCCTGCCCGAGCACCTGATGCTGTGGAGTCCTTCTCTGAAGTGTAATGGAAGGAAAATGACCTGTGGCTGTAAGAAGTTTTACTGGGATTGCAGCACGGTGTACGACCCATGAGCCTGAATGCCCGGTCCCCAGGCTTGGGAGGCTTGACACAGACCTTTATTTCCCACAGTGTTCCCAGTTAAAACAGACTGGGAAGAAATCAGAAACCCTGACCTGGCTCCCTGGGCTGTACCAGCATGCATCCTCTTGGGAAAGGCTTTTCCAGGGACTGTCCCATGAGCTGGGCAGAGAGGAGGGAGCGGTGCTGGTGGGAACATCCCTCCCCGGTTAACCTTATCTCAGTGAGCTCTGGGAAAGCACAGCACGCTGGTAGGTGGCAGAGAGGTGCCCAAAGGTGATTCATCCCACCCCTGGGAGGTCCAGCGTGGGTGGGGTGAATCACCCTGCCCCAGAACCTGCCGCCCTCCAGAGCCAGGATGGCTTCAGAGGCAGGCTGGAAAGCACGTTGCAGGTTGAAGGACAACACGTAGGTGTCTCAGTCGGCTCAGGGTGCCTGATTATTTCACCTCCAAATGGCTGAACAATGTGGGATGAGTCCCACCATTCCTAGCTGGAACTAATCTTCCAGGCTTTTGCACCTCATTCAAAAACAGCAAAGGAAGTTGGCAATTTCTGGGCGACCACATGAATTGGAGGGGTCATGTTTGTGTCATTTGTGTTCATATAATCATAGAATCATCAGAAAATTTGAGTTGGAAGGGACCTTTCTTTAAGGGTCATCCAGTCCCACCTCCTGCCTTGGGTAGGGACACCTTCCACTATCCCAGGTTGCTTCAACCCTGTCCAACCTTGCCTTGGACACTTCCAAGGATCCAGGGGCAGCCACCATCTCTTTGGGCAACTTGTTTCAGTGTTTTGCCACCCTCATTGTAAAAAATTTCTTCCTTCCTGTCTAGACTGAATCTCCTCTCTTTCAGTTTAAAACATCCCCTCTTGTTCTATCACAATAGGCCCTGCTAAAATGGTTGCCCCATCTTTTTTCTAAAATGCCTGCAGGCCCTGGCAGGGGCTCTGAGGTGTCCCTGGAGCCTTCTCCTGTGCAGCTGAGCAGCCCCAGCTGTGCCAGGCTGGCTCCAGAGCAGGGGGGCTCCAGCCCTGGCAGCATCTCCGTGGCTCCTCTGCACTGGCTGCAGCAGCTCCAGGTCCTTGTGCTGTTGTTGCCCAGGGCTGGGGCAGCTCTGCAGGTGGGCTCTCACCTGAGCCCGGGGGCACAGGGGCAGGATCCCCCCTGCCCTGCTGCAGCCAGGCCATAGGAGCCAGGGTGGGATGAAGCAGAAGGCACCACACCGTGAGCTGGGGCAGAGCTCGTGTCCCTGCAGCCGAGGTTTGGTGCTCGTTACACCCGCCCTGGTTGGGAAACGGGAGCAGATCCCCAGGAAGGCACCTTCACACTCAGCTGGGCTCCCACCTGGATACCTGTGGCCTGGACTCACCACACAACACCAAAACGGGAAGAAACAAGAGTTTTCTCTAATCATCCCTCTACAGCCAAAAGATGATCACTGCCAGCACTCAGCTCCCTCCAGCCCTGCCCAACCCAGCGCCAACGCGGGAAAATCAACCTTAACTCCATAATTGTCATCAACATCAGCCCCTCGGGCTGCAGCCCATACCAGCTCAATCTTTAATTAATAAGTGATTATTCTGGCTTTCCAAAAGGTGTCAGGCATCCACAGAGCTGGAGCCACACGGATGGCTGCGCTGGAAGCTCAGCAACCGCAGCGGCTTTGCCTTCTCACCATGGCCACAGGCAAGAGAATCAAGTCCTGCTAATAATTTAAAAGCATCAATTAATACGGTTTAATAAATACATAAAATGATCTAGTCTCTTTTTTTTTTCCATCAGCTTTTTAGCATCAATCAAAGTTAAGGGTGATTGTCCCGTGAGTAACTAAGGCAAATTTGTTTGTGTACGTGTGTGTTCCTCTCTACTTTTTTGTTTTGATTTTTTTCCATTGTTTTGTACATAAAGCAATCACATAAAAATAGTTATAAATAGAAAAATTGCAAAGGTTTATCCCCACTTAGACATATAGGAAAAAAAAAAAAAGAACCCAACCGACCTAACAAACAAACCAAGACAGAAAAAACACCTTGCTTCAAGTCCTTGCAGATCATACAGTACTCAGCATCTTTGGATATTTTACAATGACTCCAAATCGTAGACAAAAAAACACCTGAAGGAACCAATCATCTGCAAAATGTCGCTTGTTTAAGAAGTTGATGTGGATTAAAAAGAAAAAGTTTGACTCAGTTTTAAGAAGATTTCTTTTTCTTCTTACTTCCTTTTTTTTCTCTCCATTGACTTTTGTTGCATGTGGAGTCTTTAAGGATTTCTTTTGGGAGGAGGAAGCCAAGTGTTGGGCAGTTCCTTGGGACCATTCTGCTACGGGTGGTCTCAGAGCAGAAGTCCCTCAACCCTCCTGAGGGCTGTGGAACCCTTGACTTCCCTGTGTCCCCTTCCTTGCCTCTGGTGGGCAGATTCTCATCCAGCCATCTCGTCACTGATGAAAAACCAAAAACCTCATGAACCCGTGCTCCTCGCATTCCCTTCGATTTTGCTGAAGTTGAAAGGTCATGGTAAAAAGAGAAATTAAAGCCCCAGTTTGTAACATTTACATTTCCAAGTGTTGGTTTCGTGTAAAACAACCACTGCAACCCACCTCAGCCAGGGGTGGAAGTGGGATCCCACCATGTCTGCCTCCCATGGCTCGTCCAGGAGGAGCCATCAGAGGCAGATGGCCACCAAAAGCCTTTATCCTTCAGAGCAGCTCACGGATTTGGGGCTGAAGGAGGTGGACAGGGTGATTCCAGCCAATTGACCACTTTTTGTGCCCCGAAAGGATTACCAGGTGGGCTCTGCAGGGATGCGGGGGAGTCACCCCAAACCTGCTGGCCACCGTGGGTGACCTTCAACTTGGAGTACCCCGTCATACGTCACCACCTTCTCTTTTGAACCAGCTACAGTGCAGAAACAGCATCGGTACTTGCTGTCAAGTAGATGATATCACCATCAAGACACCAGTAGTGAACTTCTTTTCCACGAAGATCCCTTGAGACAAACAGCAGGGATATTTGCACACCCGAATTTTTCCCACCAACACTGCAGATTCGGGGACACACGAGTGTTTTGGAAATTTTTCTTATCATATAAGAATTTGGGGGAATTAAGGACAGAACCCCAGACATTTCAGAATGCAGTGGCAGCGAATTCTGACTCTTTGGTTTGAAACGACTTTTTCATTTCAAAATTCCCACTGGTTCATTTTTTCAAAGCAAGGGTTTAATAAAAGCTCAGTATCGAAATATTACTGATTCTTCCAAAACTTTTCCTTCACCTTTTCAAGCAACTGAAGTTAAAATACTCAAAATAGGCTTTGGTTCTCCTTTTGAAACTTTGAAATAGCTAAAGAACCAAAATAAGTAAAATCCCCCTTTTCCACCCAGCTTTGCGCTAGGTGTTCGATCTCCATTTTTTTTTTTTTTAAATGTTTTTAAGGTCCCAACTCATGCTGCAGGTCAGGGCTTTCAGCAGCCCTGTAAATCTGATATACTGCTGAGAAAGGCAGTGGCCAGTATCCTCCCTCTCTCCCTCTCCCAGTAAGGCTGCTAGACCTCCCCTTTTTCCCTTGTAGAATAAATATTGTTGCCAGACATGGGAATTAATTAAGAAGAAAACAAAACCAGAAAGAAATCAGAAAAGTCCTTTTGACCAAAAGGGCCAAGGAATGCAACAAAACAAACCCAAGTCTGGACGGCTTGTCAGTGTCCAGTGAGCTCCTTGTGTGGGAAAATGGGGAACATTTCCCACAGAAAAGCCATCTCATGGTGATGGCCGAGCCCTGGACTAAGGCAAGTGACATTTTTGGGGGTGTTGAAGAGAGCAGCAGTCCTGGCCTGGCCTTCCCAGATGGAGCCGTGAGTGGAGGGATGGGACAGGGGGTGCCTGACGGCCCCAAAGCCGAGTGCAGAGTCTAAAGTGCCGGTGGCCACGGGGCACAGCACCTGCCCATGCCCTGCTCGGCCCAGGGACGGCCTCGTGCCCCAAGCCCCATGGCAGTGAGAGCACAAAGAGCATCTCGGGAGCCTGATGATGCAGAAGGGCGGGTGGGAGCCCAGGGGAGCGGGCTGCCTTGCTGGGATGGGAGCAGACGCATGGTGGGACCGGGTGTGGGTTTAGTTGCTGGCCTCTGAGATGGGAGCCACGTGGCCAAGCCCTGCCAAGCCACTGAAACCTGTGCTCCAGGGGTCGGGGAGAGGGAAGAAGGGCTGGGCAGCGAGGTTTTCATTGTGGCCCAAGGGCGAAGGCGAAGATGCCCGCGTTCCTCTCCATGTCCATCTGGGCCCGCCTGAAGAGCTTCATCTGCGTTTCTTCAATCTGGCTCTCCAGCTCCTGCAGGCTGAAGGGCGTCTTGGCCCCGCTCAGGAAGTGCTTGGGGCTGGGCCCGGGAAGGCACATGGCCGTGCTGCCGAGGTGGCCGCTCATCTCCTCCAGCGTGGGCGGCATCACGAAGCCGCTCTCCACGGGCGGGCCCCCGGGCGCGAAGAGCAGGCCGGCCGCCCTCCACGCCGCCGGCTTGCGGCCGCGCCGGGGCCGCGCGATGCGGCAGCTCTGGCGCTTGATGTGGCGGTGCAGGTGGTCGGAGCGGGTGAAGCTCTTGTAGCAGAACTCGCACTGGTAGGGCCGGATGCCCGTGTGGATGCGCATGTGGTTCTTCAGGTCGTAGTTGTGCACGAACTTGGCGTTGCAGTGGATGCACAGGTACGGCCGCTCGCCTGTGTGCTTCCGCATGTGGATTTTGAGCTTGTCCTGCCTGCAAAAGAAAAGGCGCTTGGTCAGGAGGGGTGGGCCAGAAGGGTTGGGATTGCCCTTTTTGGGATTGGCTCCCTGGCTGGGATCAGGGCGATGGGAAGGTGGGGAGCTCATCGTGGGGCCTCTCCCAATGTATGGATGGTCTCGCAGGCTGAGGTTTGTGTTCGCCTCCTCTTTCCTGGGCACTAAAACATCATAAACACAGAGCCCTCCATGTCAGGAGTTTGCAGCCCATCCCAGAGAGTTCGAAACAGCTTAAACTGGAGCAAAAAAAAAAAATCCCTGTAATAAACCCAAAACCACAGAATCATTAACACTGGAGAAGACCTAAGATCACCAAGTCCAACCACACCACCAGTCAAGGCCACCACTAGCCCATGTCCCCAAGTGTCATATCCAGATGGCTTCTAAATCCCTCCAGGGGTAGAGATTCCACTACTGCCTTGGGCAGCTGTGCCAGGGCTGGACAGCCCTTTCAGGAAGACATTTTTCCTGATTTTCCAAGCTCAGCTTTCTCTGGCACAACTTGAGGCTGCTCCCTCTTGTTCTGTCCCTTGTTCCCTGGGAGAAGAGCCTGACCCCCACTAGGCTACATCCTCCTTCCACATACTTGTAAAGAGCAAGATTCTAAATATGGGAATATATCTATATGTAACTATATCTGGGATCATTAAATAAATACAGCTCTGTTCAGGCCTGCAAATAACGAAATCAGTTGGGATTCGAGAGCCTGGAAATGCAGGACAATACTGCTTAAATTCAGTCCCTCTTGGAGCCGATTTTCCTCTCCTTTTATTCTTGCACTGACCACATGGTGTCTCAGGAGCTTTCTTTTGGAGCAGGAGCAGCACAGAGGGTGATGCTGCCAGAGGCGCAGGCACTCTGCCCTTCCCTGCCAGGGTCTCCAAGGCCAGCACACATCCAACCTCCCACACACTTTGGAGAAGTTTTTGAAGTCCAGCCATGGAACAGTGTAATATCCATCCCAATGGCACTTATTTACAAATATTTATATATGTGTTTTTTAAGCGGAACATCTAAAAGCAAGAATATTTTCCCATATGGGCAATCCAATCACTGCTTTTTCCTCAAAAAATAAATGTTTTCTTCTGCAGCCAAAACCCAAAAAAAGCCCAAAATCACAGCTAAAGAGTATGACTATAAGAAGTGAAGCTGATTATGGCCCAAATGAGCAGAACACTGCTTCCTGGGTTGCACCACTGGCGTTCAAGTAAAGAGCAAAGTGGGAAAATTCATATTGCTTTCCAAAATTATTTCAGTATGAACCCTCCAACATCCTAGCCTTGAGGCTAAAAATATGTAGAACACATGGAGTAATTTCATTATTAGATATAAAATATACATTATATATGACAGACATGTCATATAAAAGTATACAGTGTATTTTGATATAAACAGTAAAGAATATACAATTCATTATTGTTTTAAAATATAATTATATTATAATGTTAATATGTATTATGCTGATTTAATTTATGTAACACAAAAACCAGACAAAAGTCTGTTTCTTCTGGCAGGTCAAGCCCTCAAAACTTGCAAGGTGCTGCCTCTGAACTAGTTTTTGCCACTAGTTCTTGCCCAGCCCATAGTGAAACAATTTTTGGTGACATGTCCAGCAGCACAGAGGTGTCGGCCACACTGTGAGGAATGCAGCCCTGGGCTGGGCATCCCCGCACGCCAGCCCCTCAGGATCAAGGATGCAAAGGAGTTTCCCTAGCAGGAGAGTGACTTCTTCGCCACAGGATGCTTTTATTACTCTTGGGAGACTGATCCCAGCCTGGCCTTGCACCTGCAGATTTTTTAGGGAGACACGAAAAAAAGGCATCTCTCAGTCCCAGTGCCAAGCTCAGGGCAACTTCCCACTGCGGCACTTTTAATCCCTGAGGTTTTCGCAAGGGTGCCTCTTGTCTGGAAGGGCTGGAGCCAGTGCTCAGCAGCAGACAAAGCAGCAGCAGGGAGAATTTCACCCCGAACGGCGAAGTCGCGCACGGATGAGCGCAGGGGCTCCTGCTGCAGAGGTGGGGGGAGTGTTAATAAAAAGCAGAGCTGCCGACCCCACCTATAATTTAATTTAAACCTCTGTAGGTAATGTTTAACCTAGCAGGATCGCTTTTCCTAATAAACACGCTGCGTGCCAGGACTGTATAATGTAAATACAGGCAAAGCTCTTTTCAGGCCATTACCCATCTCCGGCAGCAGACGGGGAGAAACCCAATCCTCCCTGGCCCGGCAGCATCTCCAGGGAATGCAAGGGGGGTTTGTGGAGCTGCTTAGAGGCTGGGCCGGGGTGAGGTGCTCTGTGCTGAAGCACCCCAGGGGGATGTGCCATGGGGAACACGGGGTTGGGGAGCCGGGAGCCGGGCTGGAGGCTCGCTCCGACGGAGATCCGCGCTCTGTGTGTGTGAATAACCTTAATGCAATTGCATTAGGAGAGCGATTAGGGCTCTGTGAGCTGTCACAACACAAATAATAGGAACAAATAATGTTAACCTTTCCAGCTGGAACAGTATCTCCTTGAGCACTCTGGGGTTGTCTTGGTGGAAAAGCTGAAATATTTGCAGCTTTCTCCGGCGTTCTAGCAGGGTGGAACAGCAGACTAGAAGCCGAGCAGCCTTTGTTTAAGGAAAAAATAATTAATGAGCCGTTAAATGAAGTCCTGCTTCCTGTGATCAGATGTCCGTGGGCAGCAGGAGGGGCAGGTCCAGGTGCACGTAGGGGATGAGAGATCCCACTGATGTGGAGGGGAAGGGATCTGCTGGGGAGGCTGGGGCACTCCTCACCCAGGAAAACATATCTTCTCCATTTCCCCAGCAGATTTTCACCTCCACAGTGCCTTAAATGCAGAAGTAATGCAAAGGACTGATTCATACTGCAATTCCATTTGGGAACCTCTGCTTCCCCGCACCCTCACTCCCAGGGGACCCCAGAAGGGACCACCTGAGCTTGCATCTCCCCAGAGAAGGCACCGTGGGTGCAAGTCCAATCCTTTCAGAAAGCATGGGATTCCCCCCCCCCGGAGGACAAAACACATAATGCAAGTAGCAGCACTCAGGAAATCCCAGTAGAATTATCTTTCTGCACCTCAGTCACTCCACTTTGCTTAAAACGATGCCTTTTCCTAAAAGAGAGCTCTCACACCATAGCAATGATGAAAGCAGCTAAGAAAACCCCACCCCAAACAAAGCCAATTAGCTGCACACTGTTCAAAATCCTTCCAAACACATTTAAAAACAAACCAATATTTTAAGATATCTGCTTTGGTCAAGGTGTTAAAGAAGGAGAAGACCCTCCAGCATCCAACTCTGCATGGAGTGACCCACAAGACCAGTTTTCCTCAGTGGTGGTGGGGGACTGCCCTGTTGGTTGAATCCCAGTTTTTTGATTTTTCTTCCCTTGGATGAAGTGCCTCTACCCCTGTGCCCTGTGTTTAGAAGCTGCTGAGCACATGGGGGATGTCGAAACTATCAGGTTTATCCTGTATTTGTAATGGGTCGTGCTAGACCAGCTCTGTGGGGAGTTTTCAACCTCCACCAAGCTGATATAACCTGTCTGGATCAGGTGTCATGCCTCAGTTCCCCCAAACTAAGTGAACAATGCTGCCCTTGCCTGTAAAGGACTTTGGGAGCCCTCTGGGAGGGCTCAGCCCTATTATTCCCATTACAGGGAAGATGTCAGTGTTGGATCTAGGCAGGCTATTTCCTCACCAGAAATCAGCACCTGCAGCAGCACACACAAGAGAGCGACAGGGACCACAGGACGGGGCTGGCCAGGCTGTCCCTCCAGTCACAGGGCTGGACCCACCCCACAGAGGCAACAGTGCTAACCTGGGGATGCAGCACCAGCAGGAGCCAGATCCAAATTCCTTCAGGCAGGAATTACCACCACGCAGTGGCCTTTCCCCTGCAAATACCAGGGTGAGCTGGCTCACGCTGCACATGCCCGCCCGAGGCACGATGCTCCCCGCATTATAATACGGTGTCTGCTGTGTTAATGGAGGGGAGCATGGAAATTTATTTTCAGGTCAAATTCTCATCATCTGCATATCTTCCATTCCAATATCATCATAGGGACAGGAAAAGAAAAGACAGGCTGAATGCAGGAGCACCCCAGGTGTCCGGCCATTGTCAGGAGCTCGCCTCTGCCTACTGTGCAGATTATTTTCCTCTGGTTTTCTCACCCCAGCTTAATAGGGCTCTCTCTCTCTCTCTCTCACATGCAGCCAGGAGCTGAAATACCATGCTCTTGTCAGAAAGCTTTATTATTATGGTAAAGATTGTTCTCATTAGATATTAATTATACTCAGCAAGAGCAGGTCCAGGAATCTATTTGTCTCCACTCACCGATTAAATTTGCCCAGCTTTGCAGAGTTTCAGACTGGAACATTAGATTTGCACAGCTAAATACAACCCGGCAAGAGAAGTTGCAGCTGCCCCATCTCTGGAAGTGTCCCAGGCCAGGTTGGACAGTGACGGGAGCAACCTGGGATAGTGGATGGTGTCCCTGCCCACGACAGGGGGTGGAACTGGATGAACTCTAAAGCCATTTCCAACCTAAACCATTCCATGATTCTGTGAGTCCAGCTGTTCCCCCAGCACTGCCAAGTCCACCAAACCATGTCCCCAGGTGTCACACCTACACATCTTTTAAATCCCTTCAGGGATGGGGGCTCCTCCACTGCCCTGGACAGGCTATTACAGTTCTTTGCATGAAGAAATTGTTCCTAATATTCAATCTAAACCTCCCCTGGTGATCCTCGAGGACATTTCCCCTTACCCTGTCATTTGTTTTCTTTGGGGAAGAGACCGAGACCCCAACTGCACTACTAAGACATAATAATTAGGGCCACTCCAGCCCCAGAAAGCCCAGACAGCCCAGATACTGTCATGGCCAAATGTGTGCAACTTGGTTGTGGTCTACACTGATGCCAAAATGTGCAAACCCAAACTAATTACATCCTGTGGCTAAATGGCCCTCCCAACTCAGTGCATCTCTCAGCACATGTGAGATGAAGCGTCCTTGGCTGTTTGACCATCTGTTTTCCAGCTCACTCTGGTCCCACTGTGGTGAACTATTGGTGGGGTTGGAAATATCCTGTTACTTATTTAAGCTTTTGTCCAGTGAGGGGATGGATCCAGTGAGCTGTGGATGTCATCCACAACCCACAAAAATCAGTAGGTTCTTTTTCTTCCTCCACCCTCCCTTCCTCCCTTTTTGTTTTTTCTAAGGGCACAGAGATCTTGCCCTGCTTTCTTTCCTATTTTTATTTTGGGACAAAAACTCCAGTGAGTTTTCTCTGATGAGCAGCAGAGAAATCAGTCATGAGTTACGATGTGGCCCCTCCAGCCACCGCCCCACTCCCCACACACGGCAGAGGTGACCGACACACACCTGGTAAAGCGAACTTCACAGATATTGCACATATAGGGCTTCTCCCCCGTGTGGGTCCTCATGTGCCTGGGCAGCTTGCCAGCCCCCATGATGACTTTGTTACAGATGGGACACTGCTGGGACGCCTTGGGCTTTATTTTCCTCTCTTCCTCCAGGGGCCACGGGGGAAAAACTCCTCCAAACTGGGTAGCACTTAAGAAATTGAGATAAGCGCTGTAGTCAGTCTCTGCCTTAATATGCCCTAAGGGAGCTGCTGGGGTGTTGGCAAACATGTCCTTGAAGAAGTCATTAGGGAAAGGAGGCGGAGGCAGGTCTTCCTTCTCCTCCTCTTCCTTGATTTTCCTCTTTTTGATCACCAGATCCAAGGGGCCGTTGTCTACTTGTGGCTCCTCGAGCTGGGAGAAGGAGTTGAAGTCGCTGTTCCACAGGTGGGGGAAGAAGCTGGGGGCGAAAGGAGACAGAGCTGGCCTCCGTTCTGGGATGTTTGCCTTAGGGTACAAGTTTTCACTCAGCAATGACTCTATGGAGAAGTCTCGTATCACGCCCAAGTGTCCAGAGGAGTTACTGGCTGGGAAGTGATTTGGAAAATCTTTAGGTGCTTCTGTATAAGCTTCTTCAGTGAGATCGGACTCAGAAGGGCTTTGGTGGCAGCTTACTTCTTGTACATCAGCTAGGTTCTCCTGATTGACAAAATCTTCCACTTCCTCCTCCTCCTCTTCCTCCTCGTCTTCATCTTCATCTTCATCGTCGTCGTCGTCCTCTTTGTCATCTTCCTCCTCGGCCTCCCTGTCTGGCTCCATGATTTCAAGGCAAACGTTGATGATGCTCTGGATCTCCAGCATCTTGGCGGCGCTGAGGATGTGCTTGACGTTTGAGGTGGTGATGGTGAGGGTTGAGGTGTAGGCGAACTCGAGGATGGCAGAAAGTGCTTCAGGCTTGACAAAGTCAATCTCGTAAACATAGGGCTGGTCCGTTAAAGTGCCGGTAGTGAAGAGTTTTTTGAAGTACTTGCTGCAGGCGGCCAGGACGGAGCGGTGGGTGCGGTACTCCTGGTCCTGCACGATGAGGATGACGTCGCACAGGAGCCCGTCGTGCCGCTGCTCGTTCAGGCCGCACAGCACCTCGCTGCTGTGGTTCGGGAATGGGATCCCGATAAGATCTTCAATGCCATTGGCCATATTCTCATTTAGTGCCCTAGGACAAAGCACCAACAGCAGAGCGTTAGCAGGGGGTTGCCAACTGATAATGCCAAAATGATGCTGCCTTCTCCTGGCGTCCTTCCCTCCTCTACCTCACTTGCCATCACCTCCTGCCTGCATGTCTCAGTGCATCTCTAGGCCACCTTCAGCTTCTTTCAGATCCTCTGCTTCCATCCCCATCTCCTCACCTCCTGCTTTGTCCTCATCCTTCTCAATTCCCACCCTGTTCACCTTTTCACAATCACCACAAGCTCCCTCTTCCCTCTCACACCCCTCCCCCAGGAACCTTGTGCAACGACTCCCTACCCACCACATTTCTTCTGAGTCCTCCTGGAGCCAGCATTGTTCCAGGCACACGTTGGATTTGCCCTGCCAGGAGCTACGTGGGGAAAGTGTGATGCTGTATTGCTTTACCCTGCCAAGAGCCAGCGCCTACTCTGCTTGAAAGAGATGAGCCAGGGAGAGCCCATCTCATCTACGGGATCGTTTCTGGGGCTGGTACAAGTGGACATCCCAGAGAGGAGGGCCACGGCTTCCTGCTGCAGCAAGAGAGCAATCCTCATGGATCTTCAGTTCTACTTCATGCCTGGAAGCTATGACACGTCACCTCACATGGGGACATGCCACGTAGGAATGTCCTCCTGAGGGGTCTGGGAATGGGGAGGAAAGCAAGGATTTGTGTCACAGTGTGTATCTAAACACTCAGAGGAAGACAATCAGGTAGCAAGGACCTGGCCAGACACAGTGTTGTCTGCTATCTCTTCCCATGAGCTGAGCTCTCTCCATTCCCAGTCCTGCTTGGACTTGTCAGCATGGTATCAAAATGCCCTGTGCATCTGGCAGACTTCTTCCCCTGCTAGAGCAGCTTTAGCTTCAAAGGAAAACTCGGAAGCAGAAAGCCCACACCCAAGAGGAAAACCTGATTTTTTTTTTCCCATTTTTAATCTGTAAGATGTTTCCTTTTTCACATGGCTCCAGCAGCCCTTCCACATGAGAAATCCCAGGAAAGGAAAGCGATTTCCTCCAGCAGGCGACGAATACATTAATCCCCTCACAGACAGAATACATCAAACAGACAGAATAACTTTGAATACACTAACCCTTGGAAACCCCCAGGACACAGAGCATGTGTTCACGCAGTGTCACCTCTACCAGCCCTGGCCCTGCTGCAGGTAGACACTTGGTTCACAGCCAAGGGACAGAGCAGTTGATCTCCAGGAGAACTCAGGGCACGTGAAAGCAAAACTGCAGCCCCACTCCATCCCTTGTGGGAGGCTGACACCATCAGGCAGGCTCCCCAGTTCCACACCACGCCACCTCTGCAGCTCTCCTGGGATCCACTGCCATGTCCTGGCTATCCTTCCCTGCTCAGTTTCCAGCTCTGCTGATCCCAAACCTGCTTCCAAGCCACCAGTGGGAACCTGGCTTACTTCAGCTGGCTCCCGCCCTCCCAGCTGCCTCAGGGATGGAAAGAGCCTGGTCTGATAGAGGCTGTCCATGAAAACCTGTGCTCCACCTTGGCCAGCAACCCTTGGGAAGCCTGGGAGGCCCGTAGAGGGGATCAGCCTCTGCAGGAAACATTCCCGTGGGAAAAGGAACGCTGTCTCCCTTTTCCTCCCTCCCGAGGGAGACCTTGCAGGTATCTCCCCCACACCTAACCAGCACTGCCAAAAACAGGTGTGTGGGAGACAGAGAGTGAAGGTCTCAGAGGATGTTGCAATCTACAGGGAGGTGATGGACCACAGGCCTGCAGGGAGCCACAGGGATGGGGGACAGCTGTCCATGCTCAGGGAAGCCTCACAGGGATGGGGGACAGCTGTCCATGCTCACTGCAGCCTCACAGGGATGGGGGACAGTGTCCATGCTCACTGCAGCCTCACAGGGATGGGGGACAGCACCCAGCTGTCCATGCCCAGTGCAGCCTCACAGGGATGGGGGACAGTGTCCAGCTGTCCATGCCCAGTGAAGCCTCACAGGGATGGGGTACAGCACCCAGCTGTCCATGCCCAGTGAAGCCTCACAGGGGCTGGAGGGCAGCCCCAGCCATGGGGAGCCCTCTCCAGCCAGCTCCCCAAGCCTGGAGCTGGGCAGAGGAACCAGGAATCACACCCAGCTCCGGTCATTTTCAGCCGAGGGAGGATGCTCCAGCCCCTCATCCCATGGTGTGCCCATTACCTCCACGCTAATTACGTCTGTTGTCTGAAACAAATTGATTCATTACAGTGTGCTGTGCTTAACCATGTTAACCAGCAATGCTCCTCTGCGATCCCGACCAGCTCTGTATCAAATCCTCCTTGAAAATCGACGATAAATGACAGTAAATCTAATACCTTCTCCAAGTGGAGTGTAAGATAATAAATAACCCCTGAGCCAGGGAGGAAAAGACAGCTTCCTTTCTAGGGCTTTGTATCCCGAATAATAAGCGTGAGCAATTAAATTTCTATTGCTGTTTTTATCATCTACTCGTTTATTTTTGTTTGGAAGGAGCCTGAGTGTTAAAGTAGCTTCTTGCATGAAGGAACGTGTCTTCCTATTTTCATCTTTCACTGCCAGATCACCCTAAGTGCCAAAAATCAGAACAGCAGAATATCAGAGTACCCTGAGAAATGTTTTTATAGAGGGTTTTTTCTGGACACTAAGCTTCATTCTCCCTAATTAGTGGGTTATTTGCTCGACAGCAAGAAAAACTAGAATT
Source organism: Emberiza elegans (assembly GCA_024865655.1). Classification (NCBI taxonomy): domain Eukaryota; kingdom Metazoa; phylum Chordata; class Aves; order Passeriformes; family Fringillidae; genus Emberiza; species Emberiza elegans. The sequence continues at coordinate 1,338,946 of JALJVW010003588.1, read as the reverse complement.
GGGAGATGGGGGTGTATAAATACATAGTTATATATAATTTATATGTAAAAATTATATTTTAAAAATTACGGGGTTGTGGTGGAAATTAACTGTTTTTCCTTTCTTATCCCTCTCTGGTCCTCCTGAGATGTGGCTCTGTTAACTGCAGTGTTTGGGCGAGCCGATAACTTTACAGGATGCTGGCAAAATTGAAGGTGATTCATGTCATTTAAACCGGGGGTGAGGGGGGGGAGAGGGAGAGAAACAGCCCATTCATTTGCATGCATTTGCATTTTTTAAACTCTCAGGGTGGTTTGACAGCTCTGGAGCTCAGCGAGCTTGAGAAATGACCTTATGGTTCCCATGCCCCCGGGGAGGTTGATGGCCAGAGGCTGGAAGTGTGCTGAGGCTGACGTTTTCCTTCCTTCCCCTCCCTCCTCTCCCTCCTCCTGCACTCCCCCCTTCCCATCCCCAAGCCAAGGGTGGGGTCCTCAATAATAACAGGCTTAAAAATAGCATCTGATGGTGACAAATGTCACCAGTGCATGCACACACACACACACACACATACAAATGCTGAGCAGGCGACACGGAGTTAAATAGCAAAATCCCATTTTATAACAGAAAATTACAGCATTGTTAAAATAAACTGGAGGGAGATGGTGGAAAGGGTGGAGGGCACCTAAAATAAATGTATTCTGCAGATGATGTTGTGAAACACTGCATTTATGGTCATGCTTAAAACTCATTCATTACTTTCTTGCCAGGAAAAGCCCCACTTAAGAAAAAATGATGGTGGGATACTGGACTGCTTCCCCCAACATTCTGCCAACAGATTTACACACCTGAAGCTGCAACAGGAAAAAAAAGAGGAGTGGGGGGAGCTAAAATTTGTCCTCTTTTTGGGTGAAAAACGCCAGATACAAGCGAGGGACTACAGCAATTATCAGAAACCACCTGTAACGTGCACGCCCTGGGTGACCCAAAGCTCATCCAGGCACTCTGCTGCTCAAAATCTCCTTTGTTTTCTTTAATAATATTTTCTTCCCCAACCTCCTTCACTATAACACTGAGAGATCTCAGCATCTCCAAACCAGCAATGTAAAACCGAAATACCAGAGAGAGGCGAAATGCTGATTTTAGCACCGTGGTAAGTAAAAACCAGAAGCGCACTCAATAGATTACAAGGACATATGCACAGAAAACAGATGAAGCAAACTCGTGTTGCCTCCACTTGTTTGTAGGGGTGGAAGCGGAGCGCTGGCACGGCTCGGAGCAGCCCTGCAGAGATGTGCCAGCCCTGGGCAGGGACAGGATCCTGCCCCCGGGTCTCAGCGCTGCTCATGGCAGGAGCGGGAGAGCTGTGACCTGCGAGGGCTCCTCACCAGCACTTCCCTTTCCCATCTCCTTCCTCAGCCCCGGTGACAACGCCCTGGAAAGCCGAGCCCTCGGAGGAGATAAAGGCTGCCAGGGGGGAGCCCAGGCTTGTGCAAGGTGTGGCTGCTGGCTCAGGGCTGTGTCAGGGACGGGGGATGTCCCCTTCCCATCCACAGCGCTTCACACCCTGAGTCTTGGCTGGGAGATGGCAATTTTGGCTTTTAATTGCTTGCTGGCACGCAACATAATTGCTGTAACACGCAGCGTTTCAATATTTTAATACTCTAATATTTTAATATATTAATATTCCGGTACATTAATATTTTATTATTTGTGTGTTTTAGATATTTATAATTTTGCATTAATATTGCATATGTTCATATTTTTCGTGGTTTTATTTTATATTTTTGTTATTTGCATTGAGATTTTCTGGGCATCTCCCTTTAAAATGTGCATTGCTTGGCCTTCTCTTTGCTGTGATTTTCCCTCAGGTAACTGCTGGCTCCCGACTGTGTTTCTTTTTTCTGTGCCTCCAGTGGCTCTCTGTGGGGCTGCCCCCCCAAGACATGGGGGTGCCCCAGGGCAAGCAGGGGATGCAAAGCAGCTGCCCCCCCATGCCGGGCTCATTCTGCATTCAGCGCAGTGGAGGAAGGAGCCTCAGGCTCTGGCTGATCTCTGCCTGCTCCTGGTGTCAAAATGTCATTTTTCCAGGCAAAACAAGGTGTCTCCAGTTCCTCCCTTCACCCAGCCTGTGTGTGTAGAGGGATTCAGGGTGCAAGGCCAGGGGCAAGGCCTGGCGTTGAACATCCCTGACCACCGCGCCCCCATCCCAGCCGGCTCCTGCCCCCGCTTCCTGAGCATCCCTCGGTCCTCGCTGGCACAAAAGCCCTGGAGGAATTCCAGCTTTACCCCTGAAGCATGAGACCACCCAGCAAAGCATCCCAGAGGTGTCAGAACCAGGCTTTGGGGTGCTGAGCACGCCAGGCCACCCCAGGCTGCTGACCCTGTCAGGAGAGGGAGTCAGAGAACCACAGAATGAATCTCAGAACGGTTTGTGCTGCAAGGGGCCTTAAAGCTCATCTCCTTCCACCCCCTGCCATGGGCAGGGACAGCTTCCACTGTCCCAGGCAGCTCCAAGCCCCGTCCAGCCTGGCCTGGGACACTTCCAAGGACCCGAGAGTCAGTAGGAGATCTCATCACCTTTCCTCACTCACCCTGATTTATTTTCTATCACCACCTCCCCAGCCCGGGGCACTCAGCACCCTGAGGCTCAGATGCTTTGGCTCTGCTGCTCTGCTACCTGCACCTCTTTCCCAATCCCTGCTCCAGGCTGCAGGAGCGGAGGCAGCAGCCAGGGTGGGCTGGCTGCTCTCCCTCTGCATCCACCCATGGATATGCAGACCTGCCTGCTACATCCATCAGCCCATAAATGTATGTGGGTTATTTTTTCTTCCCCCCAGTTTTATTTGTGTCTCTTCATAATGAGGCAATTAAGATGTGCATGTGAGATCACTGTAATCTGTCAAAATATTACAGCTTCTTTCACTGGGGTATGCTGGCCAGTGATTGATCACTCCTGCTCCTGCTCCTTGGTGGAAAAACACTGGCACGGGTTGCCCAGAGAGGCTGTGGCTGCCCCTGGATCCCTGGAAGTGCCCAGGACAAGCTTGGACAGGGCTTGGATCAACCTGGGATAGTGGAAGGTGTCTCTGCCCACAGCATGGGGCTTGGACACAGTAGTCACTTCAAACCCAAACCAAACTCTGATTCTATTCTGGTGAAATAGGGATGCTGAGGCTCTGTTCCTGCATCCACAACCTTGAGCAAGTCCCTTGTGCAAATGCCCCTGAGCAAAGCCACCCACACTGACACCCCATCCACAGCCAGCCCCACAGGGACACCACCACTGCCTTGGCCAAGCACTTCACTCCAATTGGGAACACCAAGAAAGACTTGGGATCCCCGAATGCCTATCTGAAGGCAAGCAGAGAGGTGGGATCACCTTTTTATTTGAAAAAGAAGGAAGGTGAAAAACCTAAAAAAAGGTAAATATTGCCTTTATATTTATTCCTTACCATGGGGGCACACCTCCCCTCTGAACATCTTGTCTCCAGAAGAACATGTTATTAAACCACCCACCCCAGCAGCAAGCGTTTCTGCCCTCCAGCAGGAAGGTGGGGCAGAGAGCTCCGTGCCTTTCAATCACTTCCCTGGGATGCCTGGAACGATGAGGGAAACGTGGCGACATCGACTGCTGCCTCCCTCGCAAGGAAATCACTGGAATTCTGAGGGACACCACCCCTCTGCAGACCCAAAGGTGGTTCTGAGGGACACCACCCCTCTGCAGACCCAAATTGGTTCTGTTAGAGGGAAATCACCAGGGTTCTGAGGGACACCACCCCTCTGCAGACCCAAAGCTGGCTCTGGAGGAGGGAAATCACCAGGGCTCTGAGGGATACCACCATCTCCAGACCCAAAGGTGGCTCTGTGTGAGGGAAATCACCACAATTCTGAGGGACACTATCCCTTTGCAGACCCAAATTGGTTCTGTGTGAGGGAAATCACCACAATTCTGATGGACACCACCCCTCTGCAGGCCCGAAGGTGGTTCTGAGGGACACCATCACTCTGCAGACCCAAAGGGGGTTCTGTGCAAGGGAAATCCCTGAGGTTGTGAAGGACACCAAAGGTGGTTCTGTGTGAGGGAAATCACCGGGGTTCTGATGGACACCACCCCTCTGCAGACCCAAATTGGTTCTCTGTGGGGGAATCACCACAGTTCTGAGGGACACCACCCCTCTGCAGGCCCGACCCTGAACACCATCCCTCTGGAGGAGGGAAATCAATCCCTGGCTCTGAAGGACACCACCATCTCTGGGGTTCACCACCCAAAGGTGGCCCAAATTGGTTCTCTGTGGGGGAATCACCACAGTTCTGAAAGACACCACCCCTCTGCAGACCCAAAGGTGATTCTGTGAGAGGGAAATCACCACAGTTCTGAGGGATACCACCCCTCTGCAGACCCAAAGCTGGCTCTGGAGGAGGGAAATCACCAGGGCTCTGAGGGATACCACCATCTCCAGACCCAAAGGTGGTTCTGTGTCAGGGAAATCACCACAATTCTGAGGGATACCAGCCCTCTGCAGACCCAAAGGTGGTTCTGTGAGAGGGAAATCACCACAGTTCTGAGGGATACCAGCCCTCTGCAGACCTAAATTGGTTCTGTGCAAGGGAAATCACTGTGGCTCTGTGTGAGGGAAATCTCCACAGTTCTGAGGGACACCATCCCTCTGCAGACCCAAAGGTGGTTCTGGGGGAGGGAAATCACCATGGTTCCTAGAGACACCACCCTTCTGCAGACCCAAAGGTGGTTCTCTGTGTGGGAACCACCTCAGAGCAACACCACCAGGGTTTTACTACTCCAGGAACTGGTGGACACGGGGTTGAGCTGGGGAAGTTTGGGGTGTTTGGTTTTCAGTTGAGCTCATCCACACAGAAATGAGGATCACGTCAAAAACTCATGGATCGTGCTTGGATCTGGACGGAGCAGAAGAGGGAAGATGGTTCCAAAGAGATGCTCTGGCGAGGAAGGATGCACAGAAGGTGGCATTCTCCTTGCTGGCAGCACGGATGGGAGGGAGCCCCGGGGCTGGGGGCAGAGGTGGCATCACCCCACAGGTCTCCTGGCAAGGAGCAGCTCTGCAAAGGGAGCAGGCCAGCACAGTTTGAAGGGATGCTCTGGGGGACACCGGGGGCAAAGGCCAAGCAGAGTCCCTGGGATGCTGACACAGATGGAGACCTCCCTCTGGTGCCAGGAGGAGAGGGGTGCCAAGGAGCCCAGCCCTCCACAGGATGTGTGAGATGGAAAAGCCCTAGAAGTCGAGCATGGTTTGAGCACGTAATTAAAGTGGTTAGGCTTCAGGGAGTGAAATCACAGGGGTGACCTTCACCCTGCTATTTCTTCATTACTTACTGGACTTGTCAGAATTCATACTAATCTCTGAACAAAATCCTTGGGCATACAAGGATTCATCCTTACCAACATCTGGCTGGCAAGTTGAGCCTATGTGAACTATTTATATTTGCACATACTATATAAAACTGACCTTTTTTCCAGCTGGAACTACCAGTTTCCTATAAGCAGGCCACAAAAAAAGCCATATTCGCTGAAGTGCCATCAGGGTGTCCAAAACAAAAGGTGCTTTAGAAACATCTCCAGAGTTTCCAGTGATCCCAACAACAACAACCCTTTCTCTTCCCAGTTTCCAAAATCCATGCAGGAGTTTATCCAGCCAAGCAGATCTGGGGCACATCAGTACTGGAGATCTGCTGGAATCTCTGGTACAACATCACTTGGGAAGCTCCACGGGGATTATTTGCTTAGGAAGGTGGTGACAGGTGCCACTCATTTGCTCACCAGGATGTGGAGGCCAAAGCAGCTCCTGTGTGTATCCATCCCAGGGAATTTTTAAACCCTCCTTCCACACGTCAGCAAATGTGCACCTTTGAACAAATCCATCCCTGCAGGCTGACTCCAGCTACCCAGAGCCTACATGAAGTACTCTGTGCTTCATCAACTTTGTTTACATACAGACATGATCTGGCAAAATTGCAAATTATGAATCAAACCACCCCTCAGCGTGCTGAACAGTTGGGTGCTGCTGGTTGTAATGGGAATTTGCTGCTGCTCCATGACCACCAGGACCTGATCCTGGTCCACATAAAACTCAATTTTCTGTCCTCAGTTTCTCTCTGGGGAGGAACCTGCAGCTCAAGTTGAGATCTTGGGTGGCACAGGGTGATGAACAGGTTGAACTCATGGCAGGCTGTTGGAACTACCTGCTCTTTAAGGTCCTTTCCAACCCGAACCACTCTGTGATCATCATGTCCCATGTCCCCCCCATTTCCCTGGAACCAGTTCTCAGCCCCAGATAAACACCAACACAAGCCCTGTCAGGGCCAGAATAGAATTCAGTGCCTGCTGTAACTGAAGGTCCATGTTTTCACTTTGGTTTCCTTTTCCCAGCTTCCTTAACTTGCCCATCACACTGCCCAGTTTCAGAATTTATACAAAGCTCCAAAATCAGGAGCTCCAGGTCACTTCTGGGTGGCAGCTTGATGAAGTCTGCATGCTGCATGACAAATGCCATCTGATGTGCTGAGCAGGCCTTGGCAAAGGGCTATCCTGGTCATAAATGGTCAAATAAACATAAACAATTAGTGGAGCTACAACAAAGGCACCACCTGGCTCCAGATGGTGTTTTGAGGCTTCATCCACACACAGAGCAGGGGCAAATTAATTAACCACAGCATCTAGGCAGGTACCAGAGAGAAGACTTTACAGAGTGGTCACACAGTGACCACAGTCTTTTCTTGCAGCCTTGTCCCCCCATTCAAGCATTTCCTTGGAGGTCTGGAGCTTGAGGGGATGGTGCTCTGGGCATCAGCTTCCTACTGCTCCTCTCTGCTGAGGCTTCAGAAGGTGCTGCACGGCTGAAGATGCTCAAGATCTTTTTTTTTTTTCTCTTGAAACCCATTTTCTTGAAACCCTTGAAACCCTGTCTACACAGCTCTGTGTAGCCTTGATGGTCTCCTGGCCATGTTTAATACGATGATGCTGGGTGAGTGTCTCCCCCCCACCCAAATCTATATGCACACACTCAAAACGTGTGGGAGGGGGGAATATGTTAAGTGAAACAGGAGGGTTTCCAGACATCCTCTGCAACCACCCCACTCTCATGGAAACTCATTCACACCTCAAGTGAGACGCTCCCCCTCCCACACCACCAAAATGAGGAAAAAAAGAGAAAGCAAGAGGAAAATCCCCACCAGAGATATGCCCAGGCAGGGTACAGCTGAGCATCAGGTTGCTGGTCTCCCCAGCAGCTCTGGCATGAGACAGATGAAGGTCCATGAGGTATGCGACATTGCTGGTGGCATTTCTGCCCATGTGTGTGCACCCACTCTCCTCCAACACCTTCCCATTGTGCCCAGACCGTGTTACAGGGGGTGACATAGGATATATATATATATTTATGGGATACATCCCTATTGACACACAACATTGCAATCCAATGAGCACATCAGCGGTAGGTACCTCCTTCCAGCACGGCCTTAAAAATAGCCAAAAAAGCCATTTCCTCCCATTCTGAACTCTCCTGGGAAAACAGGCCAGCCCCTTCACTCTCTCTCGTCCTGTTCTTCTTCAGAGCCAGAAAAAGGAAAAGAAATTGTAAAAAAAAAAAGGGCTCCTATTGAACGGCCTGCACACACTGGGTGGGTTTGCTTCCTGACAAAAAAAATTAAAAAAAAAAGAAAAAAAAAAAAAAAAAAAAAAACCAACCAACCAACCACGGCGGAAAAATGTGCCCAGCTCAACCATGGAAAACTGGTTTGGCTGGCGTCCCTCCGGAGTGGACAGGATTGCGAGGGACTTGGACTCGGATCCGGGTGAGGCTGTCACCAGCCTGCTCATGAAAACACAGCTCCAAAATAAATACATTTTTTGAGGGCTCCGAAAAAGCAGAAGGATGGGGATCCAGCTTCCCCTCCTCTTCTCCCCCTCCAACCTCGCCCCCAGAGAGAAAGCCACCGACGATGGGAGGACTTTGGGAACAAAAATAAAAGGGTCAGAGCGCTCGCACATTAAATCAGAAGCAGATGTGTGCCTGCTCGCCAGCCTGAGTCACCGCGGGAGGGTGGGGAAGGGGGGGTTATCGCTATTTTGGTGCTGGGTGTGGGGTACAGAAAACAATGTGAGGAGAAGGCGGTGCAGTGTTTGAGCAGGCTTAATATCGGCTTGGGAGCAGGTACAGGCAGGCTCCAGCAGCGGAGGGGTGGGAAGCTCAGCTCGGCAGTGGCATTGGCAGCAGCTGTGCCCCATCCCCTGCCCGGGCAGGACTGCTCCTCCAGACCATGCCCAGGCTCCCTGGCAGCATCACTGGGCATCCCCAGTGGCACACATCCCTTTTTGGGGGGGTTTCTTGCTGATCTGCATTTAGTCCCCCAGTATCAAACCTCCAGGAGGAGCACCCTATCATCCCCATGCGCTGGCCGAGATGCTGCCAAGCCTGAGGTATCTCCAGACTCACAGCAAGGAAGAGCTGGAGCTTTGTCCTCTCTCTCAGGAGGACAACCTCAGCAGCTCAGCACCTCTCTAAAGCCCTGCTTGCTTTGGGCCAAGCCCTGTAACACGAGCTCAGCTTCTCCTTTCAGCTCCCGCTGTGCCCTGCACTGCTGACACCGTGTTGCTGTTCATTAGGCTCATAAATCCCACAGGTATTTAGGAGAAAGGTATCTCAGATTGGTCTATTTAACTCTGGCATAACTCAAAATATTCTATTCCTGCTTGGCTCTCATGAGAGCCCTTGCAGCCTCATTGGCTTGTAATTGCCATTTTAGTCCTGGAGCTCTAAACACATGAGCTCCCGTGCTGTGGCTGGGCTGGAAGAGTTCCCACATAGACATGAGGTGGCTTCTGGAGAGGTGTGTTCATGGAAGGTGCCTCTGCAGGGCATCTCATTCTGCAATGGCAATCCATCTTGCAAGGACACAGCCCCTCCAGCACCACCACCCCATCATCTGAACCATGGGCAGAATGACAGCCCTGTGCTTGCAGGGTGGTGTCTCAGTCAAACCCAGCACAGGATGAAAATTCAGGATCCTGGCTCAGAGAAGCGACCAAACAGACACAGGTGTTACCTGTGAGTGTCTCCCCTGAGTCACCTACAGGCCCTGCCCCATCAGAGAGGGGAGCTAGAGTGGGTGAATATTGCATCTCTCCATCCTTTGCTGCCCCAAAGAGGAGCTTCACGAGATGCTGCCCCCATGGAAACAAGAGGTGATGGCTTTAAACAGAAAGAGTGGAGGTTTATACTAGCTAGGAGGAAGAAACCTCTTATGATGAGGGTGGTAAAACATGGGCACAGGCTGCCCAGAGAAGCTGTGGCTGCCCCCATGGAAACAAGAGGTGATGGCTTTAAACAGAAAGAGTGGAGGTTCATACTAGCTAGGAGGAAGAAACCTCTTATGATGAGAGTGGTAAAACATGGACACAGGCTGCCCAGAGAAGCTGTGGCTGCCCCATCCCTGGAAACATTCAAGTCCAGGGTGGATGGGACTTGGATCAACCCAGTTTAGTGGAAGCTGCCCCTGCCCAGGGCAGGGGACTGGAATGAGATGACCTTCAAAAGTCACTTCTAGCCCAAGCCATCTGATGATTCTGTGGTCCCATGACCATTTTTTCTGCAAGCCAACATTGTCCTGACGATTCTCAAGTCCCAGTGAGATGCATCACGTCCCTAACTCTTGAGCTGGGCATTTCTAGTGGAAATACTGCCAGGTTTCAGTGCAGGATGGTCAGGGAAAGGGGATGAGACTTTCATCCAGACTTTTTATATGTAAACCAACCATCTAATGAGCTCTCTGAAGACCACAGGTAATATATGGGCATAACCTTATAGCATGGCCAAGCACCAAATATCCAGAGGTAACTCCCTGTCTTCCAGGGATGATTTAATCCAGCTCTCAAGGTTACAGAGCAATTTAACTGAAGATGTGGGGTCAGATTCAGATTTCATTTGTACCTCAGCTCCTTCTGTGTGCCAAGTCCCTGGTTTCTCTGCCAAGCTGGTTGCAAGCTAAACAGCAGCTGAGTCCTCAGCTCAGCCCTCAGCTCCTGCAAAGCCTCACCCGCCTGAGCAATCCGTGCGATCCGGCGGGGCCCACCCATGCCCAGCTTGGTAAATATAGTCAAAGCTGGTGGAGAACCAACAGAAAAAAAAAAAAAACATTTGAACTCTCCCTGGAAGAAGGAGAAGAAAAATATCCACTGCTTAGATGTTTCTCTCAAACACATGGAAAAAAAAAATGATGCTGAAAATCAGTGGGATTAATTTTTTTAACCGACGCTTCTGCAAGCAAGAAGGGGGCCTGTGGGATCAGGTCCCTCAGCAGGAAAGTCCTGTGTCCCAGCTGACTCTTTGCACATGCCAAACTCACAGTCTGATCTGATTTAAACCAGCTGAGTTGTAAATGAGGCTTATAATGGAATTGGCAAATGACCCTTCAATACAGCATCACAAACCGACAGCACTCAAAAATAACCAGGGGTCGAGTCAGGACTCAGCTCTCGGCCAAGGGTGAGTGCAGGATCTGTGATGCATCGTGCCACAGGCTACCAAACACCCCAAGCAAGCAGGGAGAACTCCCAGCCTCTCCCTTCTTTAGAGGGGTCACCCTTCCAAAACAACAACAAAACAAAAAAACAAAGCAGGGAAAAGGAGGAGAAAATGCACCCCCGACATGTAGAGAGAGACAGTCTCGCCTGTTTGTGTTGGCCCATGCTGAACTCCAGGCAGTTTCCAACTGGAACCCAGAAATGCTGATGGTGTTTGGAGTCTGTCTGCATCCCTCCCATGACGTGAAGAGGCATTCAGGATGATGGGCTAGGATGTTGGTATTTTTTTTTCCCCTAACAACTATATTTACTGTTACATTTTGAACTCCCCATGCTGTCATTACAATGTCAGATGAAATTACATGTGTGATAACCATAACATTGACACATGCACAAGTTCACAGAGGCTTTACAAGGAAACAGCTTCAAGGGAAGAGGGAAGCTGCTCACATGCCTCAACTCAAAGAGGATGTCCAAAGGACTCATTGAATTACAGGGCACTGCCTACAGCCTCAACTAGGCCTTGCTGGAACTGAATTACATTTCTGGGGGGCTTTTCTGGGTAAAATGTATTCTTATTTATCCTGGTGTAATTCTGGATTGACTCCCAGGATTTAACTGATGTTGTTCTGGATTTGCACCAGCACAAAGAGGAGCAGGATGTTACACTGATGTCTGCAGGACTGACTGGCAGAGTGATCTGAATTTCACTGGGATTCTGTGCTGGAGCCACCATGGAGGTCACAAATCCTAGAATAATCTGGAGGGACCTTAAAGCTCATCCAGTTCCAAGCCCCTGCCATAGGCAGGGACACTTCCCCTAGACCAGGCTGCTCCAGGCCCCATCCAACATAATCTGGAACACTTCCAGGGAAGGGATATGGGAGTGCAGAATGAAGATAGCTACACCACTGAAAAACCATCTTTAATCAAGGCAGATGATCCCCTTTCACACACATGCCCCTACAGAGAACTTCAAGTCTGAGGGGAGATGCTCCCTTCTGATCCAAGATGTGCTACAGCCCTGAGAAAGGATCCCCAGCTTCTCATCCACTTCTAGGCCAGAAGTAACTGCTCCACAAAGCTCAGCCTTTAAGGTGTTAAGAAAATCCAAATTTCTGCTAGGGAAAAAGCAACAATCAGATTTCTTCCAACCTGCTATGGGCAGCTGGGTGGAGAGAACTTGGCTGATGCTCTTGCAGTATGGATCCAGCAGCAAACTCCAGAAGAGAGGCTTATCTTCCAGTGGCACAGCTGGGTGCATAAGGCAACATCTGTACAGCTCTGACTGCATCTGCTCGGGGAAATGGTACAAGTCCAGGGTGGATGGGACTTGGATCAACCCAGTTTAGTGGAGCTGCCCCTGCCCAGGGCAGGGGACTGGAATGAGATGACCTTCAAAAGTCACTTCTAGCCCAAGCCATCTGATGATTCTGTGGTCCCATGACCATTTTTTCTGCAAGCCAACATTGTCCTGACGATTCTCAAGTCCCAGTGAGATGCATCACGTCCCTAACTCTTGAGCTGGGCATTTCTAGTGGAAATACTGCCAGGTTTCAGTGCAGGATGGTCAGGGAAAGGGGATGAGACTTTCATCCAGACTTTTATATGTAAACCAACCATCTAATGAGCTCTCTGAAGACCACAGGTAATATATGGGCATAACCTTATAGCATGGCCAAGCACCAAATATCCAGAGGTAACTCCCTGTCTTCCAGGGATGATTTAATCCAGCTCTCAAGGTTACAGAGCAATTTAACTGAAGATGTGGGGTCAGATTCAGATTTCATTTGTACCTCAGCTCCTTCTGTGTGCCAAGTCCCTGGTTTCTCTGCCAAGCTGGTTGCAAGCTAAACAGCAGCTGAGTCCTCAGCTCAGCCCTCAGCTCCTGCAAAGCCTCACCCGCCTGAGCAATCCGTGCGATCCGGCGGGCCCACCCATGCCCAGCTTGGTAAATATAGTCAAAGCTGGTGGAGAACCAACAGAAAAAAAACCATTTGAACTCTCCCTGGAAGAAGGAGAAGAAAAATATCCACTGCTTAGATGTTTCTCTCAAACACAAAAAAAAAAAATGATGCTGAAAAATCAGTGGGATTAATTTTTTTAACCGACGCTTCTGCAAGCAAGAAGGGGGCCTGTGGGATCAGGTCCCTCAGCAGGCAAGTCCTGTGTCCCAGCTGACTCTTTGCACATGCCAAACTCACAGTCTGATCTGATTTAAACCAGCTGAGTTGTAAATGAGGCTTATAATGGAATTGGCAAATGACCCTTCAATACAGCTTCACAAACCGACAGCACTCAAAAATAACCAGGGGTCGAGTCAGGACTCAGCTCTCGGCCAAGGGTGAGTGCAGGATCTGCGATGCATCGTGCCACAGGCTACCAAACACCCCAAGCAAGCAGGGAGAACTCCCAGCCTCTCCCTTCTTTAGAGGGGTCACCCTTCCAAAACAACAACAAAACAAAAAAACAAAGCAGGGAAAAGGAGGAGAAAATGCACCCCCGACATGTAGAGAGAGACAGTCTCGCCTGTTTGTGTTGGCCCATGCTGAACTCCAGGCAGTTTCCAACTGGAACCCAGAAATGCTGATGGTGTTTGGAGTCTGTCTGCATCCCTCCCATGACGTGAAGAGGCATTCAGGATGATGGGCTAGGATGTTGGTATTTTTTTTTCCCCTAACAACTATATTTACTGTTACATTTTGAACTCCCCATGCTGTCATTACAATGTCAGATGAAATTACATGTGTGATAACCATAACATTGACACATGCACAAGTTCACAGAGGCTTTACAAGGAAACAGCTTCAAGGGAAGAGGGAAGCTGCTCACATGCCTCAACTCAAAGAGGATGTCCAAAGGACTCATTGAATTACAGGGCACTGCCTACAGCCTCAACTAGGCCTTGCTGGAACTGAATTACATTTCTGGGGGGCTTTTCTGGGTAAAATGTATTCTTATTTATCCTGGTGTAATTCTGGATTGACTCCCAGGATTTAACTGATGTTGTTCTGGATTTGCACCAGCACAAAGAGGAGCAGGATGTTACACTGATGTCTGCAGGACTGACTGGCAGAGTGATCTGAATTTCACTGGGATTCTGTGCTGGAGCCACCATGGAGGTCACAAATCCTAGAATAATCTGGAGGGACCTTAAAGCTCATCCAGTTCCAAGCCCCTGCCATAGGCAGGGACACTTCCCCTAGACCAGGCTGCTCCAGGCCCCATCCAACATAATCTGGAACACTTCCAGAGAAGGGACATGGGAGTGCAGAATGAAGATAGCTACACCACTGAAAAACCATCTTTAATCAAGGCAGATGATCCCCTTTCACACACATGCCCCTACAGAGAACTTCAAGTCTGAGGGGAGATGCTCCCTTCTGATCCAAGATGTGCTACAGCCCTGAGAAAGGATCCCCAGCTTCTCATCCACTTCTAGGCCAGAAGTAACTGCTCCACAAAGCTCAGCCTTTAAGGTGTTAAGAAAATCCAAATTTCTGCTAGGGAAAAAGCAGCAATCAGATTTCTTCCAACCTGCTATGGGCAGCTGGGTGGAGAGAACTTGGCTGATGCTCTTGCAGTATGGATCCAGCAGCAAACTCCAGAAGAGAGGCTTATCTTCCAGTGGCACAGCTGGGTGCATAAGGCAACATCTGTACAGCTCTGACTGCATCTGCTCAGGGGGAAATGGTACAAGTCCGACTAGGCTGGTCCAGTTAAAGTGCTACAACTTCCAGAGAAAATGTTACAGATCAATCTTGCAGCGCATTGTGACATAATGAGACAGACTGGCACAGCTGGGGCTGCTCAGCTGCACAGGAGAAGGCTCCAGGGACACCTCAGAGCCCCTGGCAGGGCCTGCAGGGGCTCCAGGAGAGCTGCCCAGGGACTGGGGACAAGGCCTGCAGGGACAGCACCCAGGGAATGGCTCCCAGGGCCAGAGGGCAGGCACAGATTTTGGGCTATTGGGAATTAGGAATTGCTGGCTGGGAGGGTGGGCAGGCCCTGGCCCAGGGTGCCCAGAGCAGCTGTGGCTGCCCCTGGATCCCTGGCAGTGCCCAAGGCCAGGCTGGATGGGGCCTGGAGCAGCCTGGGACAGTGGGAGGTGTCCCTGCCCATGGCAGGGGGGTGGAATCAGATCACCTTTAATGGCATTTCCTATTCAAATTCTTCAGTGATATCCACACCTCTGGATGTTTTGGCTCTCAGCTCTTACACAGATCATCTTATGGAGCAGCTGCTTTGCTCTTGCTCTCTTACACCAAAAAAAGAGAAAAAAGAGGAAAAAAAAAGCAGATGTCTAACAAAACACCAACACCAAGGACTTGTGGGGCAGAAATGGGAACTGCATGTGCGTGGGGAGCACATGGCTGCTTCTTTGTACTCTTCCCAGGGTGCAGGTTTGATTCACCTCCTGAGCAAAGGAATGGAGGATGCTCTGGGTGTGTGTTTATTGTTGGGCAATGCTCTGAAGAGCAACAGCACTCATGTGGAACCACTCACACTATCCTAGGACCTACTTTTTGTCCTGGGTGGGAAAATGCCAGCATTTCACCCCACTTTGCCTGCCATCACACTGTCAGTGCTTTGCATTTCCCTCCACAGCACCAAATACGACAGCCTGTGGTTAAATGTATCGCAGTGATGACTCTCTAGGAGTCTGCAATACAACCAGACACTTGGAAGCATCTACCTGTCCGTTCCACCCCACCTCCCACCTGTGGATCTCCCTAACCTACCTGATGCTGCCTCACACGTCCACCACACGAGCAGAACGCCCCTCTGCAGCACGTTAACTTCTACCCTCCCCTGTTTGTCCACGAAGACACGCCACCAAAAGGGGTGTGGATACAATCTCTTGCATAGCTCTAAACGTACAGATACGTATATTTTTGTTCACCCAGTCCTTCCCAGGGATGGGCAGGAGCCCAGCAGCTTGCTCACACCACACTTCAAAGCCGCTTTGCACCAGCGCTGGATGAAACACTGGCACCGCAGCACGCCGGGGACTTTCCTTTTCCAAGCCAGCTCTTCAAAATATTTATAAAGGCACTTAAGCCCCGTTTTGACCACTGCCTGTGTTTGCAAGCCCTGCCCTGGGACTCATGTCAGGTCGCGGGAAGTTCCGCTGGCATTGCTGGCATACCTGAGGAGAGGCAGAGGCGCTGGCTCTGAACAAAGCCCCGAGTGATTGCAGAGCTGTGCCCTCCGCCGGGCGCAATTATGGTTAGAGAAAACCCTTGTTTATAGCAGGATCCTTCCAGCCGGAGAAAAAAAGAGATTTAATTACAAGGGAACGGTGCTGTGGGCGTGTGCGTGAGCACGGCCAAGAGCTGGGCTGCTCCCCCCGCCCAGGTGGCTGCTGGTGGGTCCAGATTTTGTGGAGGGTAAAAAAAGGGAAAAAGGGGGATTTGGAGTCTCCCTCCATGGTTGTTGAAGGCTGAGCATTGAATCAGGGGAGGCAAAGCATGGAGAATTAAAAAGATTCTTGTCTTACCGGGTCAGGAGCAACAGGAAGGGGATTAAAGGAGGTGGATGGCCAAATTACCCACAACTTCTTTCTTTCTTTTTTCCCCAAGTCGTGGCCTTGAACACAGGCTCCCTCAGGTAGATCATGAGAGACTCACAGAGTGGATTGGGATGGAAGGGACCTTAAAGATCGCCCAGTGCCACCCCTGCCATGGGCAGGGACACCTCCCACTGTCCCAGGCTGTTCCAAGCCCCATCCAGCCTGGCCTTGGGCACTGCCAGGGATCCAGGGGCAGCCACAGCTGCTCTGGGCACCCTGGGCCAGGGCTCCAGCATCCTCACAGGAAAAAAATTCTTCCCTAAGTCAAATCTAATTCTGCCTCCTGGCATTTTCAAACCATTCCCCCTTATCCTATCACTATCTGCCCATCTGAAAAGTTGCCTTCCATCCTTTTTTACCACCTCCCTCTAAGTAGAGGAAGGCTGAGATGGGTTTGGTTTCAACTCCCTTTTCCAAATGGTATTGCAGAATTAGAGGCCAACATGAGCTGCTGACATTTTACACGCAGAGATGGACGACAGGACATGGGAAGCCCAGGAGCTGAATCCTTGTTAAAAAAAACCCAAAAAAACACCTTCAGATGAAAAGGTGCAATCCTGTTGGACACCCAGAGCTCCTCAATGCTGTGTTAGCCAAGGTACATGCTCATCAAATACATGCATCAGAGAATATTTTTGTAGCCCCGTCTTTTCTGCCACTAATTTTAAGGAACAGAGTGCGGTTTCCTCTCCTGTGTTTCTCATATTTTGCTTAAAAATAAAATTTGAACCTAAATCAAACCAAACAGCTTCTTGCCCAAGGTGGTAAAAAAAAAAAAAAAAAAAAAGCAAAGCCTCTTCTATGGTGAACCCTTCAGGAAAAGGGAATATAAATCCCCCTGTGGTTGTGTTCCCCCATCAGCACTCAAAAAAGCCCCCAAAAGCCAGTGCAAAATTTGCAGTGGGTCCTTCCTACCTCTGCACACGACTTCTGGGAAACGCATAAAACATCCAGCAGAGCAGTCTGATTTATACTTGGAGCAGGGCACCTTTAATGGCAGCAGGAGTGCGGGCGTAAATCTCCAGGCATGGAAAAATCTGATGCACAGCCCCAGCCCTTGGATCCACTCTGCTCCGAATGCCACTGAATAAAAATGAGGCTTTATGGCAAAAAAAGAGGTACATGTCCTTCTGCTGGGTAGGAGAGATTTCTAAGGGTGCAGTGCTATAAATAATGATTCAAGCCAGTTTGCATGTGTCTTGTGCAGCCCAGGATGAGACACTGAACAGGAATTGAGAACACCAAAAAATGACCAGGAGGATGGAGCCCCCCTGCTCTGGAGCCAGCCTGGCACAGCTGGGGCTGCTCAGCTGCACAGGAGAAGGCTCCAGGGACACCTCAGAGCCCCTGGCAGGGCCTGCAGGGGCTCCAGGAGAGCTGCCCAGGGACTGGGGACAAGGCCTGCAGGGACAGCAGCCAGGGAATGGCTCCCAGGGCCAGAGGGCAGGCACAGATTTTGGGCTATTGGCAATTAGGAATTGCTGGCTGGGAGGGTGGGCAGGCCCTGGCCCAGGGTGCCCAGAGCAGCTGTGGCTGCCCCTGGATCCTTGGCAGTGCCCAAGGCCAGGCTGGATGGGGCTTGGGGTACCCTGGGATAGTGGAAGGTGACCCTGCCATGGCAGGGGGTGGCACTGGATCACCTTTAAAAGCCCCTTCCAACCCAAACCGCTGCTTGATTCCACAGGGACCCAGTGGGCTGAACCAGAAGGGGAGGCTGCCGTGCCCTCTCACCCATCACTGCTTCCCCAAACTGTAAGCCAGCCCTGTCCACATGCAGAACCAGGCACGGGTTGTGTCACATGTCCCCCAGGATGTGCCCACCCCACCACCACACCACCCTACACACAGAGGCAGATGCGCCCCAAAGCTGCCTCCCCTCGCTGCCCTTTGCACAGCTCCTGTGTGAATGGGGACAATGCCACACTCACCCATCTGTCATGCAGGCAACACAGCCCTAAGATCTTATGCCCACCCTGACTCCAGAACAACACAAAAAATCCATTAATATCCTCGGGAGCAAACAGGGATGGGCAGTGAAGCTCATGGTTGCCTCCACAGTCCAGTTTAGTAATTCTCACTATTGCCAACTCCTGCTGTTCAGACAGTGTGTGCCCTGTCTGCAGAGCAGAAACACACCCCCAAGAACCCTGCTCAAGTCCCAAAAGACTTCTTTCTCCTTTGACCTTCCACCAAGGGCAGACTGGACCTCTGCTCTTTAGGTGCATTTGTGGGTGAAGGCATTGGAGGAAGACCCATGTGAGAACAAAGAGGAGACTGCTTCTGGAAAACCATGCTGAAATTAGAAAATGAAATAAACAGCCAGTCCTAAAAGAGAAAACTCCCGCCATAAAATAGATTTTGAGGGGGGGTGGTGAAAGGAGAGAAATGGTTGTGCACTGCCCTGCTTTGCTAAACAGGCAGATGGGACCTGTATTTCTCTTCTGAAACTTTAATGGAAGGATATGATTCTGCTGCAAGCATATTTTATATGCCTGGCGATTAAAGAGGAAAGAAAGGGCATAATTTATAGAATTGTGAAACACAGAGGATAGCTTTCTGGCTGCAGTGTTTCTTTATTTTCTTGTTATTCCTCTTATTCTTCCTTTTGCTCCTAGGCTTGTGAAAGGTGATAGATGGGCAGTGGCGGAGACAGAAATCTTCCCATTATATGCACAGGGCAGGTACTGAATCAGCAACCACAGTGGCTACATCAGCTGCACCTCCTCTGAACAAGCCTGAGACCAAAAAACAAGTGTTTCTGTGTGTCCTCATCCTCTCTACAGCGCTTTCCAGCTCCTACAGCTACCTCACCTCCCTGCAGTTAGCAGGGCTTCAGTCCTTCAAAGAAGAAATTTGAGCCTTGCTTGGTTCTACATGGGAACATGACATGGCCCAGCTCTTGCCCCATCTGATCCTCCAGATCCTGCATTTGGATGGACAACCTGCCAAACTCTGCCAAGACCCTGGCACTTCGCATCCATCCCACCTCAGAGGAAGCAATTTGTCCAGAGAAACCCACGTTTGTCTAGAGACACCTTGTAGACAAAGACCTGGTGGCCAAGAAGGTGCCCAGGATCAGAGGCATGTCCTTGCACTGAAGATGGCCAGGCACACACTCAGCTGAATAACAAAAGTGGGGCCCAGAGGTCAAGGGGAGCGAACCTTCTGTTCCATTCATCACTTGGGAGACCACAGCTGGAGGGCTGTGTCCACTCTGGAGTCTCCAGAGACACTGCCATTGTGGAGGCACCAATATCATCAGGGAGCTGAAGGACATGAGGTGAGAAGAGAGTTTTGTCCAGCCCAGAGAAGAGGGAATGAAGGGGGAATCTAATTTTTTTCATCTACCTACCTAGGGTAAAACAATAGAGAAGAAGGAGTCAGACTGGTCTCAGAGCACGAGAAGCCAGGGGAAGAAGTTTCAGCACAGCAAGTTTATATCAGACATAAGAAAAACATTTCTTAGTAAGGGGCTGGTCAAACCTTGAACCATGCAGCCAGAGAAATGCTGGGATTTGTATCCCTGGAGATGCTCAAAACTCAACCACACAAAGCTGTGAGCCTGAATGAGAGGTGGAGGTCAGATCAGGAGTTTTCAAAGGCTCTTTCCACCAAAACCATTCCCTGACTCTGTGCTCCAGTTGTGCAGACAGGGAGCCAAGGCACAGAGAAGATGAAATAACAGAACCACAGGTATGCAGGCAACCTGCACCTGAGGCCACATCTCCACAGAGCAACCTAAAGCCCTACCCTCACTGCTTTTGAACATATTAAACCCATCACCACAGCCATGTCTGTGTGTGCTAGGCTTTCTGGGGTCATCTCCTTCCCTGCTAGAAGGCTGAGCTTCTCCTCCTGCAAAGTTCTTTGGATTTTTAATTTTTTTTTCAACTTCAGGGGCCAATTCAGCAACTCATCTTTCTGCTAAGACTGTGAAAGTGTCAACTGCATGGCTGGTTCCTGTGATGTGGAACCATGCCCACCAAGAGTTGGACCAGGACCGTGCAGCCCATTTCACATCAGCCACCATCCAGCCCACACTTGGCAGAGGACTGAAGACAGTATCAGCCATGCCTGCATGACTCCTGGCACTGGGCCATTTCTCTCCAGCCCTCTGAGCAGCCAGGATATAAATCTTGCTCCTGTTTCACTAGTCTTTGCCGTGACAACACAATCACTTGGCTGGCCATGCCAGCTCTCCTTGGGCGTTTGTCAGGGATGCGTCAGTGGAAAAATGAACCCTGCACCCTGGCGAGGAGGGGGAGCAGCTCCTCATGAAGCTAACCACTGCTGCCCTTTCTCAGCTCACACGTTTGCTGCAGGAGGAGTGCAAGTCCTCGTCAAATCACTGTGAATATTTACCTCCACCAGGAGCAAATCCATATTCCTCCCTCCCAGTGAATAAGCAGGAAGACCTTGCCCAGATAAATGCAGGGTGAGAGCTTGGCTTCCCCTCCAGAACCAGCACTCCCATGCCTAAATACTTCCATGAAATCTCTGTGTGTGTGCATGTGTACACATCCTTTGTTCAGAGCTGTATTTGCTCTTTAGAAAGAAGACTGCTTGTCCCACTGAAGCCAGAAAGAAGGAAGAAATTCTTTACACTGAGGGTGGTGATGCCCTGGCACAGGTTTCCCCAGAGCAGCTGTGGCTGCCCCTGGATCCCTGAAAAAGCTCAAGGCCAGGCTGAAGCAACTTGGGATAGTGGAAGGTGTCCCTGACCATGGTATGGGGTTGAACTAGATGAGCTTTAAAAGTCCCTTTCAAACCAATCTATGATTCTGTGATAGGTCAGCCGAGTCCTCCTGTTCACCCCAGGAATGCTGCAACTCCTGGCAAAACAGAGAAAAACATTCCCTGAAGTTGTAAAACTGAGACTCTCCAGCAATTCTTACACATAACCTAAACATCTGGGTTGTTTTTTGGTTTTTTTTTTTCACTGTCTGAAACCTCTTTAATTGAATCACTCCTCACTCTGTGAACGGCAGAGTCTGGTCAGGGGATGCAGGACCCCACTGCGTGCTGGGCAGTGTGGGAATGTACAGCGCCCTGCAGGGAGACCACGGGGCCAGCAGAGAAGCCAGTGGGGATGGACAAGATGTGGATTCAGCTCAGGAAGCTCACACAGCCACAAGGCCATAAGCACGGGAGGGTGGAGCCCTACTTCTGTCCAGAGAGAGGGAAGGGAGCCCGTCCCCTGCTGAAAGCTGTGGGTGGACGTATTGCACTTGGCCAGCCAGGAGATTAAGGCAGGTCCCCTAATTGAACATTTCCCAATGGGAGGGAGACCAAAAAAAAGCAATTCAAGGGGTGGAAAGAGCGCAGGTAAAACATCATCTGGAGGGAACGGGGTGGGCAGGAGAGGCTCCTCACAGAGAGGGGTGAGATGAAGGCTTGTGGGGCAGAGGAGGATGCTGGCTGCACCAGCCACTGCGCGCTTCAAACACGGCGAGCAGATAACACATGGATTCATGGAGCAGGGTGGGAGGAGGTGAAGGAAGCAGGCAGGAGAGAAGATTACAGGAGCGCGGGGAACAACAAAGAGGAGGGAAACGGGGAAGGAAAAAATTATGCAGGGCCTTGAAGGTCAAAAGAGTCAACTTCAAAAGGATTCCTTAAAGACATAGAGCAAATGCCTTTATATTAAATTATTTAGTTTTCACACAAATCTAAATAGTATATGGGGGGAGGGGTGGGGGGATTGCCTCCCAACACTCTATTTGGCACAGAGGGAAGACAAAGTGGAAGGATGATAAGAGAAGTCTGGGACTCTTTGTTTTTCTAATGGATGAGACAGGGCTGGAATTGGCAAGACCCCCTTGCAAAGGACACAGAGTGAAGCGGAGGAGGCTTTTCAGCAGAGGAACGATGGGAGTGAGCACAACTTACTCTTTCTGGAACTGAAAAATGCTAAAAATTGACTTGCTCGGCCTGAAAACAAAATGTTTTCCTAAATTCCAGGCATCTGTTTAATCAAAAACACAGCAAATGTTGAGTTAAACAAATCATGCTGCCTGTGAGAGTCAAGACTTTCACTTTGCAGATGCTGAAATGAAACGCTTCAATTTTTTCACAATTCCACCATTAATCTGACAAAACTGACCCAGACACAGAGCAGTTCTTTTGTCATCAAAACCTTCACTTTGTACTGAAACATATTTAGCTGAATTATCTCTCCCCACTGTACTTAAGGAAGCTAAAGTGAAGTACAAAGCCGGAAGAGTCGGCTCCTCTATCCTGGGGCGTTCAACCCATCGTCAGAGTTAAAATCACTGACAAGCTATGGCAAGCTAATGTCAGTAAAATGGTACCCAACAGGAGGTTTGAAGCCAGCACAGTGAGCTCTACAATAAGTTCCAGTCCTTTAAACACCACGTTTAAGTAAAATATTACAGCAGGTCATGTTTTAAAGCAGACAGAATACGTGAGGAAATCACTGAGGACCCATGAGGATCCTCTTGGAGGAGAACAGAAATTTTGCCTTTTTCATCTCCCTGCTCTAATCACCACCACTTTCCTACTGACTGCCTGTGCTTCCTTCCACTCCACACCACTTTTTCCACGTGCTCATCCAGTGGTGCATGGCTGCAGGGACTTGTGTCACTGAGGCAAAGACATGGTGCTGCTACACCAAGTATTTGCAGTGCCACCACAGGGCCCAACAAAGTGGCAACCACTCACACTGGAAAAAACACAGGAAGAAAGTGACTTGGTGAAGGCCACGAGGCAAATCAGTAGAGGAGCCAAGAGTGGAAATCTTGTCATCCTGTTTTTGCCCACCTGTATCCCAAGTGTTTAGTACTTTCCTCTGTTCAGCTTTGACCTTACGAGTTCCCTTAACCTTCTCCTGGCAGTTTCCTAATGGGCAAATAAATCTCTGGAGAGTATCTTAAATTCTTTTTTATCACAGACTGTATCAGTGTGATAATAAGATCAGCCTTCAGACTCCCCATTAAGTCACAGAAGGTGTGGTCATCAGTCATGCTTTTTCCAGACTTAATTGCCAGACAGACACTTTAAGTGGAAAGTCCACCTAATGAGCCCAATCATTAAAACATCCCTGGTTCCTATTCGAGATGGAAAATTATATTACTCTAATAAGGGGGTTGCATCTTTGCCCCCCTATTCAATCATGCAGCACAGGAAAGGTGAGACTTCTCTGCAAGTTTGCCTTGGATGTGTTTCATTTAAATATGGCCCCCTGCTTCAGGCAAGAAAAAGTAATAAAACTCTTCACAGAAAGAAAGCTGGGTGGTTGGAGAAGTGGCAGCAACCTAAAGGTGAGCAAAGGAGTCAGCACTGATGGGCATCACCACTGACACCAGGGATGCTCCTGAGAGCTGTCCAGGTGGAGATGGTGGAAGAGTACCACAGTGGCTGTGCCGGGGTGGAGAAGATGTGACATCTGTGGGGTGTTCTGCTACAAAAGGCAACATGGGGATGTACCCAGTGGGCTCTTAACTGTGACGCTTCTTTCCTAAACAGTTTGAAAGAAATGGCTCCATTTGAAGAAGGAATTGGTTGTGTTGGCCACCCTTCAGGACCTGCACCGTGTGGGAGAAGCAGCTGGGCAGCTGCCAGGAGGTTGGGAAACTGAGGTGGAGCAGCTCACTGATTCAAAAGCCCTCACACAGGGCATCTCCAGCCCAAAACAGGGATCAGGGGCAAGCCCACTGCAAAAGGGTAATCCTCTCCTGCCCCCTCTACTTCTGACCAGAAATACTTTCCCACCTCTCCATATCCCACCCCTACTCATCACGGAAAGCTTTGTCTAGGTAAGCACCATCTGGGAGCTCAGCCTAGGGGTAAGACCAGCCCAATATAAATTCCTGGTGGTCTTCAGCCATGCCAGACACCTTTGGTTAGAAGCCATCAAGCCCATGGAGGTGGCCCAGTTGGCTCACTCCCACCCCAAAGCACCCGTGGAGAGAGCTGCTCCGCAGGGAATCCCAGTGGGAAGCTTCAGTTCCATCCAGCGGTGGCTTTGCCAGGTGCTGGGAGCGCTGGCTCAGAGCGATCCCTAATAAAAACAAAAGAGGCACGGAAGGGCGTGTTCCTTCTGGGTAATAATACATCTTAGAGCTGCACGGTGAGGCAAAGACAGCGCCACACCCTCAGCCACCCCAAGGGTGTGGGCATTATACAATGATTCGCCCACGCCCAGAGCCTCCGACGACAATTCACATCCAGCGCCGCGCACGGATCAGTAAATACCGAATCTCCAACCAGGAAACGACGGCTTTTTCCATGTGCATGGAGGAAAAAAAGCCAAACCAAAGATGTGTCTTAACATGAACGCCTCCCCAGGCAGATCCGCACCGCTGTTGCGCACGGTGTTTTCTGCCCTTCCCCTAGAACAGGCCAGCAAAGTCAGTGGTATTCATATTTTGAGTTATATTAAGCATCAATTTTGGAGTTTTTTCATCATTTCCCCCCTAAAGAGGAAAAAAAAAAAAAAAACAACAAACAAACCAACAAACAGAGGTGATGGACCTATTTAAATGCATAATTACATTTTGATAACAACAAAGTCGTGCGAGGCACTTAATAGATAATAAAACGACAAGATCTCATCACACCCAAGCTTATTTTCACAGCTGTAAATCTACTTCTGGTAAAGTTGCCGGGAAAAGATTTTACTATTGAGTAATAATGGAAACAAAATAGCACTTATTAAAGGGAAATGGGAGCAAGAACTCATCAGATGTTGAAAGACAAGAGAGAAAATCAGTTTGTTATTAGGAGACAGGAGAAATAACACTGTTCTGTTGGTCTGAGATATCGGCAGCGAGATGTGTTGGTTATTAACAGAGATCCCACTTTTTTTTTTCCTCTAAACCACAGTGCATTTGCTGTGATGCTCACGAAAACAGCAATTAAAGATGCAGCTCTGGGGTTGCACCTCCAGGAAAAGCAAAAAAAGCAGCAAAATGGAAGTGTCTCCAGACCTATGCCTAATAATTTCTGAAGTCAGGAAATTCAAGTTGTTTTTCCAACATAATTTATGTTTTCCAACATAAATCCACCTGATCATTAAAAAAAAAAAAAAAAAAAAAAAGAATGATGACTGTAATAAATGTACTTTCTGAGTGATCCCTGGAAAAAGGCAGTGGCTTTGAGTCTGTAGGAAGGATGGAGCTAGTAGAGTTACTGTGTACCTGCCTATAAAAGGGAGGCTCAAAGCCTTCCTGGGGCCAGGTGGTGATCCCAGGGAGGAATGGTTGTTGCAATATTAATGAGGGAGGAGATGGGACCACCAGGGACAAATGAAATATATATTCCTGGCTGGCACAGGAGACACAGTTCGGGTAGCTCAGGAGCAAGGGGGTCATGCTGGACGTGGCTACGTGCCCTCAGGGCAGCCAACCAGGGCAGATCAGGAGATGTTTGCACAGATAATAAAACTCCTGCTCCAATTTCTGAATCCTGAGAGGGGGCTGGAGAAAAGATGGATTTTAATTCTCCAGCTGCAGCACTGAATAACAGGAGTGAGGCATAGCCCTATTGGTGCACATACACGCAAAGAAATAAAAACATCGAATATTATTGTTTACTCATGGTGGCTCAGAGCATGTTCAGATCTGACTAAGTTTCTACTGGGCAAGGTTTTATTATCATTATTATTATTATTACTATTACTATTTCTATTACTATGACAATTACTGTTATTATTATTCTTGCTATTAATTGCAGTGACCATTTAAACTGCGCCAGTGTCTTATAGCTCCAGGCTGGATGCTCATTCCCTGAAAGGCACTGTGTGAGTGAGACCAAGGAAGGAATAATACATTCCTAAATGCTTGTGATCCAAAGAAACACTGGGAGAAAAAAATAGATTGCCTGTTTTGTGCAGAAGAGGAACAGAAAGACTTAATGATTTGCAAAGGCCATGGATGAAGCCCTTGGCAGAGCCAAAATTTGATGTTGGCTTTTACAAATCCCAACTCAGCCCTCTGTCTAGACTATCAACCTGAACTAGTTCTCATCTAAGGCTCAGCTTTATTTAAGGATAGAGGCAGCCTAAAGCTCAGAGGGCTTCAGGTCAGGGCTGTCCCATGGGTTCTGATGGGGACGAAGTTTTCTTAGCAGGGGTGTTGTGATAGGACAAGGGATTAACTAAAGAAGAGGAAATCTGGATTAGGTATGAGAGAGTTTTTCATAATGAGGATGTGATACCCTTGCACAGGTTTCCCAGAGCAGCTGTGGCTGCCCCTGGATCCCTGGAAGTGTCCAAGGCCAGGCTGGACGGGGCTTGGAGCAACCTGGGATAGAGAAAGGCACCCCTGCCCATGGCAGGGCCTTTAAGGTTCTCCCAACCCAAACCACTGAGTGCATCCCATGTGGCAGGTGGCTGCCATGTGCTGAACCTCGAGCCCACACCCCATGGGTGGTGGCACCAGCCCAGCAGCCAGGTGGCTCAGCCCAGCCCATCCCTGGCAGTGCTTTGGCACCTGGCAAAGGCAGAGGATGTTCAAGTGCGCCAGGACAGAGCAAATCACCCAAAGGGAGCTGGGATTGGCAAGGTTTGTGCTGGTGGCATCACTCAGCACCTCCACAGTTCAGCTGGGATTTTCACTGGGTAAAAACAAAATGGTGTGGGCATGAAAGAAGAGTGAGATTCCAGGGAAAACCAGGGATAATCAGAGAAGCTGGGAATGACAGCTTGTCCCATCTACCACCCAGCCTGGCAGGGCACTGGGGAAAGGGCAGGACAGGGAGGCTTTTGCATGCAAGCAGGGATACTAAAAAAAAAAAAAAATTACCAACAAAGTGAGGCTTTAAAAAATATAAACAGTTTTGGGGAACAAACACAAATGGCGTGCAAGCTAAAAATAAGCAGCAGAAAGTGAAAAAAGGGATTAAAGGAGCCCAAAAGAAATAGCGAACAGCAAATTGCAGGGAATTGTTCGGCAAACAATAAAACGCTCCTCGCCATCTCCCTGCAAAAGGCAGATGGTACTGGGAGAAAGCAACCCCCGACAAATGATAGCTGCAAAAGGGGTGAAGGAGGGGGGGGAGAAAATTTCAGACCTGGCAGATTTGTTAAGTGGTAATTTTCCCTCTGTCTGTGCAGAAGACAAAGGGGAGGGAAAGCTCCCCAAGACAGGGATTGTATTTCACTCCGCGGTTGAGAAGGCTTTCGAGTGTCTGCAGATAGCGGCAAGAAATGGTCCTAAAAAGATTAGAGCTCTTAAGGTAGGGCAAAATACTATATCCAGACAACACACTCGAGTTTTAATGACAGTGGGGAGAGAATTGAGTGAACCATTGTCTGCTGCCTCTAGGAAACCAAAAACTTAATTTGAAACAGCACAGGCTCGAGCTGGACTTTTCTTACAGAAAGGCTTTACTCCTGCCCTTTAAGCATCACTTTGTATCCTGGGCACATATTTTTCATTCATCTTTTTCCCACAGCCAACACAAGCTTAAGAAGGGCCTTCCGCGTTTTCAGAGTGATTTGGGTGGCTTGGCTTTGAGCATCCCCCAGTCTGGAATGCACCTCTTCTCCCTGTATCCCTCTTGCCAGGCCATTAACCATGTTTATGGATACCCACCTGATGGACGAAGAAGGACAGTGACTTCCCAGAGATGCACAGGGAATGTGCTGGAAAAGAAATTCACCCTAGGTTTCCCAAATCTCAATCCCCAGACTATCCCCTGCCCTTCCTACCCCTAATTCCACTATGGGCTTGCTAAGTGGGTGCAAATCAGCAGAGCTTCCATACAACCCATTTTACACTGGGACCAAGACCAAGCATCACATCCAGCCTTAAATCACAGAACTGCAGAATCGTTTAGGTTGGAAAAGCCCTTTAAGATCATCGGATCTAAGTGCTAACCCAGCGTGGCCAAGGCCACCCCTGCATTTTGCCTGGATTGGGATTTCTGTGCCTCCCCAAAAAATGAGGCTGATTGCTATGACCCCACAGTAGACAATATGCCCCCTGGGAGTTACCAGGACTCCCCTGGCACCGCCTGGCTGGGGACAAGGACAAAGCAGGGCATTGCTTTGCTGCCAGCCTCACGACTGCAAATTCCAGGGTATGGGGCACAGCACTGTCATCCCCACCGGCCCCATCTCCAGCAGGTGACACCGAGGTGGCTCTGCCATCCCCCATCTCAACTCCAGCATCCCCCAGCCAGAGACTTTTGCTGCAGGGACCCCCCTGACCTTGCCCGGGGCTCTGTTGCTAAGAATAAAACACAGAGGGCTGCGCTGTGCTGGCGCGCGGTGGGATAATTGCAGGGAAGCTGCTGCTGTAGCCCAGCGACCGCAGTAATTGGGCACGGGCCATCCTGCAGCCAGGTTTCCCGTGCTATTATCCCCTTATTAATAGAAACCAAATCTACCTTTGCAGAGGCAGCACTGCGAGCCTGGAATTATGCGGTGTGGGGCTGCAGGGAGGCACCCGCGGCATCTCTGCAACAGCCTCAGCCCTTTGCCACCCAAGGGGTGGGTCCTGGCAGGATCCACAGGATGCTCCCGCCCAAGTCGTGGCAAAATCCCAGCCACAGAGACCCAAGGTCCCCTGTGGTCATTGGAAAGGTGAATGTCAGACTCAGCCACACGACGGTTGCCCTCACAGAGGCAGGCGAGCGAGATTTGTTCTATTAACTAATTAATCCCAGCAGCATCCCTCCAAGGTATGGCAGGGAGTATTAATCTCATCACCCAAGGAGGAAAGCTGAAGGTCAAAAAGGCTTGAATTTCTCCTTGCCCACTTGGATGGGGTATGGTGGGGGCCACAAGCAGAGCATTCATGGGTTTAGGGTTGGAAAATAATGCACAGCAGCTCAGCTGGGATGGTCCTGCCAGGGTACAACGCAATGTCAAATGTAAAAGAGGCAAAAGTGACAGCATCATTTTTAGGAGAATCAACCCATAATGCCAGGGCTCTCTTTGCTGGAATACCTGAAAGCAAAGTGCTGGTTTCTGAGACACCCAAGGACAAGGTGGAAGTCTCTGCAGGGGCTTCCTGGACTTCCATGGCAATGTGATCATCTGGCTTTCCACAGTGAGAACTAACACAGGTACTTCTCCCTGTCTCATTCCAGGCTAACTTGCTCTATGAAGCTCAACTTGGAAACAGTCCTGAATAAAATGTGTGCCCAGTCATGACATTTTCCCTGCCCAGAAAGCAGGAAGCAAGGTGTGAGTCAGGATTAAAGGCTGGAAAGTAGATTAAGTGCCTCTATCCAAAATGCAATCAACAATGAATAGAGTAAGGTTTGGCACATTTTTTTTTTTTCATGGAAGTTTATTAAGGTCTTCAGGACCACCTGAATCCTATCTCAAATTTGAGATTTGCTTTAAAATTTATGAAGTGGAGGTCAGGAGCACAAGTCTGATGGGGAGCAGCTGAGGGAGCTGGGAAGGGGCTGAGCCTGGAGCAAAGGAGGCTCAGGGGGGCCCTTGTGGCTCTGCACAGCTCCTGACAGGAGGGGACAGCCGGGGGGGTCGGGCTGTGCTCCCAGGAACAGGGACAGGACCAGAGGGAACGGCCTCAGGCTGGGCCAGGAGGTGGTTTAGGTTGGAAATTAGGGAGAATTTCTTTATGGAAAGTACTGTCCAGTCATTGCATGGGCTGCCCAGCACAGTGATGGAGTCCCCATCCCTGCAGGGATTTCAAAGCCATGTGGATGTGGCACTTGGGGACATGGGTCAGCAGTGGCCTTGGCTGCGCTGGGGGCATGGTTGGACTTGATGGTCTTGGAGGCCTTTTCCAACTTGAACAACTCCATGTTTCTATGATTCTCCAGTGAGGCTCACTTCTGCCTCCCCCAGCTTCCACAGCAGGCAAAGCCTGGCAGATGATCTCCTACAGAACAATAACCATGAATGCCAATAAACTCAAGACTGACACAAGGAATTATCAGCCCGCAGTATTTCCATGCTTCCCTCTTTCTCTCAACATCTTCTTCACCCAGCTTTTTAACATTTCTCATTTCAGCAATTAATCCCAGCCTTTCTGAAGAGGCTGAATCCTACAAGCTTGAAATCATATTCACACAGAGCCAAATCAGCACAGATGTGCCAGAGAGCAATGCAGTGGGTTTTCCCTTCCCCTGAAACTCAGGACTGCTGCTGCTCAGTGCTGTGGTGCTCTGCAGACTGGGGATGTCAGGAGCCTTCCCCATATGGCAAGTGAAAAGTCACCCTGGGAAGATTAAAGCAGAGAGAGAAGACCTGTGTTGCCTTCTGCATTTTTCAGCCCTTCTCCATCCCTTTGTGAAAGGCTGGTGCTGTTAAGCAACTATGTAAGAGATGTGAAGAGTCAGGGGAAATAAATAATACATAGATGTTGAAGTGTGTTGCCAAGGCCACCTCCAGGATGGATCTGTACCCTCTGGACAGCTGCCTGCTCCTGCCCTGGAGAGATGTCACTGGGAGTGAAATGGAGCTCCTGGGCAAGACGCTGTTCCAGAGTGATGCGTCAGAAAACCTTGCGGGCAACAGAAACTGTAATTGCTGTGCTTAAACTTCACTGGCCCGTTCCACCCCTGTGAAACCCAGCTTTGCTGCTGATTTCAGCAGAAGAGGGAAGGATGTGCCCCTACCAGGGCAGCTGGTAGGGATCCCTCTCCCCAAAGCCTGAGCAGAGGGCTCCTTGTACCCCCGGGGCCTCGTGGATGTTTTGCTTTCCATGAGGACCTGAACAACATTCTCCATCCTCCCCAACACCAGCCCCAAACAGGTACAGAGAGCCAGCAGCCTGAAAAAAGAGGGATCTCAGACCCAGTGTCTTCTTGGGGTTCAGGGCAGCAATGTCTTGTGTGCAGAGGCTGCAGAGACCCCAAGGGAGCTACTCTGCCTCCCACCAGCCCCATCCCCAAGTCCTTACTTCAACAGCAGCTTGGCCACATCTGCCTCTATTTTTCACAGCAACCCCACAAGAGCTCTATGGCTCTGTGGGAGTAAGAGATAACATATTTGACACTCCATAAATGGAATGCAAAGTAAAAGGTCCATGGTGTGGCTGGAGGCAGCCAAGACCATGATGTGAGGTGCCCTGGCTCACAACACAGAGAGCTGGCTGTGCCAATAGTGCCAGCAGCCCCCTGAAAGGGGCCCTGTCCCCAGCCTGTCCTTTCCATGGGCTGGGAGGTGAGGCACCACCCCTGGAGCAGGATGCCTGTCCCTCAGCAATGACACAGAAGCATCCAGCCCTGAGGCACAAGGACACAAGGAGGTGCTGGCAGGTGATGCTGAGGAGTGATGCAGTCATTGGGGTGGCAGCTTCCAACCTTGCTGTGATGGAGGCATCCAGGCACACCCCTGCCTCACTGCTGCTGCCTGGAAAAAGCCAAAATAGCTCCAGCCAAGCACTCTGCAACCCACTAACTCCCCTCTCCTCTCCTGTGCCTGCTGCAGAGGGCAGCTGGAGGGGCTCAGGAGACACAGCATAGAGGGAGGGATGTTGCAGGCACTCCTAAAATAGGGTGCACACAGATAGTTTAATGTCTCTGCAAACCCCACCCCTGCCCCCAACACAGGTCTGCCAAGACCAGAACTGGCTGCAAAGATTGAGGATGTTTTTTGAGAAATATTAGCTGTAGCTGTTCGCACGCATTCGCCTTACGAAGCGGCTGGGAGAAGAGGGGGGGAAATATTCTTCCTGTTTAGCACAAAAATATAGGTAACAATTATGAGGCAATAATTGATTCATCCGATAGTTTATTAACTGGAGTTGGGGTGTGCAAGTGACAGGCTCTGCAGCCAGCCTTTCATGTGACACGTTATTAAAGGCTCTTTTTCTGGCTCCGAAAGGCAGTGGCTGGAAGATCAAAGGTCAGACATTTCAAGAAGTAAATTGGTTTAATGTGGCTGCAGATAGCCTCACAAAAACCTAATAAATATGCAGTGAAATGTAAGGAGAGAAAATTGTGGACAAGAGAGACAATTACTTTGAAACCAGGATAAGAGCAGCGCAGGCTCAAATTAATCAGTGTTCAGGCTCCTTCTCCCTGTCTCAGGATTTAGTATTCAGAGCAGGAGCCCAGCTGATGGTGGGATGTGAGCAGGGAGCATTGGTACCCAACACCGGAGCCTGCTGGGGGAAGATGCTCATCTCCAATCTGCAGCTGGGATGGTGCTGAGAACCCACCTTGGTTTTCCAGGGACACCTCAGACCCACAGCAAAGGATGTTCATGAGCACCACAGGACAAATTGGCAACCTGTGGCTGAAAATCCCCCTAAGAGAACAGGCTGGCAGAGATGGGGATGTTCAGCCTGGACGAGAGAAGGCTCCAGGGACACCTCAGAGCCCCTGGCAGGGCCTGCAGGGGCTCCAGGAGAGCTGCCCAGGGACCTGGGGACAAGGCCTGCAGGGACAGCAGCCAGGGAATGGCTCCCAGGGCCAGAGGGCAGGCACAGATTTTGGGCTGTTGGCAATTAGGAATTGCTGGCTGGGAGGGTGGGCAGGCCCTGGCCCAGGGTG
The DNA here is from genome assembly GCA_024865655.1 of Emberiza elegans. Taxonomy (NCBI): domain Eukaryota; kingdom Metazoa; phylum Chordata; class Aves; order Passeriformes; family Fringillidae; genus Emberiza; species Emberiza elegans. The sequence continues at coordinate 1,306,400 of JALJVW010003588.1, read as the reverse complement.
CCCAGAGCAGCTGTGGCTGCCCCTGGATCCCTGGCAGTGCCCAAGGCCAGGCTGGATGGGGCCTGGAGCAGCCTGGGACAGTGGAAGGTGTCCCTGCCCCTGTCCTGGGGGAGGTTGGAACTAGGCAATTTGAAGGTCCCTTCCAACTCTTCTGTGTATGATTTCATTTTATGACCCTGTTGGGAGCCCGTTGGTGTGTCCAAGTAGATTCATGGCAGCACTGGAACATCAACTCACAGCCCAAACCCCATTGTCCATGGGTAAAAAATGAACACAGAAGGGCTTAATTACAAAAAAAATGTTGCTTTAAACTCATCTAATTTTTTGCTTGATCTCAGGATGTTTTCAGAAATTTGCGTCACTTACTTTTAAACTCCAGATAGTGATATCTGAGTTATCTGGGGTTTTTTGTTTGGATTTCTTGAAATGCTTTAACAATCTCTAAACACTCACAACACAGAATTTCTTCACTAAAAAGTCACAGGTTTGGTCCTTTTAATTACAGGTGAGAAAACACCCACTCCAGCTCTTTAATCTGGAGAGGGACTTCCCACACGAAAACAAAGTATGATATTCCCAGCAGGGCTGGAAACAGGAGCAGAGGGAACCAATCCATGGAACAAAATGCCTGGGTCCCCTCGGACAAGCAGATGAGGGTAGAACCTCTTTGTCTTCCCTGTGCAGGTGATCTTCCCCAGCTGAGTCACTGTGATCCGCTGTGGTTTACTACAGCCCCAGCAGACAGACGGACAGGGACTGAGCAGCAGGGCTGGCCTGTGATTCAGCAGTGCCAAACCTGGCCTGATCACCCTCACAGGGGCATTCTGCAAGCACCTAAAGGCTGGGACTCAAGGGCTAAGCCACTCAGTAGAATCACAGAGTCATTCAGGCTGGAAAATCCTGCTGAGTCCAAACTCATTCCCCCAGCACTGCCCAGCCCAACAATGACCCACGCCCCCACGTGCCACAGCCACACGGGCTTTTCAATCCTCTCCAGGGATGGGGATGCCACCACTCTGCTGGGCAGCTGTGCCAATCCCTGACCACCCATTCTGTGAAGAAAATTTCCCCAATATCCAACCTGAGCCTCCCCATGCCCAGCCTGAGGCCATTCCCTCCCTCCTGTCCCTGTTCCCTGGGAGCACAGCCTGACCCCCCCGGCTGTCCCCTCCTGTCAGGAGCTGTGCAGAGCCACAAGGGCCCCCCTGAGCCTCCTTTGCTCCAGGCTCAGCCCCTTCCCAGCTCCCTCAGCTGCTCCTCATCAGACTTGTGCTCCTGACCCCCAGTGCCCTTCCCAGGACATAGTCCTGCATCATCAGCCATGCTCCCCATAGCTGGACCACGGATGTAGGGGATCCCTCTGCCCACCACATCCCCTCTGCCCAGAATGGAGCTGCCCCCACACCTTGTGAGAGGCCTTGGGGATGAGGCAGAGAGGGACAGCTGGTGCCACCTGGGTCCTGCTGGCCGGGGGACAGTTCAAAGAGAACCCACCCTTCACGGGTCAGCAACAAGGAGAACTGATGGGACAGGGACCTCTGACTCTGCAGCCCACACAGGCAGCTCTTGCCCTGAGTTATCTGCGTGTGTATTGCTCTGCCATAAATCAGGAGCCCTGACACTGTAATTTGTATCTGGGGAACCTGGAGCAATTACAAAATCAGCCCAAACACCATTTGTTTCACAAGATTTTGCCCTTAGTTAGCACTGTCGTTCTGCTTTAATTGCACTGTAATTAATTGCAACAAAACTGTTTGGAAAGTGCATGTGCACAGTGGAAAGGCTGGAATATTGCAACCTGACTCCTCTGTTGCAGCCACAAGCATAAAATCTGTCATCCTCTTTCCAAACAAAACTTGAGAAAGTTCACTTCACCACCTTGTATCCAGAGGATCTCCAAGACCTCTCAAAGCCAGACCAAGACTCATGGAATGCAACTACTGGGTTACTTTACATCCACGGAAATCAAGGCTCAGAGGAGTTAATCTCTTTAATTTCTCTTCAGACGTGACTAAGAGGGTATAAATTGCCCAAAGTAAACCAGGGCCTGTCCAGGAAGTAAATCACAGCCCTGCAACACTCAGAGGTTCTCATGTTCTCTTGCAGCTCCCAAAGCCACCCAGCACCTTGAAGAGGCTGGGATCTGCCTCCTGCCCCTGGAGGAGGTTGCCTCATCCATTAATTCAACATGAAGCAAAAGATCTCCCTCAAGACAGACAGCAGGGAGAGTTGGAAGTGATGATGTCCCATCCCCTGAAAGTGTCCAAGGCCACACTGGACAGGGCTTCGAGCAACCTGCGGCAGTGGAAGGTGTCCCTGCCCACTTCAGGTGTGTGGAATAGATGATCCTTAGAGTCACTTCCCACCCAAATCATTCTGCAACAAAGGAAAGCAATTCTGATCCATTTCTTTCACAATCCACTCCTCTTCAGCATCCAGCTGTGGCACAGAGGTACTAATCCCAGCTGAGGTGGGCTTCCAGAGCCCCCTCCCAGCTGGCACTCTGTCCCTCAGCACAGACTGCAACACCAGCCATAATGTAACTGCTTGGCAGCCACTTGGCAATGAGAAGCCACCAAATCCCCCCACAGCTGCCTTGAGCCTCATTCCCTGAATGATTATTTCTGTGAAGGAAGGCAGCTGCACCAGGAGTCTGCACCCCTGCAAGGCTGGGAGAAGATCTGGAGGGACACTGGAGACAGGAGGCAGGGATGAGCTGATGTGGCTCATCCCCTCTGACACCCCTCAGTGAGGGGCTGGGACAGTGACTTGCTGCTAAGGCAGGAGGGGACATCTCCCATTTTGAAATTGCCCAACACCCCTAACAAAAAACTCTTGGGGTTTTTTTAAGCTAAACAGACTTCCAGAAAAACATAGGCTCTTGCTTTTCCTCCCTCTTTGCTGTTTTCTCTTCTCTCTTCTCTTCTCTTCTCTTCTCTTCTCTTCTCTTCTCTTCTCTTCTCTTCTCTTCTCTTCTCTTCTCTTCTCTTCTCTTCTCTTCTCTTCTCTTCTCTTCTCTTCTCTTCTCTTCTCTTCTCTCCTCTCCTCTCCTCTCCTCTCCTCTCCTCTCCTCTCCTCTCCTCTCCTCTCCTCTCCTCTCCTCTCCTCCTCTCCTCTCCTCTCCTCTCCTCTCTCCCTCTCCTCTCCCTCCCTCCCTCTCCTCTCCCTCTCCTCTCCCTCTCCCTCTCCTCTCCCTCTCCCTCTCCCTCTCCCTCTTCCCTCCCAGACCCACATGGTGGAGAAAGGGCCCAAATCTTGCATGAAGGCAGCAGTGCCAGCACAGGGTCCTGTGGATCCACCTCTCCAGCAGCCCAGCGGGCACTGTGGTGTGACACATAAAGAAATTCCAAGGCAGAGGTGAGGATGCACCTGCTTGGAGGAGCTCATGGCAACGGGAGTCAGCCAGGGCCCGGGCAGGCAGCAGCAGGGGGTCCGAAGGAACAGCAAAATGATTGGGATTATCACAGCAGCTGTAGCTCTGGAAGATCCAGCTGATCTAGGAGACCTCCCAGGCACATGCCTAGAGAGCCTGGGGTTTGGCTGAGGATCTGCTCCATCAGCTTCACTCACCTTGGCAAAAGGTGCCCAGATACCATGGTGACGGGCTCGGCAGGGATAAACACTGAACATGGGTGTGGGTTGTTTGCATAGTTAGGAAGCTGGCTGGTCTCCATCCCTCCACCCTGCCTCCTCCCAGCAGTGCCAGGACCTCAATCCAAAGTGGTCTCCTTCCTCCTCCTGGGCTGGCTCATCCTCAGGCAACACGGAGGCACTTCCCAAACTGGTTTCCTGCTAGGCAGGGCAGGGTGGGGGACAGCAGTGCTGGGCTGCTGGCTCTGCCTGGGAGGTGGAAGTCATTTGACGGTCCCAACATCTGCCTGAACCCACATGGAGACAGTGCAGAGATTTCTTGGTGTGGACATTCCCTCCTCCTCCTCTTCTGCAGCTGCCAAGAACATCAAGTCCCGTGCAAAACCAACGGCTGGGATACGGCGGCCTTCACCCACCTCAAAAAAAACCACTCAGGACCACCACACACCCATGCCTCAGGTGCAAGGGCATCTTTTTGAGGAACAGGGAAGAAGGCAATCCAAGAGCAGCGAGAAATAAATCTATAATGAAGGCAAGCTGCTCACACGAGCAATACTTGAGACTTATGCAGACCTGTGAGCAAAGTTGCCATCAGGCACGCAGCTCCTCTCAGGCTTCCAGTAAGGAATAAAAAAGCTCTGACTAATATAAAGAGGCCTCCAAATCATTCTTGGCAGAAGCATCCCAGCCTCAGATCCCCTCCCTCTATTCATCACTAAAGCTTTCTCAGGCAAAGGAAAATAAACCGTGCAGCTACCTCACTGACCTGACCTGCAGCAGGGTGCAGCTGGGTGCTGGCTGCCCCTTCTCCAACATTAAATGACAATGTAACACCATACGTGCACACTATGTTAATTTTTACATTGTATGGATATTTATAATAGGTACTATACACAAAAAGATACATTCTACAGGTGTATATATTTATAAATATATTATATATTGTGTTTATAGAAAATATTTATATATATATATAAAATAATACAAATATTAAGGGGAATAATGACACTCAGATGAGACCCATCTTGTTTCCGTATTCCCATCTCCATTGTGCCAGGAAGGCAGGGACACTGGCAGGAGCAGGGATGAGTCCTCCCATCATTGTCTGCTTTTCCAAGATCATCCACACACTCAATTTATCGTCCACATGCTCAATAATATCATATTTCTCTGCGGTCTGAGCTCCTTCACCTTTTCTAATTTCTTCCAAGTGTACAAAAGCATTCCGCCAGGGACATTTAATGGGAAAAAGACCAAGACTATTGAACTGGGCAGGGAAGACTGCTGTTTTGAAACTATTTTAATAACTTGTTATTTAATTAAGAGCAATAGCTCTGAAATTATGTCAGTGAAACTTGCTACTTATTTATTAATTAGAGGAGGAATTTCAAAGGAGGCTACGGGAGTTAGGTGCTGGACAGCCCCGGGCTTGCTGGAAAATCCCAGGTTTCTCCAGCTAATGCTTGCTCAGTGCTCAAACACGCTGGGTCTGACTCCTCACTGCCTGGCACCTGAAGTAAACAGTGTCAAGCACAGGCAAAAAGTGAGTGTTAAACGCTGCCTGCTCTGGATCAGGGGTTTGGAAAGTCCTTGCTACAGTGGTGGGAGTGATGGAAGGCATTGGAAGACCAGGGAGAGACCACAGAGCATCTCCTTTACCTTTCCAGGAATCTTTCTGGGCTGTCCTGGTGTGGATACATCGGGATACGTGCGAGAAGCCTGTGAAAGGTTTCTTCTCTGATGTGGGGTGCTAGAGATGCTGAAGGCACAAAGGGTTGGCCGTGCCGATGGTACCACTCCCTGCAAACAGCCAAAACCCTTCCAGGAGGAGAAACCCCTCTGATTCCACTTCCACCAAGCAGAGGGAAGGAAAAAGTCAATTCATTCCCCCAAATATTGCGCCTGAGTGAACTGGAGGGGGTCCCACATCCCCTTTCTGGGGGCAGAAGAGGCTGCAGGTCCCGGCTCGGCCGCGCTGAGCGTTCCCGTCCAGCCAGCAGCGCCGGGATGGCCGAGCGCCGGTTCCTCCTCCGCTGGGCACATTCCTCCCCTCCTGTTTTCATTCAGCCCAACCTTAAACAAAACCACCGCTGTTGTTTTTATCCACGGTGCGGATCTGGGAATTGCCTGCATGGGGTCAGGGGAGCTGGAGAGGGGGTTTGTGCTGCTGAAACTGAGTTTCATCTCCAGAAGGAGCTGTTAAAAATGTAAGCGCTTAGCTAGGTCGCAGCACGCTGCCCTGCTGCATCCCGTTTGCCAGGGAAGAAGCAAAAAAAAGTTCCCCAGATCGACAGATTTACACCCAAGCTCCAGATATGGGGTCTCCAGAGAGAGGAGCTGGGGCTTCCCCGTGCCAGCCCCGCTTGCAGCATGGGCAGTGTGGAGCAGGGCAGCTTGAGCTGCGCTTAACCCTGCACCAAGCATCAGCCTCCTCCTGACCATGCTTCCCAGCGTGTCTTTAATCACAATTTTTCTGCCAGCATTAAATCTTCCAAGACATTTTAACTATTCAAGACAACAATGGGATTTTTTTCTCACAAGTTTTTCGCAAAGAACAACTTAAACAGGAACTCCTTCAACACAAATATTAACAAACAAGTATTAAAAATATATAGTAGAATATTATCCTGTATAATTATAGATGTATATTTAATCTGTTACATATTTCCAAGTACTGAAATATTTATATTAATGTATATTCCTGTTCTACTCTATTCTATTATTCTATTCTATTATTCTGTTCTATTCTATTCTATTCTATTCTATTCTATTCTATTCTATTCTATTCTATTCTATTCTATTCTAATTTTAATCAACTGCCTCATGAGATCTCTTTTGCCTACACAGCTGGACATACTGGCAGATCTGTTTTTGCACTGGTATTTCCTATCTAAAGCAAATAAATATATAACTAAGCTAGACTTAAAAAAAAAAAAAAAGCCCAAGCCCCGCGAATTGAGAGGTAGTATCGTACAGGTGTTGATGTACAGCCAAAATCTCCAAGCTTGGTAAGGATTCAAGATACAAGGAAGGAAATCAGACAGAGATTCACGGGTTTGAGTTCAAACAGCAATTAAGAACGCAAGTAAATGGCGATAGATTAGTACAGAGGATCGCTACAACACGCCAAAGATTTCCAACACGAGCACGATTCGCCTCCGAGCAATAAATTCAAGTGCCTTTCCCTCCCCTCAATATCCTGCAAAACCCCTAAAAGCTGTGAGGAAAGGGGGAGGAGGAGGACTTAAAAACTAAAAAATCACACATTTCAGAAGGCAAAAAGACAGCATCGGACCCACCTTCCCTCTCCAGGTGCCGACCCTCGTCCGCCCCTCGGCTGCCGTGGCCGCGCGGGGAATCCGGCAGCGTCGCTCCCCGGGTGTCTGCAGCCAAGCGGAGATTGTCATTGATTTGTGTGCAGAAAGTTAAGCCTTTCTAGGAGCGGTTGGGAGAATTCACTCCCACCACTCCCTCTAAACCAAAAGTATTTGGCACCAAGCCCTCCTCGTCCACCTGTACTATTAAGGTCTAAACAACACGCGGGACGCGGGCTGATATTTACCGGATCTGTTCAAGTTTCCTTTTTACAACCAGCAGAAAAAGTTCTTCAGAAAGAAAAACTTGGGGGGGTTGCTGTGGTTTTGATTTTCCTTTTTTTTATTTTTTTTTTTAAAGATTGGTTTTGGTCTCATTTTTTTTAAAGCAGATTTATCTCATTCTTTTTGTTCTCTGCTCAGTGAGACGATAACCTCCCTGGTCTAACTGGTGACCCCCGATTTGCCCCCACAGAGGTCACTCTGTGGCTGAGTCTCCTATGATCTGCTCTGCTTCCCCTGCAAACTGCACCCATCTGAGTCAGGTAAATGTGGGGAGGGGGCTGAAAACCACCTCCTTTGAAAAAATAACTGCCTGTAATTCAGTTAAAAAATCAGGTTTGCACATGAACGACCCGAACAAGCAAGAAGATGGAGGCAAAATATCTTCACACAGGGAGGCTGGTTACTCAAGTCACTGAGCTCTCCTGGTGACAAGACCCCAACCCAAGTGTCCAACCCAAGGAAGGAGTGACTGAAAAACCTTCCCAAGTGCCCAGTGTGAGGCTTCCAAGCCCCACCCCCAGCACTGAGGTTTGGAAGCCAACTCCTGGCCACCTCACCTGCACCAGAGAGCCAACAACCCCATCCTGCACGCACCTCCTGCAGCCCCTGGCCACGGGGATGTTCCCAAAGGAGGATTCACCCCTCGGGAGCCCATCTCAGCAGGCTTGCCTGGTTAAGCCACTCGTGTTGAGTGATAAAGAACTGGGCTCCCTCCTCTTCTCCTCGCTGGGTGCCCCAGGGAACAGCTTGTTCTTGAGGTTCTGCCCCAAATTAAGCAGTCACACTGAATAAAACAGTGCATTTCATAAAATGCTAGTTACTTTCTGGCACAGGTATAGTAACAACAAGGAAATAGATGTTTTTTGTTAATACAATAAATTCGACGAGAGCAGCTGGACACCGAGTTCCATTTTACATGCTTTTCTGACGGTTTTCCTCTAAAGGGGCACGCTAAAAAAAAAAACCCAAATCACAACCAAAATTGTTTATACAAGGGAAACCTTTCTGAAGCACAAGGCAAAATCAAGTGTAAGATAGCCTGGGGCAACCTGGCACTCCCAGACAGGGCTTGGAAGAGCTCTGTGCTCAGCGCACGGTTACTTTTGAAACTTTTATTACACGCTTTCTCAGTCTGTAGGGAAAAAACATTAATGCTGTTTCCATCCCCACACCCAAAGCACTATCTGCAGCTCCTCTGACTACTGGGTTTCTAAGGAGTGTCTGGGTAAATCAGTACATGAAGCTGGAATGAACAATGTGTCTGGCCCCAGATAAGGGCAGAGCAAAACTTGGGCAGCATCCAGTGACTGTCAAAGTCGGCATGGAGAGGAACACCAATTGCCACCCACTGCTTTTCCTGGTATTCCTGTAGCTGGCATCCCCTGTGGGATGGGAGCACCCGTGCAACCACCCACCCAAGCTCCTCAAGCACAAAACCACGCCACTCTTCACTTCCCACAAAACACAACTCTTTTTTCCCTCCCCCTCAAAAGGATTTGCCTTCATCAATTCACCAAAGCCAACGTGTTGAAGAAAAAATTGCATCTCTCCCATGCTAGCAAAGCACGTTGTTCATGGTGCTGCTTCTCAAGATGGTTTATAATCACAGTGTACAAAAATGTCCTCAGCACCATGGAGGTGTCAGAACATGTCCAGGGAATGAAGCTGGGAAGGGGCTGGAGCCCCAGGAGAGGCTGAGGGAGCTGGGAAGGGGCTGAGCCTGGAGCAAAGGAGGCTCAGGGGGGCCCTTGTGGCTCTGCACAGCTCCTGACAGGAGGGGACAGTCCCTGTGCTCCCAGGGAACAGGGACAGGACAAGAGGAAATGTCTTCCAGCTGCACCAGGAGAGGTTTAAATTGGACATTGGGGAAAATTTCTTTGTTGGAAGCACTGTCCAAAGCTGGCACAGCTGCTCAGGGCAGTGGTGGAGTCCCCATCCCTGGAGGGGTTTCAAAGTTGTGTGGATGTGGCACTTGGGGACAGGGGACAGTGGTGGCCCTGGCAGTGCTGAGGGAATGGTTGGAACTGAGGGTTTTTCTAGCCTAAACTATTCCAACTCCAAATTCTTGCAAGCCAAACCCAGCAGTTTAACACAGAAAAATACCTGGGTGTGGACTGTGACAATTGAAACATCTCAGTGATAACTCTGAGTGGAAAACCACTGCAGACCAATTAAGTCCCCACTGAACCCTGGAAATTATTTGCCCTTTTCCATACGAAATTAGCTCACTTTTTTTTTATCAGCATTAATGAAAGGTTGAACAGGTCTCCTACACTATAAATGAGGAGAAAATAAAGTACTTCTAAGAAGGTGTGAAATAAGAACAGCAGGAAAAAAAGAAGAAAAGGTTGTGCCAGACCCCGCCTTGATTTACAAGGACAAAAGGAAACACCTAGTAAAAATTTAATAGAAAAGGTTACAATGATTGCTTACCACAGTTAAGGAAAACTCTAATTTCAAGTGTATTGAATTGAAAACTTTACAGAAGAGTACTTAAAGGAAGCTTGTCTAATCAGAAAAAAAAAAAAAATCATCAAATGTCAAGATTTTAATGGGCTAAATAAATTTTCACAGAGTTTTGGGGTTTCTTTCTGGTTTGTGAATTTATACAATATTCTCCTTTTGTACTTTAGTTTGCCAGGTTGATTTTAAACTTTCTAGTTGGAGCCAAATAATCAGCTTCAGTGAACACAGCTCTCTGAGAGCTAGAGGAAGATATTTTTTGCAACAAGACTTGCTGCATCAGTCACATTTTTCAAAGGAAAATAATTTTCCTCCCCAAACATCCCTATTTCATTGCCAAACTGTTGTGGTAAAAAACTTTTTTTTTTTTTTTTTTTTTTTTTTTACAGGTTGATTTTGCTAAGAAATGGAACCCATAAAAATATTTCCCCCCTCACTGAAGATGCTTGGAAATGGGGAATTTGGAAATGCCTGGGGAGGTTTCCTCCAAGGTGTCCATCCCATGCACTCACATACTCGGTTTCCATTTGCAGAATTGTGTGTCCCCATTAACTCCAACGTGGCAATAAAGTTAAACCTGGCCTAAGTGCTTCCAAATGCTGGCCTTATTTTAAAGAGTATGGGGAAGGAAGAGATGTGAGCCCACAATCCTGACAAACACCCTCCTCGCTGGGGCACCAGCAGGGCAGAAGGGAGGAGGATGGGGACACCACAAGGTCTCTGTGTCCATGGTGCAGAGATCAGCTGCTGCTTTTCCAACTTTAAAGAGAGCTGTGGACCCCAGGAAAGCATGAATGGGTAGATATTTCCTTGCTAGTAGTCCCACACCCTGCAGATGAGGAGCAGTTTCCAGCAAGAGGCTGAATTACCAGTTAGCCCATGACACGGAGACTGGGCAGATTCGCTGGTCCAGGATGTGTCCATATACAAAGCTACTGCTGCCACAATACCCTTATCCAAAAAAACCCCAAAAAGCTCTACAGGCAATCAGTGAAAACCAATGCTGATAAAGTGCTTTCCCTAAACAGCCTCAGTGATTTCATATTTGAAACCTTAATGGTTGCATCCAGGATGATCCTGAGGGATCCCCAGTGTTACAGAAAGAAGTGAAGGAGGCTCCATTGTCTCCAGCAGAGGGACAGTAAATTATTCTACCCAGCTTTCCCAAAGAATGGAAGCACAGTTGGATTTATTTCAAGAAACAGGGCTGGAAGGAATCAAGGTGATATTGAACAGGTGCATGAATACATATACATATATACATATATATATATACACATACATACATACACACAAAATACGTGTGCAACTACATGGAAAGATTTTCCTACATGATATGGCTTCACTGAGAAACTCTTGAAAGAGCTGTCCCCCTGACCATCCCTGACCTGGAAATGCAGCCAACTCTGATCCCCCAGAGCTCCCAAATCTTTTGTGATCCACAGTTCCCAGCCTTTCTTGGGCCCATGCAGCTTCAGGGTATGAGGAAGATCTCATGTTAGCAAGAACATGGTAAAACTTCTGCACAAAATTTCCATTGAACCTGTATTTGGCTAGACAGCACATGCCTGAAGGCAACATCCTGGTTCAAAAACACTCAGAATGGCTTGGACTGGGAGGGACTTGCCAGACCAAGTCTTTCCAACCCCCCTGTCATTGGGAGGGACACCTTCCACTAAACCAGGTCACTTTACTTGCTTTCAATGCTTCAGTCTTCCCTTTCTCTTCACTGAGAAAGACTTTTGAGTTTGCTTCAGTTTGTGCTGGGGCAGGAGTGGGACTGGGTGAGGGCAACTAAGAATAAATGGCGATAAAATGAAATTTAAACACAAATGGATGTTAACAATAAAAGGCATGACATGGATCAAATAACCTCTCTTCAGGATTTGATGGCCTGATGCATAATTTTATCAGGGATACCTCTCACAACCCAGGACAGCTGAAGCTGGGTGAGATTAAAGCCCCCAAGGAGGTTCAGATCACAAAGAGCTTCTGAACATTCACTGTACATCTGTCACCAGCCCCAACACCAAAAAACTTCTCCACCTCAGACCAAATTTGAGACAGGTGGCAAAACCCCAAATATAGTCTGCTGCGGGATGGAAGGGAGAGCATCAGATGCTACTGATGCTGCAGAGAGCAGCCTGACCTCAGCTGCAATCACTTTAAACTTCCCTGTGCAATTCACAGTCCCAGCTGCAATTTTGAAATGCTTTCTCTGCCTCGTAATTTCTCAGCGGGTTGTTTCTCCTTTGCTCTCACACAAAATGAGCCACAGCTCCTCACTGGGTCTACTCACACCATCCCACACCTGGATGGGCTAAGGACAACCAAGACAATGGCCCAGCATTTCAGCCTCCAAGGGCTGGTAATCCTCTGCACAGATCTCCTGCTTTCCTTCCCAAACTGGAAAGTTACCCGGGAATAGGAAATTCCACAGAAGCTCCCTGATGTAGGTGGAAACAAATCTCTTCAAAAGCTGTGGATCAGGCCACAGCTCCTTGCAGAGCATCACATTAATAGTGAGAGGCAAATGAACCATTTTACTTCTCCCATCTGAAAGAAAAAAATAAAAATGCAGCTGACCTGATTTACCTTCCTGATAATGTATTTAAAAAAATGTTCCCGGGCTCAGGACTTTGCCAGCAGAGATTTCAGATGGAATGAGACTGTTTATGTCATGACCACAACCTTCTGAAAAATGCCCCTTTAGATGGGAAAGCTCACAAGACCCTCAGGTATAATGATCTCAGCTGTATCAATAACCACATTTCGGCAGATTCATTATCTGCTCGCCAGCCTGCCCGGCCGCACAGCGAAGCGCTGCAGCAGGATGGAGCGAGAAAGGAAAACATTGAATTCAGCCCTTCTTCCCACATTAAAAAAAAAAAAAAAATTGACATTGTGGGTCATTCTTTTCCTTAGCAAAAGCCAAGCTTTTATTTCCACTGCTTTCACGCTGTACTCGGGAGGGAGGACCTGAGCTGCACACAATATTGAACACGGCTGCTCAATCCCCCCTCAGTGGGTGCAGGAGGATTTTCCTGCACAGCTCCCATCTTTGCTCCCCAAGCATCCTCATCCCTCGCCATCCCAAACTTTACAGCAGAACTTTGGGGTTTTTTTCCCATTATTCAAGATTTTAACATCCATCACTCCATTACTCCATTTGACATTCATGTTAAACCTACCCCTGCATTTCAGACCACACTTCATAGGAAGTTCAGGCTACAAAACAAAGGTTTATTTCATATCAGTATTTTCAAGCAACAGGGACCATTATGATCATGCATTTTGCCCTCCAGCTTCATACAAAATAAAATACTTCACCCAGTAATTTCTGCAGCAAGGCTCTCATTCCTGCCTGTCCTCCAGTATTTAGAAGCAGAGGCAATTTTGGCTGGAAGATTTCAAATTAAGGGGGCATGCCCTGATCCTTTGGCAACTGCTTCTAGAAGTTTATTAGTCTCATTATAAAAAAAAAAATTTGCATTTTTTTTCTTTCCCATGTTTATCTCTTGTTTCTGAACATCTCATCACGCCAACCATTTTTCTGCTAAAACATTTTGACTCTCTTCCCAAAGCAGAGATTTGAATTCTACAATCCTATGACTAAGTATGAGAGCTGTGAGCATCTCCCATAGTATCTCACAACACAATCCCAGAATGGTTTGGATTGGAAGGGATCTTAAAGCTCATCCCATTCCACCCTCCTGCCATAGGTGGGGGCACCTTCCACTATCCCAGGGTACCCCAAGCCCCATCCAGCCTGGCCTGGAACACTCCCAGGGATCCAGGGACAGCCACAGTTTCTCTGGGAAACCTGTGCCAGGGCCCCACCACCCTCACAGGGTTGGATTTATTCCCAATTTGAACACCAAGCCTGCCCTCTGGCCCTGGGAGCCATTCCCTGGCTGCTGTCCCTGCAGGCCTTGTCCCCAGTCCCTGTGCAGCTCTCCTGGAGCCCCTGCAGGCCCTGCCAGGGGCTCTGAGGTGTCCCTGGAGCCTTCTCCTGTGCAGCTGAGCAGCCCCAGCTGTGCCAGGCTGGCTCCAGAGCAGAGGGGCTCCAAACCTTGGGTGCTTCATGGCCTCCTCTGGGCTCATTCCACATTCTCCTCATGTTGGAGGTCCCAGAGCTGGACACAGGGCTCCAGGTTAGAGTCTCACCAGAGGGAAGTAGAAGAAGGCCCTGGAAGATCCCTGCCCCACCACTGAGTGCAGGTGCCTCCCCTGCCACAAGATGTGGGATTGATTATTGCAACAACCCACAGCTGGGGAAACAGGAGGAAAGGAAAATGGCAAAGGTAAGAAGGGAGAAAAAAACAGCAGCTCTGTCTTAGGTCAGGGGAGAGAGCAAGCTGCCACAAGTTGCTAGGAGAGATGAAGACTTGTATATCCAGGGATGATTAACCCAAAATTAGCATGGCAGCATGGAGAGGGGGGTCTGGCATGTAGAACGGTCACCACTTAACAGAATCTCAAAATCTTTGGGGGCAAATCTCATCCGTTTCTGTAAGGAGCTCTTAGAGGTAACTCTGCAAATTCATAACTCCTCCTCAATGAGTGAAAAGCGATGGAGGGGCAGAGAGAGGAATTTTCTGGTCCTCAGGCCAGAGTCTTACACGGTGTCAAACCAAGGAATGACCCTCCCAGCAATGGGGTCAAACCAGGAGAGACTTCTGCTCTGTGCAGAGTCACAGAGCAAAGCACCCGGCGTGCTCAGCTGCACTGGGAAGGGATGGCCAACAATCCAGGCCACATTGTAATGCCTCTGCATAAATCAGCAGCGCAGCCTCAGATGGGGAGAAGAGTAATGATGCAGAAAAGGCAAGAAGCGCTCAATCAATATCTCTGCCCCGCATCTGGAAAGAGGGCAGGATGAGGTGCTTGTATCACACGAGGAGGATGAAGTACTTTCCAGTCCATTAGTAACCAAGGAGGTTGTTAAACACCATCTACCAGCGATAAACAATTTTGTATCAGCAGGCCTGGATAACTTGCTCCCAAGGGCCCTCCAACAGCTGGCTGAGAAGCTCTCTGGCCTGCTGGTGTTAATTTTTAATAAATCTTGGAATACCAGGGAAGATCCAGATGGATGGAAGCATGAAAATACCGCACTGATCTGCTAAAGGGGCAAGTGGGATGGCCTGAGGAACAGGTTGGCTTGCCTGCCATCAGTCATGAGTAAAATAATGGGAATCCTCCCAAGAGTCACCCAGAGGAGGAATTAAAGGATGGAAATAGAGCTCATGTTTGTCAGAGAGGTTCTGCAGTCAACACACCATGTCAAACAAAGCTGATTTCGTCCTCTGAGTAGATTACAAGTTTGGTTAATAAAGATAATTGCTTAGAGATAACATACATATGCTTTTGTACAGCATTCGATTTACCAGGGCGTGGCAGGTTGATTATAAAATGAGCACTGCATTGCAAGAATAAAGCACATCTGCAGGGGATTCAGAGGGGATCCCAACACACAGCTGTCAGAGGGGAATCGGGCTGCTTCTAGGGGGATTTCACAAGGCTCAATCCCAGCTTTAAGATTCAGCATTTTCTTATCTGGGAGCAAATACAACATCAGCTATGCACTAGACAAACAGGAGAGGCCAAGCCATTTGAGCAGAGCTGAGATGAGGACAGCTCAGCATCTGGCTGGGGTCATCACTGCACCTCAGGAGGTAAGAGGAAGGGGACAGTCAAGGAAAAGCAGAGAGAGGATGCTCAGAACCAGGGCAGTGATGCTGTGGAAGGTGGTGGTGGTGGGGAGATGCAGACCCCAGGCTCAGCATCACTGGGCAGAAGCGTTGGATGTCACACATCCCCAGGGAAAACTTCTTGGAGTGAGTTTTAGGAGGTAAATCAGAGCCTGGGATGAGAGAAGTTGGGATGAATGACTCCCTACTGCAGGGCTTTGCATCTGGGGTTGGATATTGCCTGGGAAAGGATGCATGACCCAGACCAGCCCTTTCCACACTTTATTCTGACACTGACCCTAGTGACCCTGAGGAAATCAACTAAAGCTTGAACCAGCTTCTTCTAACAGGAATATCCCATTTGGCCTTTCCCATCCCTGAGCTTTATCCATCCCTTGGGAAAACACTCAGTGCATGGGCAGACACCTCAGTGACACCCCAAAGGGAAGTGCAGGGGTACCAGGCATGGAGTGACATCCCTGTGGGCAGCCTGAACACGTGGACAGCCTTGTCTGCTGCTCCAGACAAGAAAGAAAAGGTTCTGAGAAACGTTTAGCAAGTCTAAATGCTCAAACAACCCCATGTGAAGCAGCTTTTCTGCATCAGAATCAGTTCAACTACCTTAGCACCCCCTTCAGCGACACGTCTTTTTTTTTTTCCTGAAGCATCATCAATTCAATTCAATTTTATTTTGATTTACTTCTACTCTTCCATCCTTGAAAACCAAAGGTTACTCATATTCACATGGGGCACACTGTGTTTAGGACAAGCTGTTCACCCATCCTGGCTGTGGCCAGCCAACATCTATCCCTTGCTTGGGTGGGTTTTGGAGAGATGTGGGGCTCAGAAAATTCAAGTGAGAGTGCATTTCCCTGGGTTCAGAGCAGAAGAGGGCCCTGTGGGAGAGAGACCATGCATGCCCACCAGCTCATGTGTGCTCCTCACTTTCAGGTTCACATCCTTGGTCTTCAGAGCATCACAGGAGCAGGGAGGTGATTTGGACACACCAAGCCAGGTCACAGGGGCAGTTTCTTGCCCAACCTTCCCTTGTGTCTTCCTCTGGGTCTGGATGGACACTCTGGTACCTCCTCTTCTTCCTGCTGCTTCTGCAGTTTCCTTGAAGGGACCAGACCTGCTCATTCATGCCAAAGATGAGAGGAAACCTCTCATCTCAAGAGCCAAGAAAGCCCTGACCAGTGTCATGACCACATCCAGGTCAGGCACCCTCACTGGACCTCATGGAGGTCCCAGAGCACAAGGATGGGGAGGAGAGTCTCACACTGGACTGGTACTGTGGTGTTTCTCCTGGACAGTGATGTGGGATGTTTGTTCCCTGATCCCAGCCTGAACCAAGCCCACAGATGGCTCACTTCCACATGCACCAAGAGAGCAAGGGTGGGCAATGGTCCCTGTGAAACAGCCTCACAGAAAAGATGGATTTTTTTTCATCTTATGTCTTTCCATCCTCCTGAATCCAATTCTAGGAAAAATTCAGCTTCCAACCTATTTTTTGTCAGGATTTGCAGAGGGCTTCCTGATATGGCACCTGTCCTAAACATCCAGTTTCTCATGGGAGCTGGAGATGAAATCTGGCTGAGGGCCAGGCTGGCCTCACATTTCCATCTGACTCTGCCACTAACTGGTGATGGAGAGCCTGCTGCTCACAATGTTCCTCAAGGGCTCCTCTGACTGCTCCTGCTCCAGGGACAGAATGAGGTCAACAATTCAAATCCCAACTGTTTAACCCAAACAGGCCCCATCCATCAACACCTGAGCAGTGGATTAGAATACATTGTTATTGCTGAAGGTGAATTGAAGGGATGAGGCATTAAATCACAAGTCTTACCTAATGCTAGACATTACAAAACATTTCAACCTTTGCCAAAAGGGGGGAAAAAAGCCAGTTTGTCTTAAAATCACTGAATGCCAACCAACAGAGTGTTGGTGAGGTGATCCAAACCAAAGGTAAAAAGAACACTGCAGCCACCTTGTTGGGCTGCCCAGATGCAAGGTAAAAAAAAAACACTTGGGGTCTTACTGTAAATGCCACTAGGAAGATGCAGCAGGAACTGATCAAAGACCTTAGACACAGGATCATCTTCCCCGTGGTGACTTCCACTACCCAGAGTGTCAGGAGCTCACAAGAAACTTCATCTCCCCAAAGAGTCACTAATTCTGATGTCCCCTTCTACCTCACCTGAATGCGTCTGCCTCACCTCCAGAAACACTCAAGGTCAGGTTTGATTTGGCCTCGAGCAACCTGTTCCAGTGCAAGGTGCTGGAATGGGATGAGCTCTAAGGTCCTTTCCAACCCAAGCCATTCTGGGATCCTGTGTTTCTGTGCACTGAAGGGGAGATAGGATCTCCACAGCCTCACTCCTGAGCATGCCTCTGAGTACCTGTGCCTGGCACAAAGCCCTCAGCAGGTGAGAGCCCTGCCAGGGAATGCCCCACTGCCTTGCCTGCCTCCCACCTTCTCTTCCTCGCCAGCTCTGCACCCAAGGGCAGCCAGGCTGAGGAGCGGAGCACAACCACCAGTGCTCCAAACCCTCCAAAAAAGGTATTGCCCTCACTCCCACCTTGCCTCCAGCTCAGGCCCCTGGGACAGAGTGTTTTCCCTCCACCACAACCAGTGCTTGGTGAGGCAGAACATCCCCCCCTGCTCCACTCAAGCCCGAGGGAGGGTGCAGCCAGAGTAAATTACTTAGAAGAGAAGGGGGAAAAAAGTAAAATTAAATAACCACAGAAGACAAAGGCTTCTTGTCTCAAAGCCCTCACTCAGCCAGCACACCAGGCAGGTTGGCACCGTGCTCAGGTGATGCTGTGTGGGCAGGGGCTGTGCTGGGGTTGCTCTGGGAACCCCAAGGCAGCAACACCTCCCTCCCAAAATTCAGCAGCAGGGACCCCCAGTGCTCAGCCAGGCACCCAGATTATAGCAGCTGGGTAAAACCCAAGATTTCACATTCAGGGAGATGTGTAAGACCCAAAGGGTTTGGGTCTGACTGCTCCAGTAGGATGTGACTTTTTCAACAGGTTGAACTTGTAATTGCATATTTTTCTCCCTATATTAAAAAAAAAAAAAAGAGAGAGGAGGAGGAGTAGAATGGACTCATTTATCAAGCACAGCCAAACACTAGGCTGGACTCAGTCAATGACACTTTGTATAATGGGATTCCAGTTTGTCCTCCTAAATAATTCGTATTCTAATGAGCCCTTTTGCTCCAGCAGTAGTTTGTAGCCCCCACACTTCCTCAGGTCCTCCTGTGCTTTAATTTGATTTTTAAAAATTCCACTGCAATATTTTTATTAACAAAAAGAAAAAAGGAAAGCAGGCTTGCTTCCCTCCTGGCTTACATGGGAGCAGGTAATGAATCTCTGAGCACGGGAGTTGTCTCAGCTCTTCTCTCCATGGCCTTGCTGTTCCCAAAGATACTCACTTAAAAAAATGAGATAATGGGAACAGAGAAAGCCGGCAAAGAAACAAAAAGGCAATCAGGGTTTTAGAGAAGCAGGGGAGCCCCATGATTTCCCCCTGCTCTCCTCCTGCTGGGACCGGTCTTTAGGTCACGATCCCGTAAATGAGAGGAAGTTGCTTCAGGGAGGGCAATCATGAGAGATGTGGTATTTTGAGAGAAAGCTGTTTTGCAGAGCTTGGTCCTGCTGAAGGCTCCTCCATTTGGGTCATGCCCAGCTTGTGGTGGCAGTGGTGGCAGCCCAGACCTTGCACCCCCGTGCTGGTGGTGGGGTGGCCGGGCCAGGTTAGTTGGGGTAATTTGCACCCAAATTCCAGCTGCTCCAGGCCAAGGTGGTGGTCCTGCCTGCCTCTGCGCTGGGTCCCTGGGGAAGGGCAGGGAGGCTCTGAGCCTGTAGCAAACCTGTGTGGTCCAGAACTGCCCCCCATCAGCCCCAACACAGCTGGGGGTGAAGGCACTTCAGGCTACCTCAACACAACTTCTGACCCATCCCAGCACCAAGCCACCTTCTCCTGGAGATTCCTTGAGCTGGCAGGCTCAGTGGGTGGCTGTGAAAACCTCTACAAAACTCTGCAAAATAGGGCCAAAAGTTGTGGCAGCATCTTCCCTTGCCCACCTCTGAACCCCATCACCATGGGCTCCTGCTCATGGTGGGGACAGTGGCACCCCCTCAATCCAAGTGCCAGAGCAGGCCCTGTCCCAGCTGAAGGATGGAGGAGAAGAGATGGCTGAACAGGAGGAGGGAATGAGAGATCCACACTCAGGAGGAGAGAATGAGAGATCCACACTCAGGAGGAGAGAATGAGAGATGGTCTGGGCCCCACACATCCACTCCCCCGTGTGAGCCCAACGAGTCTCATTAGCAGAGAGGACTAAGTTCTGCAGCTGTGTGGGATGTGTGGGGGGAATATGCAGAATCCTGACCCTTTCAGGCCAGGAAAGAGCCCTGGGAAGGTGACAGGCTCTGGAGGGGCCTGCAGCCTGAGCCAGGTTAAGGCTGGGGTGACATCCAGGACAAGGTGACCCAACTGGTCCACCCCCTTTCAGGTTCCCTCCCCAGCACTGCAGGGCTGTGGGAGAAGAGAGCCACCAAACACTTGAGAGAGGTCAGAAAGGCAGCATCTCCATTCCACACAGCTTCACTGAGAGACAAGATGGAGAATATTTTATAATCAAGACTATCCAAAAGGGAGGTTTGGCTTAAAAACCTGCAAAACCTCAGCAAACCTGGTTAAAGCATCATCCTAGCCAGGCTGAGCACAGCTCTCCCCTTCAGACTGGGGAAACAAACGTTACAGGTTTATACACTAATTTATTTCTGCCCATTTAACAAATTAATGTGTCCCTCCCATCCCCCTTCCCTGGAGCAGCAGCTCAGAGTCAGTGAAACTCCTACTTCCCAAAGCCTTGGAGATAGCAGCTTGACCTTCATTACTGC
Source organism: Emberiza elegans (assembly GCA_024865655.1). NCBI lineage: Eukaryota > Metazoa > Chordata > Aves > Passeriformes > Fringillidae > Emberiza > Emberiza elegans. The sequence continues at coordinate 1,286,143 of JALJVW010003588.1, read as the reverse complement.
CCTGCTTTAATTTCCTGCCTCCCTTTGCTAACCCTCCCTGATGGAACCCTGCCAGGCTCCCTCCCTCCCTGGGGACCATCCTTGCTGCTATTCTGCTTGGGTTCTAATCACCTTCTACTTTGATGCCTCCAATCTTTCAGAGCCTTCCCCCGTGCTGTGCCATCTCACCGGCCTTTTTGGGAGCACCAGATGGACCAGCCAGATTACCCTTAGGAAATATCTACTCTTTTCTTGGTTCCTTCTCTGCCCTGGGAAAAGCTTCAAAGCTGCTCTCCCTGCTGGCAGGATTCCTCAAAGAAAAGCTCTGTGGACAAGGCCAGCAGTCTCAGAGTCACAGAATGGTTTGGGTTGGAACAGACCTTAAAGCTCATCCAGTTCCAGCCCCAGCCACGGGCAGGGACACCTTCCACTGTCCCAGGTTGATCCAGGCCCCATCCAATCTGGCCTTGGGCATTGCCAGGGATCCAGGGGCAGCCACAGCTGCTCTGGGCACCCTGGGCCAGGGCCTGCCCACCCTCCCAGCCAGCAATTCCTAATTCCCAACAGCCCAAAATCTGTGCCTGCCCTCTGGCCCTGGGAGCCATTCCCTGGCTGCTGTCCCTGCAGGCCTTGCCCCCAGTCCCTGTGCAGCTCTCCTGAGCCCCTGCAGGCCCTGGAAGGGGGTAGAAAGTCTCCCTGGAGCCTTCTCCAGGCTGACGTCTCCAAGTCCCTGTGTCCAAGCAGCTTGGCATTATGGCTTTAGGTGCCATCCAGGCTTTACCAATTGCCCTAAAGAGCCCAGGACCCACAGGCTGATACACCTGCAAACCACACTAGCCAACCCCAGCTGTGCTTCCAAGAAGGTGCTCTCCCAACTCCAACACGTTCAAGATTGTTTTGAACGCCTCAACAAAGAGTAATCACTCTTCCAGGTTTCATTTATAGCTCTTGTTTTCGTCACCATCCCCAAACAACATCCAAGCCTTATCTGAGTGTTGAATTCTGAGCTTTGGAGGCATCCTCTGCCAGTCACTTTCACAGGCTCAGCCCAAGGGGAAAGCATTTTCTCATGGACACAGCTGCTTCCTTAAACAGCCTCTGTGTTATGAGATAGGGAGGCCAGACAGTGTACTTTCTCTGGCCACTCAGCTTAGAGATCCCCTTTCTCTGCCTCTGCTTGGCTCCAAGCCTCCCCCACAGCTTTTTCCAGCCTCTCTCTTGGTGATTTTTTCCTCTGGCTGGTAATTGTTCTCATTGCCCTTGGCTCACAGATGGTCCTCAGAGAGCTCAGTGCTGATGTGGTGCCAGCTCTGCTCCACTCCAGCTGCTGAAGGGCATTAGGAGACCAGCCACCACTGCACAGAGACCTTTCCTCTGCTCCACCTGCCCTGCCACACCGAGCCAGTCACGGCAAAAGGCTTTGCTCACCACAGCTGGGCCATGTCCCAGCCCCATCCCAGCACCCAGGTCACCCTCCAGCCCCTCTGCCCCCCACACTAAGCCTCCCCATTCTATATCTCCATCTCCCTACCCACCCTTCCTCCTTGACAGTCCCTCCTGCCATGCAGCTGAGTCACTTCCCCTTCTCCAGACCTTTCCTTCCAGCTTTCCCATCCCCTTTGGCTTGGGAGCACCCCTGCAGGGTCACAGCAAACCTCTCCCACACAGGGGAGCGGCCCCTGGGATGAAATCCTTTATGCTGAGGGTGACAAAACACCAGCACAGGGTGCCCAGAGCAGCTGGGGCTGCCCCTGGATCCCTGACAGTGTCCAAGGTGATGTTGGATGGGGCTTGGAGCAGCCTGGGACAGTGGGAGGTGTCCCTGCCCATGGCAGGGGGTGGAATGAGATGATCTTTTAAGGTCCCTTCCAACCCAAACCATTCTGTAAACCCAGCCCCGGGCTCCAGCCCTGCTCCACAGGGACAAACTGGGACTGCCACCCAGGCAGGATGGATGTGAGTGGAAGAAAACAAGGGGGGAAAAAACAGGGCAGAGCAGAGAGGAGGTGAAAGGAGGTCTTATTTTTCACCAAGCCAAGTTGTTTTTGGAGGCACAGACACTGGGTTCATTCATGAAGCAGCTAAGTGCAGGGTTTTCAACGGAAACAATGAATTAACAAGGATGAGCAGCAACAGGATAAATGACCTTTTTCCTGCCTCCCAAAGTGTCCTGTTTCTTTCCTAACCAAGCAGCCAGCGGCTCATTTAGCTTCAAGGCACTCAGCCCCAGCGACCTGGTGCCTCTAGAGAAGTCCAAGGGCTTAGAGAGGAGCTTTCCACAGAGGAACCTCCTCCCCTGTGGCTCCATACCCTTCCCACTCAAAACCATGGGAGCTGGGGGCTACAGAGGACTCCACATGGCATTTGGGATGTGAAGCATGGGCGATGCCATCCAGCAAGGCAAAACCCCCACGGCCAAAGCCAAGGCATCACGGAATGAAGCTACATCACAGAAATTTCAGCCTGGAAATCAGAAAAGGCTCTTCCTCCAGAGGGTGGTCAGGCACCAGAACAGGCTCCCCAGGTCATGGCCCCAAGCCTGACAGAGTTCAAGGAGCATTTGGATGATGCTCTTATATTTAGACAGCCCTGCAAGTAGTGGGGAAGTAGTATTTAATGGTCCTTACGGGTTCCTTCCAATTTAGAATCACAGAATTTTTTATATTGGAAAAGCCCTTTAAGACCATCAAGTCCAACCATCCTCCCAGCACTGCCAAGGCCACCACTGACCCATGTCCCCAAGTGCCACATCCACACGGCTTTTAAACCCCTCCATCACTGCCCTGGGCAGCTGTGCCAGAGCTGGACAACCCTCTCCATGAAGGAATTCTCTCTAATGCAATCTAAACCCCCTCAGGCTGTCCCCTCCTGTCAGGAGCTGTGCAGAGCCACAAGGGCCCCCCTGAGCCTCCTTTGCTCCAGGCTCAGCCCCTTCCCAGCTCCCTCAGCCCCTCCTGGGGCTCCAGCCCCTTCCCCAGCTCTGTTCCCTGCCCTGGACACACAAGATATTCTATGATATTCTATGATATTCATGATTTCTAAGATCAGTGCCCTGAACCCCAACCCACTGGGACCCAACTAAACCCATCCAGGGGAGAAAGACCCCAGTCCACTGAGAGCTTTCCCAGTACCTTTCACCAGTGTGCAACTCCTCTCCAAAGACTCAGAAGGAAAGTGGTTTGACTCGCAGTTTCTGCTATCTCAAAATCTATCAGAGGGATACACTACCCTATGCTAACATAACGGATTAAAGCAGAAGATAAAATGCTGTTCCATTATCTATTTATTAAAAGCACCACTTGAACTGCTTTTATTCAGTGTACATCTCCCAGTAAAGAGGCACTCCTTGACGGTGTAAATCAGTGAGCAATTGTGTTTTAACAGCCTTTAGAATGGCATTTCCCCACGCTTTTAGACAGAGTATCAGACAGAAAACCTCTTCCAAAACTCACTTATCCTAACAGGCGAGATCACAGAGCTCTTTACTGCTCTTCTACCACCAAGACAAATACAAAATGGGCTTCTAAAACTCACAAAGCAGAGATCATTCCCATTTCTGCTGCATGAATATCCTTAATGATGGGACAAAAATAAATAATTTTGTTAGCAGGGGAGAACTGTGCAGCTCCCACTGACAGAAGGGACTCCTGGTAGGTGATGAAATGCAGGCTGCAGCTCCCAGCCCAACGAGTCCTTTCCTCTGTGGTAGCTGTGGGTTCTGTGGGAATCAGCTCTTACAGAGCCAGAAAGGATGAAGCCACTTCGAATCTTGCAGTTCTCTGAGCAAAAGGGGAAGAAATGATGCCAAACTTTGAGCAGAAGATTTCAGGTGTGAATACAGCAATACATGTGAACTGCACAACAAAAGGGAGATTGCTGGATTCTCTCTGCTTCACCAGAATAAATTAGGCTTTTTCTTGGTTGAGGATATTTTTCCATGCCAAGAAACATTCCCCCTTACTTTTTGCCAGGCTCTACTGCTTTGGTATTCTGATTTTATTTACAAAGTGTTTCAATAAAGAAACCTGGAGCAAGAGCATTCATGAGCAGGATGGATTTCAAATGAAATGCTGGTGCAAGACAAGCACAGCAAGCTTCACCCTGAGCTGCATATACCAGTGGAGTCTCCACTGTGGGCATGAGCAAATGTCAAATCTGACCAGGGAAAAGAGGGAAGGGGATGTAGCCACATGCATGGGAAGGATACCCATAGTCTGGGGACTATGGGATGGATGGATGGATGGATGGATGGATGGATGGATGGATGGATGGATGGATGGATGGATGGATGGATGATGGATGGAGGGATGGATGGATGGATGGAGGGATGGATGGAGGGAGGGAGGGATGGAGGGATGGATGGATGGATGGATGGATGGATGGATGGATGGATGGATGGATGGATGGATGGATGGATGGATGGATGATGGATGGATGGATTGATGGATGGATGGATGGATGGATGGATGGATGGATGGATGGATGGATGGATGGATGGATGGATGGAGGGAGGGATGGATGGAGGGAGGGATGGATGGAGGGAGGGATGGATGGATGGATGGAGGGATGGATGGATCCTGACCACACTGCTGCCACCAGAAGGACTTTAGCACCATGGCAGACTCAATGCTGAGGTTGATGTCATTGCTCCTTCCTTTCCTGTGGCCACCTGCATTTCACCACCTGCTGCAGGTGAACTGGGGCCCTGCCTTGCTGGGGAAGGCCTGGGGCCCAGCTGTGCCACCTGCAAGGACACCCCTCCTTGGGGTGGTGCCCAGCCCCATGCACCCCAAACCCCCGGCCACTCTTACATGAGCTGAATTCTGACAGGGCTGACAAACCTGGAAGATCATTTCAAACCACAATCACTTCAAATTCAGCCTGTGACCTCCTTGGCAGGATCTCCCTTCAGCACAGCAGCCCCAAACAGGAGCTGACAGTGCTTGGCAACCTTTTGAACCAGCACTCAGGTCCCTTGGGTACTGAGGGGAGGGTTTCTCTCAACAGCATGCAAGCTCCCTGGCTCTGACAGCCCTGCTCTTGGGCTGCCTGGGAGGGGAGCAGCATCCCAGCCCCTGCATGCAGGGGTGTGAAAGGGCACTGGGGAAGGTGCACTTGTCACCAGGAATAAACCGCGATGCACAAGTCGTGTCACGTCTTCTCGCCGGGAGGACGGAGCCAGCCGAAGTCAGAGAAAATCCTCCCTGGTGCCAGTGGGGCTTGGATCTGTCCTGGAGCAGCGAGCAGAAATGCCGAGCAGCAAGGAGTGAAAGCTCTCCTAACTGGCATGGGTTATCGGCTGGCACGGAGGGAGCCCCAGGGGACAGCCAGGGCAGGTGTCCCTTCACGCTCAGGTGCCAACCAGTGCAGCCCAAATATCTCCTTTAACACAAGTCACCCCATTAGCACAAAGCTTGGGCAATGCCAGCTCCCCAGCCAGGCTAAATAAATCCCTTTTTGCTTCCTCTGACAGCACATCTTATCCAGAGCTATTCTGAGACACCAGCAGACCTGGCAGAATTGTGTTTGAGGGTCCAGCTCAGGAGAGCATGGCTGATCCCCTGTGCTCCTGAAGTGACAAAGTTTCCCAGATGAACCTCAGAGTTTTCCACATTTCACTACCTTTATCTATCAGAATGATCTTAGAGAAGATTTTATTTCTCTCTGCAGTGGGTAGCAAACCAGAAGCAAAACTACAGCAAGGATGGCACACAAGGAAGAGAAGCAAACCTCACCTGATTTGCTGGGAGGAAGAAACCAGAGCCAGCCAGCACCACCAATGCCTTACCTGGTTCTCCTGGCTCAGACACGTCCTAGGAACACGGTGATGGGTCACAGACCCCCTGAATGAGATGCTGTGCAGGGGAGAAGACTGTCTCCTGCCACGCTGTGCTTGAAGCCCAGGAGAAAGCAGCAGAGCCCAGGGGGGTGATCAGCAAGGCCAACCCCTCAGCCCGCAGCGCTGGCAGGCAGGGCTGACACAGGCAGGGGTGTGACCACATAAAGGGCTGTCGAGCCCACGTCCGGCCCCTCTGCTCCTCCCTGAAATGTGGGTCAAGCCACAAGGTGACAGCCAGTGCTAAGGGAGCCATCCCTGCCCGCCAAGGTGCTTCCAGCACTGTATCAAAAACTAAAGCCAAGCAATAAAAATTAAAGGAGAAGTAATACGGATCATAAAACCCAAGCACAAGACTAAGAAGTCCCCGGACACTGATGTATCGTTAAGACAGGGCATGAAACTCCCCTCGCAGCACTGCCAGGTTTCCTTTCCATGAGCAATTATCCTGGTTTCTGATTATTGTTTTGTCAAAGATGGGTCAGGCTTTGTCAGCTGGCTCTCCAGTGTTAAGGTAAAAAGGTGGTGGAAAAGCTTGGGACTTGTTTGTCACCCTGTACACCACTTCTCATGCCTCACCACCCGCTGGGATTTGTGGCTGAGACCACCAGTGCCTTGAACCAACAGCTGCACACACCCTGGTCAGGAAGGATGCCATGGAGATACACTACACAGATCCACAGAACCATGCAATGTTTTGAGCAGAAAAGGAACTATTAAAGGCCATTTAGTCCAGCCCCCTGCCCACGGGCAGGGTCACCGTTCACTAGAACAGAGTGCTCCAAGTCCTGTCCAGCACGGCCATAGACGGGGCACCCACTGCCCCTCTGATAACTGGTAACTAGAACAACTGGCCCCAGCCTAACAAGGCTGCTGGGTTGAGCTCTGATTTAAAAAAGCACTATTTTGCTAAAAGTTCTCCTTCCCCCAATCTTGCAATTCACATGCATCCCCTCCCATCCCAATATCCCATTGTTTTCCCACTACAGAAGGTCCCACTGAAACAGCAGCCCCAGCACTGTTTTAATGGGGGTAGAAGTCCAGATTTAACTCTTTTGGACACAAAGCTGAGGTTTTAATCACCTCTGGTAACTGGGGGGAAAAAAAAGAAATGGGAAACTCACTGCCCCACAACCACTGCCTATCATCTCCATACCCCGCTGCTCCAGCCCTGCTGGCCATTAACATCCCCTTCTTCTTGTAAATACTGCCTGAGCACTCCTGCCTGCCCTCCTGCCCTCAATTAACCATGGCCTGGGGGAGAAGCAGGTAAGAAAGCACTCAGACTTGATGGATCTTCACAGATGGTGAAATCAGAGCTCAGTGAGACAAGCACGGGCAGAGGATGGGCAGGGGCAGGGCAAGCAGGACAGCAGAGCCCCTCAGGCCCGAACATCCTTGACCAGCTGCCCTCATCTCCCAACACTTCATGAGATTTGAGGAAAGTTTGTATGCCACAAGGTTTGGTTCTCTGCCCTGAAACAGGTTATCTTTGCCAACACCACCTCCCCTCTGCTGAATCCCAGAGCCACCAGGCCTCTCCCACCAATCCCAAGGGGTGGATGTCCCACCAGACATTCCCATCTCAGGACACAAGGCAGAGGTTGAGCCCACACAAGCTCTGCAGCTCCCAAATCCCATGGGAGCCTTGGAGAACACTGTGTTAAGAGGCAGTGCACCTCAGAAGCAGCGATGGAAGGAAACCTCTGGAAGGGCCAGGTTGGATGGGGACTTGGAGCCACCTGGTCTGGTGGAAGCTATCCCTGCCCATGGCAGAGGGTTCGGAACTAGACAAGCTTTCGGGTCCTTTCCAACCTAAACCATTCCATGACCCTTCAATAAATATCTCAGGCTCCAAACAGCATCTCCAGCATCCGTGGGGATGCCAGAAACACAACTGGTACCTTCAGCAGGGCACCCAGCTCCCAGTTCCAGCTGCAAGGAGCCACAGGTCACCAACAGAGCAGCCCTGGTTTACACAAAGGTGGGTTTTGCTGGAACAAAAGCAAAGGCCACAGAAATAGGTTGATTTTCTTTTTCCTCTTTTTCCTGAGATATAACTAAACTCCAGGAGCAGGTAGTGCCTGGGCATCCTGCAAGCATCCTGCAAGCAGTGCTTTCAACATGAAGGAACAAAAGGCTGCGGTGGGGAGGAGAATGGTGGGAAACCTTGCGGGCTCCTGAGATTCATTTGAGACCTGGTGTTTGCAGCACAGGCTGTATTTCATCTTTTCATAAGTAAGTCTTACCAGGAAACATTACAAAAAAGGGGGCATTTCAAGGCAGAAAAGTTGGTCGCCAAACGTCATTTTATTTTATTTTTTAAACCCTTTGTTAGCAACTCTTCTGGGGAGCAAATCCAGCAGAGGCAATACAGTGCAGCGTGCACTCCTAAATTAGTTTCCAGGCACTTGGGATGCTTTATTATTCACTTCCTCCAAATATTAGGTAATGCCTTTCACCCCTTTCAAAGTCTATACGAGGGGTCTTTGATGCATTGTGGGACTTGAAAGTTTCAGGTCTAAAGAAGCATTTCTTTTAAGTCCTCCCTTTTATCAAGCATATTCTGTTCTGTTCGCTGTAATGCACACAATGGCATGAGAGTCTTGACCTGCTTCATGTCTGATGAGTTGAAATCTCAGATGCATAGGATAAAACAGCCATTCCTAGCAATACAGCTTAAACACTTAGGGCTCTATTCAGGCAAATATTACCCAGGGGTCTGCCACGCCACTGAAAAGCTGCAGAAATTGGCTCGGTAGACGGCTGACCAATTCAGCAGTGAGAAATGACCCCGCCACATTAACTCCCCTTCTCATTTCACCCTGGGCGAGCCGGGGTCTGGAGGTAAGCGCGGCAGAAGGCGAGAGCCGGCTGAAGCCAGATTCATTTTCTTTATATAAAGTATTTTTGTGTGCGTGTGTGACCATGAATGTCATTATGCGGATCTGCAAGGGAAGGGGAGTAATGACATTAGGGCACAGGCGCAGGAATCGGGGAGGTTTTTGTCTCACAGTGACACCGGGGCGCTGTCACATCTTCTGGACAAGCAGAATTTGCAGGCTTTGAAACACCACAAATGCCTTAGAAAAGCAGCTCTCTGCCTCTGCTGAAGGCGTGTGGACTCTGCTGGGTCACTTTATAGCATCCAGCATCAGTCTCCTCCACGTGTTAACCGGAATTAATACCTCTTGTTTCACAATAATTTACCGTGTTTATTGTTTTTTTTCACCCTGTTTTTCCTTCTTCATACTGCAGGCTCACTTAAGAGATGGCTCCTGTCCAACAATACACTGCACCAAGGGTAGGGATACAAAGTAAAACTTACTATCGCAAAAGCAAATATATTTTGGTACAAAATGCCATGGTTTTGTCCTTTAGACAGTCACACCGACGTGTTTTTACAGAAGTACCAAGTGGCTATTTTAGGATATTAATCTCCTCTTACCGCTCTCCTCTTGACAGGTTAGAACTAAGAAAAAAATTTTTAAAAGGCAATCTGGAAATTCAGGGGTAAAATGCAATGTACAAGCTGGAGAGTTCCTAAATGGGCTGAAGATGCTGGAATTTGCCTTGCATGTCTTATACCCTAGGAGCAAAAGATGCCTCTAGAACAAGTCGGAAAACAAGGGTTCAGACTACATGGGAAGATGTTTGTAAAAGAGACAGGCCCTGTTTTTCTGACTCCTCTTGCCTGCCCCAGTGCTACACCCTGGTATGACCTGCAATCCCACCCCGTCAGCCTAAAACCAGCCTTGATAACCCCAACATTTCACTGGGAAAAACATTTCTTAAGCCATATAAAAAGGAAGAAGTTCATCTTGCATGAGTAAAACCCAGCTATGTCTTTCCTGATACTGGCAAAACATCCAGCAGCACCTCCTGTAAAATGGGAATATATGCATCTGCAGGCCCTGGCCCTGGTGTGTGTGACTTTAGGATTGGCTCTAGAAGCAAATCAGGTCCACAAGGATATAGTCTCCCAAGCCATCCACCACCTCCAGAATGCTGCAAACCTGGAGAGCACAAGCCTGATTTTTGAAGGATGCTGAGCATCCCTCTCACGGCTGGCATGGCAGTAGCAGCAACAGGTAACAAAAATAATATGATAGGGACTGGACAGGGCTTTGAGCTATCTGGTATAGTTGAATATGGTATATGTTGCTTAATGCAGGGGGGTTGGAAAGGATGTCTTTTAAAGGTCTCTTCTGACCCAAACCTATTCTATTCTATTCTATTCTATTCTATTCTATTCTATTCTATTCTATTCTATTCTATTCTATTCTATTCTAATTATTCTACTCTCAGCTCTCACATTGCCCACCTGGCTAGGAGGCTTTTTAGGAGCCCTCTGAAGCATCCTTACCAAAATACCATCAGGACATACATGGTCTGTGCCCCACATGTATGTACAGTGCTGGTCTGCCAGAGGGCAGCTGACAAGTCATCACTGTGCTTGCTACAAACCCTCTGAGCCAGTAAGAGAACTCAAACAATGCGAAGATTTATCAGTTTGCAGGTGGAAATCCTTTCAGTGGAGACAACAATTCTATTCCTTTTGAGGCAAACGAAGAGTTTTTGCTTGGGGACCCCGTCAGGAGCAGAAGGCAGCACAAGGATGGGACCCATCACTCACCAGTCAGCAGAAAGACGCTGACAGGGGTGTCTGCACAAATTTTTAAGGAGCCTGAAACAGCTCCTTTGGGAGAGGGAGACTGAAGAAAAGAGGCAAAACTGCAGGAGAAACAAAATCTATTTGTAAACCCCAGGCAGAGCTGACACAAGGCAGCTGGCACAGGAGTGCAGAGATGATAATGGAGCCTGATGGATAGTTCAGAGGATTATCAGACACCCTCCAACTCAAATATGCTGAGGAACCAATTATTTAATGCTAAAGACAGCGCAAAGGGATGCTTAATAAGCTGCATCACTTCAGGATTGCTGGAGCTCAAGGGGGGCCAAACCCCCACTGGTGTAAGTGTGGAAAGCCAGCACGATGAAATACCCAATGCCTCAGATACACACTGGCCCTGCCAGTCATCACCACCTCTGCCAGGAGGCTGGGGGGCATGCAGGGGGAACAGCTGGAATTCGGGAGCAGATGGGTGCACGCTCACCACCCCAGGCTGACAGCACTCAGCCCTGCAGCAGCCCTGCTGGTCGCCCTGTTTACAGGAGAAGGGGTTGCTGTTCTCAGGAACAGTCTGGGTTTTTCTTCTAGCTGATTGCAGAGAGGCAGCAGGGAAGCTGTAGGAGGTGTGGGAGACAGAAAGGAGTTTAGTCTGTGCTCCAGGCACTGATTAGAACCTGTTTTGGAGTCAGGGAAGAGGGACAGACTTCTGCTCATGCTCACATGCTGCCCAAACTAGATCAGATGTAGCATGGGATAAAAACATGTGCATTACCTATAAAGAGCCCCTACATTTTCAAATGTCTGAAGATTGCTTCCTGAAGCCACATTGTGTAAGTTTCTCCCTTCATCTACACTCAAACTGTACTACAGCAGCTGAGGTGTGTCTTAAAAATCTGCATTTCCCCATGATCCAACCTCCACCAGCACTGCTCCTGTAGTCCAGGCGACAGCAGAGATACAAGAGGAGGTGTAAGAAAGAAATTTTTTATAATGAGGATGGTGAGGTCCTGGCACAGGTTGCCCAGAGCAGCTGTGGCTGTCCCTGGATCCCTGGAAGTGCCCAAGGACAGGATGGATGGAGCTTGGAGCAACCTGGGATAGTGGAAGGTGTCCCTGTCCACAGCAGGGGGTTGGAATGAAATGAGCTTTAAAAGCCCCTTCCAACCCAAACCATGGTTCTACAATTCTGTGACAACCCAGCACCAAGATGCTCCTCAGCATCCATCACACATGCACGGAGGAAAAACGTGGGAATTCGGTCCCTGAGGGATGGGAACCTGCGGGGGCTCGCAGCATGGCTCTGCTGAGGGTTTGGCCAGTGTAAACCAGGAAGTTCTCATGAGAAGATGGTGAAAAAAAACCCCCAGCCTCCCACCTGACACAATGCAAAATATCTCAGTTCAAAAACATCAGCTCAGGGTCTGGCTCTGGCATATCTGAGCTAGCTCAGATGATAAAAAAAGGATTCTCCTTTCTTCCTGTTCAAGACCTCTAGGCAAACATCCAAGTCCCAGCCTCCTGTGTGACAGCTGCAGAAAACAGGTCTGGAGAGGACCTTGAAATGCCACCCAGATCACAGCCCCATGACTGGGTCTGGACGGGGCCAAGCACAACAACAGCCAAAAGCACTCCAAGCATTAACAAATATTGTTGCTTGGTGCACTCCTGTGCAGCTGCCAGCATATCTGCCGCCTGCTCCTTCCAGCACTCAGCACTGAGAACACACATATTGATGAGAGCATCTTCCACGGATTTACAGGAAGAGCAATTAGAGGTTTGGTCGTTGACGACAGCAGAGAATCGTGGTGGTGGTGGTAAAGATGATTTGTGCTGATCCATTAACACAGCAAACTACCTCCTCTCCCACAGGAAATCTCAATAACTGAAGGGCAGATCAGAACCCCAAGACCCCAGAAAGGTATCAGGACAACCACACAGCTCTCCCCAGTCTGCATCTTGCTTGCCAGCTCTCCCCACAAGGCTCACCTCGGTGTGTACTCACCAGTACCCTTGGTTTTGTTTCAAAATGGTGATGCTCCTTTCGCTCCTCTGACCATTTCCTAGGGAAAAACAGGGAGAAAAAACACAAAACAAAACCCCTCATCAGATCCAGGACTGATTATGTGGTTAAGAAGGACCAGCTCTGGAGAAGCCTCTGCTGGGATGATGAGAATACACGGAGCCAGGCCTGCTCCCGCTCTCTCCCACCACACGTGCTCCCAGGGTCAGCTCCTCTGCTCATCACCCGTCCCTCCTTCCCCACAAAATCACCTAGCAACACCTGCCACAGAGGGCAAGCCCACCCATCCTCCCCCTGTATCACATCTCCAGTGACAGCTGGGAGATGAAGGCCCCAGGAATGGATCACACCAGGGCAGCTCTGGGCTGCTTCACCCATCCCTCCCCCAGATCAACGTTACACTTTGGCCCCCTCAGGATTGTCAGCTTATTCCTACATCCACAGTTCAGCCACCAGTGGCAGCTCAGTAGCACCTGCAGTGCAAATCCACAACAAAATCCACGTTCTGCACTGCTGGGGTGCAGAGATGGAAGGTGTATGACCAGCATCCTCCCAACTCTGCCCATAAAAGTTCCCTGCCCCTCCCAGCTGGGGAAAACCTTTTGGAGAAACGGAGCTCTACAGAAGCTCCTGGCCACCACTGGCACTTCAAATGATGGAGATGGGGGCTTGCACTTCCAGAAGCTGACACCTCCATGTGGGAGGCACAGCAGCTTGGCTGGACTCAGGGCTGATGAAGGAGATTGGCAGAAGGAAGTTTTGGGGTGTTTTACTCCACTTCAGAACAACCTCAAGGTGTGAGAACCCCACCAGCAGGTAGCCAACATACCAACAGGGTCCCCTGGGACAATTTGGGGGGCTGGCCCAGGCCTTCTCCTGGGTGAGGACAGGGAGAAAGACCATTGTGGCTATTACAACACTGGGAACATATGATGCAGTAGTGCTCAGCTGGAAAATGCTCCTGTGGCTCAGCACTCAGATGGAAATGCACTGTCTGCATGCCAAAGAAGCCATAATCTGGGGTATTTTCCCTAAAATGGCACCACCAGCTCCCATCTGTCCTCCAACCCGGGTTTGTACCCGAGTCCTGGCCAGGGTCAAGAGGCTCCCTCCTACTCATGGAAGATGCAGATGAAACTGGATCTCTCTGCCAAGGATTAGTGGTGCACAAAGCAAGGAAGAGCCACTCATTGTGTGCAGTGTCTCTGTTACAGAATCACAGAATCACACAAAGTTGGATGAGACCTTCAAGACCATCAAGTCCAACCCGTTCCCTGACAGCTCAACTAAACCATGGCACCAAGTGCCACATCCACGGGCAAGGAGACATTTGTTATCATGAGGCAGCTGGAGATGGAGACACTGCCTTCTCTTCCCCAGCTCCCCAAGAGGTTCCTGACTGAATCAACCACCCAAGCACCTCTTTTTCTTCTCCAGGCAGCCCTTGAATGGCTTAACTAGTGCAGGGTCCACCAGCACTATTTCCCATTACTCATGACACAAGGAAGCAAATGGGATTCCTCTCCCAGCTTTCAGAAAGAGCCAACAATCTTGATTCAGCCTTTATGAGATTCTCACTATTTTCATGGGGAAGTGTCAACAACATTTTCCAAACCAGGCTGACACCTGGATGCCAGGATGGAGAAACCAACAGGCTCTGATCACCCTACCCAGTCTATGACAGGGTTAAATTACCACTCTGCTCGTACACTCAAAGAACAGAGCAAAACCATGATGAGTAACCTTTGTGATGGCCCCTAATTCTCCTTCTCACTGGCCTGAGGACATTCAGGCAGCCTGAGGACATCCATGGAGCACATGTGAGTGGTACAGCATGGAGTGGCTGCAGACCAGCCCCAGGGCCACGACCAGCCCCAAGAATGGGACCTCCCTGCAGCCAGTGAGACCACGTGCTCTCAAGAGCATCCAGCTGCTGTGACCCTCCAGCAGGACCTCCTTCCTGAGCCAGCTCGTTAGCCTCCTTCCTTAGTTCAGTTCATTCACTCACAAGGAGCCACCACTGCCCTGGACTAATGGCTTGTTTGCCACTCAGCAGCCAAAAGTGATCAAAACCAGGCAAAGAGCTTAATGTAAACAAGCCCACACTGGGCCAGCACCATTGCCTTTGTTTAGGGCAAAATTGCCAGGGGAGGCTGCAAAAACCCTGCAGTGGATCCTGGCTTCCTGGCAGAGCTCATGAGCTCTGTTTGGGTCAACACACAACCTCCCCCTGGCACCAGGGCAGGGGCTGGCACCACATTTCCCTTGAGAAGTGTTGGGTTTCAGCTCTAACTTCTGCCTAAAGCCTCCTTCTCCCCACAGGTCCTTCACTGCCTTGCTCCCCAGAGCAAGAGCAGCTCAGCTTGCAATTCAACACCCTGTTGTGGGCAGGTGGGGTTGGTGCCTTCTCATAAGCAACAGGACAAGAGGGAACAGCCTCAAGGTGAGCCAGGGCAGTTTGAGAAGGGATATGAGGAGAGATTCCTCCAAAGGATGGGCTGTCTAGCCACAGCACAGATTGCCCAGGACAGTGGTGGAGTCTTCATCCCTAGAGGGACTTAAAACCCATGTGCATGTCGGGGTACAGGGGTTAGTGGTGGCCTTGGCAGAGCTGGGGACATGGTTGGACTTGATGGTCTTGGAGGACTTTTCCAACCTAAATGATTCTGTGATTCTACAATTCCACCTAAACCAATTCAAACCCCTGTTTGAGGCACAGAAGAATTCTCATGGGGCAATAAATGGGAGTTCCTGGGCTAAGAAAAGGCTGCACCTGAATCACAGTTTCATCAACCCTCCAAGAGGGTTTCACTTTCATCAACCCAAGAAGAATGGCTGTGAATAAACACACTCATGATCCACCCTCTGCACCAGAAGATGCCCTGATGCTCTTGTAGCAGTTTCCAAAATAGGATGGGCATTGCTGAGGGCAGCCCAGGCTTCATTCTCCCGTTCCCAAAACACACGTGCGATGAGAGGCTACAAATCAACCAGGCTTGCCTGTGGCTTCCCCTTCAGCCACAAGGCCCCTTTTATCTTCTTGGGGCTGTTTGCAGAACAAGCACGCCCTCCTGCAGATGACATTCAGATTTCTAATTACCCTCCCTGGATCCATCACTGACGCGCCACATCAGCTCACTCGCGGGGCTGCTCCTCTCCCCACGCGTGGCCAGCAGTGGAGCTTCTGCCCCCCTTGAGCAGGCTGACCTTCCCATCACCTGGCTGGGCTGAGCTGCTGGGCTGGGAGAGACGATTCCCAAATAAACTGGCGATGTGGAATGCTTGTCCTGCCCTTGAGGCCAAGCCCACGTGAAGAAACAGCCTTTATCACAGAATCACAGGGCAGTGTGCGTTGGAAGGGACCTTCACAGCCATCTGGTTCAACCCCCTTACCATGAACAAGGACATCTTCAGCTAGACCAGGTGGCTCAGAACCCTCTCCAGCCTGACCTTGAATGTTTCCAGGACTGGGGCACCCACAGTTTCTCTGGGCAGCCTGTGCCAGTTTTACCACACTCACTGTAAAAAATTTCTTCCTGACAGCTGATCTAAACTGATTCCCCTTCAGTTTAAAACCATCACCCCTTGTTCTATTGTAACACACCCTGTTAAGTTTGTCTCCATCTTTCTTCTAAGCCTTCTTGAGGCACTGAAGGGGCTCTGAGGTGTCCCTGGAGCCTTCTCTTGTGCAGCTGAGCAGCCCCAGCTGTGCCAGGCTGGCTCCAGAGCAGTGGGGCTCCAGCTCCTGGAGCATCTCTGGACATTCCAACAGGTCCATGTCCGTGCTTAGGACACCAGAGATTTCTCCAGAGAACAGCCCTGTCCTCAAAAGAACAAGCACTCACGTATTTCCAGTGGCCTTCCAAGGCTGCCATCCATGCTCTCGCCCTGGCCAGCCAGCAGCTGGAATGCAGGACACCTGAAGCACAGGATTGCCCTGGACTGACAGCCAGCACAGACCATGGGCATGCCCTCCCCAGTGTCCAGGCCAGGAGGGGACTCCCAGAGACAGCCTGATAAACCCACACTAGTCCCTGGCACACCAGGTAGGGTTCAGCTCCAGCGAAGGCATCTCAGGGGGTGCCCACACAGGTCCTGGCTTTAGTTGCCTTAATGCAGGTTCTCGTTGCTACACTGGACTCCCTAAGCTATCCCAGACCCATGCCTGGCTCTGCCAGGCAAAACCCTGGGCCTGCATCCCTCCTGACTGACAGATGGAGACTAAGCAATGTGTCCTTGGGTAAAAATGGACACTGTGGCCAGATGATTAATTATGTAGGCTACACATGTGGTGGCTGCCCCAGCTCTTGCCGCAGCCATGGGGATGCAGTTTGCACCACTTACTCACTGTAAAAATTTCTTCCTGACAGCTGATCTAAACTGATTCCCCTTCAGTTTAAAACCATCACCCCTTGTTCTATTGTAACACACCCTGTTAAGTTTGTCTCCATCTTTCTTCTAAGCTTTCTTGAGGCACTGAAGGGGCTCTGAGGTGTCCCTGGAGCCTTCTCTTGTGCAGCTGAGCAGCCCCAGCTGTGCCAGGCTGGCTCCAGAGCAGAGGGGCTCCAGCTCCTGGAGCATCTCTGGACATTCCAACAGGTCCATGTCCGTGCTAAGGACACCAGGGATTTCTCCAGGGAACAGCCCTGTCCTCAAAAGAACAAGCACTCACGTATTTCCAGTGGCCTTCCAAGGCTGCCATCCATGCTCTCGCCCTGGCCAGCCAGCAGCTGGAATGCAGGACACCTGAAGCACAGGATTGCCCTGGACTGACAGCCAGCACAGACCATGGGCATGCCCTCCCCAGTGTCCAGGCCAGGAGGGGACTCCCAGGGACAGCCTGATAAACCCACACTAGTCCCTGGCACACCAGGTAGGGTTCAGCTCCAGCTAAGGCATCTCAGGGGGTGCCCACACAGATCCTGGCTTTAGTTGCCTTAATGCAGGTTCTCGTTGCTACACTGGACTCCCTAAGCTATCCCAGACCCATGCCTGGCTCTGCCAGGCAAAACCCTGGGCCTGCATCCCTCATGACTGACAGATGGAGACTAAGCAATGTGTCCTTGGGTAAAAATGGACACTGTGGCCAGATGATTAATTATGTAGGCTACACGTGTGGTGGCTGCCCCAGCTCTTGCCGCAGCCATGGGGATGCAGTTTGCACCACTTTGGGTGTTTGGGGAGCCATTCAGTTACCCAAACTTCAGTATCTCTCTTGGGGGTGTGAAACACCCTCCAGACTCCACTGGCCAAACATCCACTGACCCTAAAAGGAGACTGAGCTCCAAGTTAGTATTTTTATCTGCCACTGCAGCCTCCCCCCAGCTCCTGGTCTGAGTTTCAGCAGCTCCTAAATAAAATCCATTTGCATGGGATGGGGATGCCCTGCAGCTCTGCGCCCTCAGGCCCCTGCTGTGATGAGCAGCACAATCCTGGCACATCCACACTTCCAGGACAGCTCCAGTGCTTGTGCATAATACGACTGAAACAAGTAAATTTGACAAAGAAAGGAGAAAGAGCAACTGATATGCAAATCCATGTAATAAATCATTCACCAAATCTGTTCTGCACTTTTGAAATTATCTCGGAGGGTGCTTCCCAAGTGCTGTTTGCAAACACTCTGTTAATCTGGGAAGCACATGCTTCTACAGTAGGCAGTATTACAGCATCTTCAAGAAATCCCCATCAAACATTACTTTAAAATGCCCATGACTTTTGCAATCAGTTCCTTTTAAATCTTGGCATGTCTGAAAACCAAACATCATAAAAAAACCACTTTGCTGTGATTCATCTGTAATGGGTCTAAGCCTGGGGAAGAGCTCATCTCACATCTTTCATACCCAGGTGACCCCCAAATTCTTCCCAAAGGCCTCTGCCCATTCCCTTCACATACTCTAAAGAGTCTTTGACTTCCTCAAACTCTTCCTGAGCTTCACTGAAAGCCTTTGTTGCCTCAAATAGGGCAGTGCCCTGGAGATGGCCTCTAGAATCACGGGAGCCAAGTCACCCACACCCCTGCAGAAAATCCCACATGGAAAACATACTCTGAAAAGGCATTTCTACCATGCCCTGGCACAAATGGACATTTCATTGCCTAGGAGAGTGTTTGGGATGATTACTGCTGGGCAGCATTGCCAGGGACTGTTTCTTCCAGAAAAAAAACCAAAAAACTGCCCTGAGACAGATCATCGCTCCCAGCTCGGAAAGAACTGAGTGTGTGGATTGTGCTCAGAAAGAGAGACCTGGCTGCATCTTTGGGCTGGCATCCTTTCCAATCTCCAATGCTCAGTTTTCCCCTTCCTGTGTGAAAATGGAAACAGCAGCATCAGCTGTGGCTGGAAAGGGGTTTTGAAATCCACAGGTGAGAAGTGTAGGTAAGACAGCGCTGCACCCTTCAAGAAATGGGGGTAGAGGGAAGGGCAGAATAAGGGGAAACCCCCACATAATAAAGAATACCCTACAAATTACATAAAATGAACACATTAAAAAACCAATCCTGCAAGAAGCAGCTGCTTCATTCTTTGGTGTTGATAGAATCAATATAAGAGAGGAAATTACCACCTCATGCTCTGCAACACATCACACCGACTTTCCTTCACAGACCCTAATGCTCCTGATTGCAATGTCAATTTAAAATTTACCATAAAATGCAGAATCTCATAAACTTTACAACCTCAATCACACTCAGCCAGTGTTTTCACCCAAATCACATGCACAGGCACCCTCTTTGCTCTCCAAGGCAGACACACATCAACGTGCTGCTGACAGCAGATGGGAGAGCAGAGCAGGGCACCACAGCTGGGATCTGCCCGTCCTGAGTCGCCTGGATGCAAAAGAGAGGGAATAAGGTTGGAAAACAAGATGGAAAACATACCCTCAGATCTCTGTGAGGCAGCTCATCCCATGTCCAGCAGGATGAAGGGCAACCCTAACCCCGATTTATGATGAAGGTGCTGAGGCCCTGGCACAGGGTGCCCAGAGCAGCTGTGGCTGCCCCTGGATCCCTGGAAGTGTCCCAGGCCAGGTTGGATAAGGTTTGGAGCAACCTGGGACAGTGGAAGATGTCCCTGCCCATGGCAGGGGGACAGAACCACATGGCCTCTAAAAGTCCCTTCCATCCCAAACCAAACTATGATTATATAATCAAATACAACGTGACCTCAGGCGCAGCAGCCGTGGTGCCCTGAACACGCTGCTGTCGAGTGCTACCATCACCCCCTAATGCTGAGCCCACCTCCTTACACTGGGACATGCTCAAAGCATAGCTGCTTCATGCCCTTGTGCAGGCTCTGATGGAATACCCTGAGCCATTTCCCTAATCCTGGGTGTCCTTCAGAAATTCAAGCCCACCCAGCTCCTCCAGAGAAGCTGGTGTGAGTTTTTAATGCAGGGAAGGAGCATGCAGCTACGCCCGTGCCATGAGATGACCACTGGCTTTTGCAGCATGGGTTGCACGCAAGGGTTGACAAGGGAAAAACTAACTAGGCTCCTAATTTTGCTTCCTACATAAATCTAAGTCCTTTTGCTGTTGTCACTGTGACAGAAAACCCATTTCTCTGCAGGGCACAAAGGATTTTGGATGAAGCATAAGAAAAAGATGCCTATTTCAAGTTGCCCTTCCCCAGGAGCCATAAAACTCTGCTCAGTGTTGCAGTCGGCATGTACCCTGTGAGCTCTGACTTAAAATTCTCCCTCAAAAATTACAGGATATATTTGGGGGGGAAAATAATTTTTGCAATCAGCTGCTTGCCTTTGTGGCTGACTGAAAGTGTGATCAGACAGATGCTTAAAGATACAGCAAGGGTTAAACCTTGGGAGAAGACAGGCAGGACTTGGGGATGAAGTAGTTGATCAAAGGGTGGCTCAGAAGTTATTTTAAAATAAACCAGAAAGTAGAACTTCCCAGCGGTTGCTGCTGTAATTACAATGCAGACAACGGAGCAGTGGTGCTGTTAAGGTTACTGGATTTTCCTAGCAGCTGTGTTTAATTTACTTAAAACATGCAAAGCCATCAGGTCAGATCCCATTAGCAGAATCTCTCCAGAGCGCTGCAAGAGCCTGGCGAGCCCAGCAGCAGAGAAATGCTGAGGGCACCACACAAGTGTGAAATACCCCTGGAGAAGTAAGACACCCACCTGGTGCACTGCCCTCCTCCCTGGCTGCAGCAGAAGCTGGGTGCTCAGTCCTTCCTGCTCATCCAAGACCTGTTCCCTGTCCCTTTACTCCCATCACAAACCATCTATTGCCCATCTATCTTCTCCTAAGATCACCAGAAACAGAAATCCATGCAAATACCTTGACTGGCTGAGATGGAGAAGGAATCAAGCATTTAGGGCAGTCCTTTGAGTGTGTGTTCACTACAACCCAGGTTGCCTGGGTGTCCTACAAATGCACAATGCCTCACCTGGATCCCTCTACTCCCCAAGCATCCCCCTGGCTTCCATGCTGCATTGCAGAGAAGACCCACATGTCCCGAGTCACACTCAGAGTCCATCTCAGAGATGGGAGCTTGGTGAATTTGTGAGTCAGGATTCCCTCCCTTGAAGCTTTGTTCACACATATATAATTCAGGACCACACAATTTATCAGCAGTTTTTCCAAAACACAGCTACAAAAATTACAACTTTCTTGTCGGGGGAAAAGAGCCTTCTAGAGATCCTTTTCTGTTTCATTTTTGTTGTTGATGTTGTTTTTTGTTCTTTTAACACTGGCTCAGCCCTCTCTCCGCTGAACGGAATATCAGGGTTTCATCCACTGTTTGTGGCCCCTGCCAGCTCAATTCTCCTTCTAAAATTAGCATCCTGAGAGATGTAATTGCTAGAACAGGAGGTGTTAGGTCACTTTTCGGTCCCTGCACATCAGGCTAAATGCTTTTGCTGCCATCTACAACCACCTCAGAGTCTGAACCTCAAACGTGTCCTGCTCCACCGAGCCCAGCAGAGTGATGCAGCTTTAATGGGTGTCGATGCCAAAAATCAAAGAGAACTGAAGACAAGACAGATAACACACCACAGGCTCCCATCTGTACATGACCCCCATATATAGTCATTCCTTCAGAGAATGGGCAAATAAAGTAAAATAAAATACTAGAAAATACAAGAAATGGCATTTCCCACATAAGCTGTGACTGCCCCATCCCTGGAAGTGTCCAAGGACAGGCTGGATGGGGTTTGGAGCAACCTGGGATAGTAGAAGGTGTCCTGCCAATGGCAGGGGGTGGAAGTAAAAGATCTTTATGGTCTCTCCCATCCCAAACTATTCTGTGATTCTATGACTCTAGAATAGAATAGAACAAAGCAAAAATAAAATAATAAAATAAATAAAATAATAAAATTTAAAAAAAAAATATAAATATTTTTAAAATCCTAAGCAAAACACCACAAACAGTAACAAAAAATGAAGGGATGGGTTTGTTTATGAGAAATGTGAAAAAACATCTGACCAAGCCTCATGACCCTCATTGCCACCAGAAGCCCTCCTGAAATCAGCATCTCCTGCCATGGTGGGCAAGAAACCCAGCCTGGCCCTGGAATCCTTGGAGCAGTTTAAGATTATTCTTCCAACATAAAACTCCAACATAAACTCATCCCTCATGTCTTAGAGAGGTGTGAGACTTATTTGCATAATAAATGACAAGGCAGGAATATAGATTTGTGTCAGATCACCCTCCCTTCCCTTTGAAAGAAATCTATTTATTCTGACTGAATCGTCTCTTCTCCAAATAAATGGTGTTTGTAGTCAGTTTAGCTGGCACGATACGCATTCTTTTGCATGCCTGTAATGAATTTTCACAGCCAGAGCCCTAATCCAGTCTAGTCATGGAGGGTTTATCACGACCTCTTATTTTATTTCTACCGGTAAATGGGAATTGCTTTCCTTATCGCTATCTAGAAGCACCTGAGTGATTTTTGCTTCATATTTCCTATCCCACTGGAATTCAGGATGCAGCGTTATCTGATGCTGTACAATTGTCACTCATGTTAGCTGCCTTTTCATTTTAATTTGCTGGATTTATTGCTCTTTCCTTTTTTTTTTTCTTTTCCCCAGGAGATTTTACTTGAGATCTGAGTCCCTCCATGCTCTTTTCCATCCTCCTGGTCAGATTTCTTGGGTGATCCTCAGGAAGGCAGGATCAAGGCTTGTCTTGCCTTCACCTGCCTGATGCCTTTGAGCAGCCTGGGATGGTGGAAGGTGTCCCTGCCCATGGCAGGGAGTGGAAGAGATCAGCTCTGAGGTCCCCTCAAACCCAACCCATCCTGCGACGCCTTCACTTGGCAGAGCACTGAACCCCTGGGCTTGCCCCAGTCCATCCCACTGGGGAAGCACAGAACTGTGCAGTGACAAGCAGGAATTCTCCCTGACTTTGATTCCAAACAAATCCATGAGAGCAAGGGCTGGCCAACGTGATCCCTATGGCTGCTGCAAGCAGGGAGCAGGTACCCAGCTCAGAGCTCCAGGAAACTGGACCTGCTGCTGCTGAAAAGGCACGAGAAGACCTGTAAATCCTGCAGATAGCACTGTGATGGATCAGTAGTGGCAAGACATTAACCTTCACTCTTGAGGAGACACCCAAATGATAACACCTGTAGCCATGCCACTCCAGAGTTATCAGTCTTGTCACTGGTGAAGATAAATCTATCTGACCTGAGCCATCATCCTACGCCATTCTGGCTTCCTTGCTCAAAATCCTCGCAGATACCAGCAGGGATCAGGAAAATCACACCTAATAATCAATTGAGAGTGTGCAACTATGCTCACATGGAAACAATTCCCTTCAGTATGTTAAAATAATTCTGCAGAGGAAGGGAAGAACACGGTAGGCTTGAAAGCTGGTCTGCAGGGAAAGCGCTACATGTCAGTGACAACTGTGGAAGGACAGAAAACAGCTACCAAAGCCTCAAGGAGCTGTCACGCACAGGAAAACGTAAGTTAATTAAAGCCACTTAAACAAATACATCTGGGACAGGGGCATGGGATGTAGGGAGGGAGAGTGAAGTGATATTAAAAGCTCAGACACATGGTGAATCCCAGACAGGAGGCAAGGAAACCTACTTGGCAGAATCCAGATGAGCCCCCTGCCCTGGAGCTGTGCCAGAGGGGGCAGTGAGAGCCCCCTGTGCCCCAGGGCTGCGACTCAGCTTTGGGCACAGCACTGTCCCACAGCCCCACAGGGAGGCACAGGCTCAGCAATCCACCCCTCCTCTGGGAAACAGCACCCAGGCTCCACTGATGCTCTCCCGGACCAAACAGTGACAGCCTGGAATTAAAAATCCAGCATTCCCCTTCCTAACGTCTCCCCTCCTGTCCTTACCACAACATTCAGCTGAAATGAGAACCATGGGCAAAGCATCCCTTTGTCAAAGTGTAAGGATGTAAATCCACCTCAAACACACCACCAGGACCAACATCAACTCCACCTTCCCCTGCTCCTTCTCTGAGCACAGTCTGCCCTGAGCCCCCAGAGCTAATTTGCCTCATACTATGCTCAGAAGATGATGAGCACAGGTTGCTCACACCAGCCCTGCTGATATAAAACCACAAAAAGAAAGATTTGGATACGGTCTGTGTATTTTTTTATTGCAATCAGCTCTCCGAGAAACTTAAAATCTTGGTTCCTTTTATATTCCTTCAGGCATTGATTCAGAGGTGGAAACAGAACACCTACATGAGGATGGGTCATGATGGAGATGGTGAGCTGGCCTCTTGAGATATTCCTGCCTGGGAAGCAGGGCTGGCCAGCCTCAGCACAAGGCTAACAGGAAGGGAAACAGGAAAGCAAATCCATCTGCACACCATCAAGCCCCTGCTGCAGGATGACAGCCTGCAAGACTGCTGTCTGCAGGAGGAAGCCTTGCCATGGCATCAGCCCGACCCAGTTGGAGTGCACAGAAACACAGATGGAGTGAGGAGGATCCAGGCTTCCAAAGCAGCTCAGCCTCCCACCCTCCCTCGACTGCTGGGATGGGGGTGATGCAGCAAACCCAACACCAACCCTCGTGCTCCTCCAGGAAAGCCGTGAAGCTGCTGGAATCTGGTGGTCTTGGCTAGCAGGGAGCTGAAGGAAGGAGTTACTGAAGGTCTGGGTCACACAGGACAAGGTCTGAGATCTCCTTCACCCCTCAGCATATTTCCCAACACCAAACCAGGCTTGTGTACAGATCTTCTATTGCAACCCTGGGTGAGATTAACTTGTTATAAGTCCCATGGCTCCAGGGAGAGCTCAGAGCCCCAAGGGGCTCCAGGAGAGCTGCACAGGGCCTGGGGACAAGGCCTGCAGGGACAGCAGCCAGGGAATGGCTCCCAGGGCCAGAGGGCAGGCACAGATTTTGGGCTATTGGCAATTAGGAATTGCTGGCTGGGAGGGTGGGCAGGCCCTGGCCCAGGGTGCCCAGAGCAGCTGTGGCTGCCCCTGGATCCCTGGCAGTGCCCAAGGCCAGGCTGGATGGGGCTTGGAGCCACCTGGGACAGTGGGAGGTGTCTCTGCCCATGGCAGGGGCTGGCACTGGATGGGCTTTAAGGGTCCTTCAACACAAACCATTCTGTGATTCTAGGGCTCTGCAGACAGCATTAGAGCCTTGTCCAATGCAGCCCAGAACCACAACCCCCTCTCTGCCTGCAGCTCGGGGCCGGCAGCCAAGGCCCCCCACCCATGCCCCAAACCCCTTCCCTCCCCAGGGTGACTTCCTTAACACAGCCCAGCTGCCTGCCCCCACCCAACAAGGGCTGACAGATTTGTGCTGTCCCCTTAGGGTGGGGTAGGTACATTTATTTCCTCTTCGGAAAAAAAAAGGAAAGAAAAAAAAAAAAAAAAAATGCAATTAACCTTCTCCTCTCCTCGCAACTGGCAAGAAACTTCCCTGCCACAGGAATAGTTTGAGGACTAAGATATCTGTTCCCACAGCTGCACCAATGCTATTCTGGCTTAGCTAAAATTAAAGATCTGGAGTTGTACGTGGGCCTTCATGAAACTGTCATGGGGACCACAAGATTAGAGGGCCAGATGGTGACCTGGGAGGCCGAGGGCTATTCTCAGCTGCACCAAGGGATCCTCATGTGTGTCAGAACGTGTCTCTCCACCCCTCTTAAATAAGAATCCTGGAATGGTTTGCATGTAGGGGACCTTAATATCCAGTTCCAACCCCTTGCCAGGGCCAGGGAGACTTTCCACTGTCCCAGGCTGCTCCAAGTCTCATCCAAACTGGCCTTGGGCACTGCCAGGGATCCAGGGGCAGCCCCAGCTGCTCTGGGCACCCTGGGCCAGGGCCTGCCCACCCTCATCATAAAGACTTTCTCCATCATACCAAGTCTGAATCTCCCTGCTTTTAATTTAAAACCATCAACACTTGCCCTCTCACTGCAGACCCCACTAAAAACTCTGTCTACATCTTTCTTCTAAGCCCCCTTTAAGAAAGACCAACATATCTTGCCGGTCACCTCCAGCACGCATCCAAACGCCAGCCAGAGACCCAAAAGCACTAAAAAAAACCAGGAAAGCACAGGACAGCCCCAATATGCCAGCCACCATCCATCCCCTCTCCCACCACGAGCAGTCCTCTGCCAACAACTGTGCTGGCTATTGTTGGCCACATAAAGCCCAGTCCAGTGGCCCCGCTGTCAGCACACAGCTCATTACTCTGCCAAGGGCTTTGAAACGCTTGGAATATGAAAGGTGCTCCATCAGATCAGATTCAGCTTCGTTTGCTATTACAATGCACTGCATTTCTTTTGTCTGCGACTTTTGATGATGCGCAATTGTTCCCCTCAGTCAGTATTTCGGAGTCATTAGCTGGAATTAGTAAAGTTCCCGCTGCTGGACTTTTCCAAGGCTCTGTTCTCGGGCTACAAAGAGTCGATGAGGAGTTGTCCTGCTTTCACTGAGCTGGAGGCACAGCGGGGAGCGTGCTGGGGGGAGCAGGCAGTCTGCTCAACTCCACTTTTCCCCTGCAGGCACCGGGAAATGCACGTGCAGGGAAGATGCTGTGGGTGGTCACAACAGGGCTGGTGCTTCCCAGCCAGCAGGGAACCTGAGACCCTTTCCATTTGGTACCTCTGCTGGGACCAGGGGAAGAGGTACACCTAATTGTGTCCATATTTAGGCAGCACATCCCACAAATTTCTGGGTTTCCATCCCAGAAATCCCCCACTCCAAATCCAAAGGCATCAGCCCTGAAGAAGTCATGTTTCTCTGGGTGAAGGGATCTCTACTTGGCATCTTCCTCAGTGAAAACACCTCAATGTGCTTGACCTTGCCCTCCAGCCTTTTGCTCATGTTACACCCTTCCACCTATACCCGAAGGGCTTCAGTACCCAGACCCTTTTTCCTGAAGGGATTTTTATATGGAACATCCACTTCTCAGAGCAATCTGTGCCAGGGCCTCACCCCCTTTATCATAAATAATTTCTTCCTTCTATCTACTCTGGATCTCTCCTTCTGCTGCAAAACTATTCTCTTTTGTCCTGTCCCTGCAGGCCTTGTCCCCAGTCCCTGGGCAGCTCTCCTGGAGCCCCTCAGGCCCTGCCAGGGGCTCTGAGGTGTCCCTGGAGCCTTCTCCTGTGCAGTTGAATACCCCTAGCTCTCCTGGTCTGTCCTCTGATGATTTTTGTGTTTGTCTCTGATAGAGGATTCGTTCCTACTCATGCCTGAGGAGGTCCAGCAGAAAAACAAAGTGATGAAGCTCCATGGGCTGTGCCCACCTGATGTCATCATCTGGACCCAAGGGCACAGCTCAGGTCTGGGGACCGCAACAGCTCCAACTCACACCCACCCCACCTGTGGGGGGAAATTCCAACCTAAATTCCCAATTCCAGCCATCCCACCACCTTTTCTGGATGCAGTGTGCGTGTTTGGCCACTACAACCCAGAAACAAAACCAGGAGCAAACCAAACTTACAGGGACACGCTTGTGGAGAAGAGCTCAGGGCTGAACCCAGATCCTTTAGCAGCTGGTCACCTTTCACATGGGACTGCACTTCCATCCCCTCAGGATTTCCCTGAAATTCACCTCATAGATCATCCCACCCAACACTCACAACAGCATTTCCACCGGGACACGACCAAATGCAGACAATTCACACCTCTCACCTTACATTTTTTTAAGTAACAGGCTACAATAAAGCAGCCTGCCCAGATTCCAGCCTAATCTAAAAACAACTTTATGGCTTCTAATTTTAGCACTAATCTTCCTTTGCTATGGTTGTGTGATTTCTAATTATTTTATCCCCAAGCCCTGCTTTGATGGATAGTTGTACCTTTTCCAATGCCAAATGACTTGTAAAGTGCCTTTAAAAAATACACTGATCATTTCAGGTTCATTTCCAGTTCCTACACAAATAACCTTCTCATATATGGCTTCATTGCAGAAATGTTATTATTATTATTATTATTATTATTATTATTATTATTATTATTATTATTATTATTATTATTATTATTAACAAAAGCAATACAATTTTAAAAGGAAAGCTCCATTCCTTAGGATGATCCCAATCTGCTCCTGCAAACACCGTATTTTTTCTTAAAAGCTGATAAAGACCAAAAAAAAATCTGTTATTGAGATACAGATCTCTTAACAACTCAGTGCCTTGGCTTGGCATGGCTCCCAGAACACTTTGCCTTTATCTCTCCCTATTTTCAGGCTACAACTCAGGGAAGAGCAATTGGCCACACCAAAACCTCGTGGGGGGAGTTTGCGAGGGGTGATGTGCAGCAGTGGCAGAGACACATTTGCCTTGATGTTCCCCCCGAGTGTTTCCTACCCAAAACTGCCGAATTTGGAGCAGCAAACACCATCCCTTGGGCAAAGATGCGTTGCAGGGGCTTAGGATGACCCTCCAGCTCACAGGCTGGTGTTCTCTCACCTTCCATGCTCAGCTGAAGCAGCCTCTTGACCCTCCCGATTGCTGACCTAGATCAAATCTGAAACCAATTCTTGCACAAAAATTTACTGGGCAGGGGATGCTGCCTGAGGACTGCTTCAGGATGCCGAGGCAGCTGCCTGCCTGTGGCATGTCCCAGTAGGACCTGCAGCCACCAGCAGCCAGCACCTGAGCAGGGGAGATAGGCACAGGGCTGGTGGATGTTTGCTGGGTTATTTCCCTCCCCAGGATTTATACTGAGCTCTGGTTAATTGGAAAACATCCACTTGACCTACGACCTTTTTGCTTTAGTCATTCTCCAAGCTTTGACAGCAGCAGTTTAAACACAAAGCCTATGACTTTTGGCACCAAGGGAGCACCCCATTCCCACAAATTCTGCGTGGATATGGAAAAACATCCCACTGCAGCCCTGACGCTGAATGTATTCCTTCTTTCTCATTCTTCATTTTCCTCCCTTTCACTTTCTGAGCCTGTTTCATGACCTGCTATTCTCCCTCCCCACTGGAAACACGAGCTTAGCTCCCCAATGCAATATTCAAGGGAGGAGGACATGGGATGTGGTGTTCTAATTCCCTGCACAGAGTTCTGTTACAGAGGGTTTGAAATGGAGACTGTCAAAACAGGAAACAACCCAGTCAATGTCCTCCTGCCTGAGACCTGAAAGTGCCACCACAAAGAGCTGCAAGGGATGGAGAAAAGCCCTCTGCTCCTGCATGGACAGAGGATGCCCCGGGAGAGGGGGCAGCAAGACCCTCTGCCCCTCATGCCACTCTGATCTGAGAGCTGGGCTTGAGCCTCTGCTGAAACCACTGTGGAGCTGGTTTTTATTGACTTGGGGAAAAACTCAGCAAATCAGGTTAAAAATTATAACCCTCTATTGACTGATACTTCCATCAGCGTGGAGAATTTTGTATGGAAAGTCATCTCACTCAGGAAGTCAATCCTACAGGAAATCCTTCATCCTTAGTGCTTTGGAGTAACATCCACAGCATCCTGCTTCCTTCTTACTCCCCTTAAAACCCACCCCTGAGATCCTCACCTCCCCAGCTGGTGCTCTGTGTTTCAGCTGGCCTTGCTGGGATAAAAGCACAAATCTTGGGTCTTATCCTGCCCACACACCCCCCCTCCCAGGCAAAGCACCATCTTCATCTCCGTGAAGATGCAGAGCAGGACAATGCCAGGCCCCAGGCTCTTCCATTTCCATCTATCCACCTTGGAGCAAGGATTTAAAGTTCCTCAGGGGCACAACAGTGAGGTCAGGTCTGGAGGAGCATGAAGCTACTGTAAACCCAGACAAATAAGATGCTGAGTTTATTTTAAAAAGAAGGCTCCTGCAGCTGTAGGTTTTGAGCAATTCTTAAAAACCTGATCTGAACAAGCATCCTTGCCAAAAAAATATTGGTATTTTAAGCCTTTGACTGCTTTTGATGGTAATGAGCACGTTTTCTGATATTGACTGCTTGTTTTTACAGCTCTCTGCAAGTTAACTTCAGGAGATCATCCCAAGCACCACAGCCGGTGACCACTAGCAGAATGGTGATCCAGCAATTCCAGGATGCCTCCCTCCTGGAAATATTCAAGTTAAGATGGGTGGGACTTGGAGGAACCTGGTCTAGTTGAGTATGTCCCATTACAAGTGGCTTAGATTAGATGGTCTTTAGGGTTCTTTCAACACAAACCATTCTATGATTCCCCCTCTGGAAGTAAGGCTGGTATTTTGCTTTATATTTGAGGAATCAGAGGTTTTATTGTAGCGCCCAGCCACCGATCTAGAGTGACAACCTTCAGCAGAAAAAAAAATCCACAGGTCCATGGGACAAACAACTAGAAATGTCATTTCAGATGGTCTATATAGCCCAGAACAGCAAACTTCCCCCATCATCCAGGCAAAGAATTAGAATAATTACCTGGAGCCTGATCCTGAAAGGTGCTGAGTGCAGTCAAGTGGTCTCCACTCATAGAGTTCAGTATCTCAGGGGCTCTCAGCAGGTTCAGTCTTGGAGCCTGGGCAAAACAAGATAGGTTGGTGTTAGTCCAGCTATTTGTAAATAAACCTACACAACCTAAAAAAATAACCCCAAAACCATTCCAGCTCCAGAAGCCAGCCACATTTTCCTGCACGGGGAATTGACTCCAGGGTCACGCACAGCGTGGCTGAGGAGATGCTCTCCAACCCACAGGCCTTCTCTGCAAGATCAGGATGGATGCCTGCAGCACACAGGAGAGAAATTACACCTGGATGTGTCCACAGAGCCTCAACCCACATCCAGGAGCACCCACACCACATTCCCCAGGAGCACTGTGATACCCAAGCCACCACACGTGGACATGTCACATTGCCACAGCATCCCTGGGCTCACACGCCTTCCTGGCAGGAGACAAACCTGGGGCTGCCTTGCCAAGCCTACAGGCAGCAGCAAACCTGGGGGTAAGAGAAGTTAGCTGTGTTTCCAGGGAGGAGGACGAGGAACATTCCACTCCCCGTGCTCCCCAGCCATGCCAAGGGCAGGGTGAAGGGAGGGAAGGGGACGGCAGGGACAGGATGATGGAATCCTCCTCCACACAGCCCTTTGTTTTGGGAGCTCCCCTGGGATGCTCAGCTCAGGGTGGCCAAGTCCTCCTTCTTCCCCTACAAGGGGAACGGATGAGGGGAGGAAAACAATGCTCTCTCCTCAGCTGCCTAATGGAAGAACAAAAGCACAGCGATGCCTTCCAAAATTGTCTTTTGAGGAACAGATCATCAAGCCTGAAGGCCCAGTATTTCTGCTGTATTTATTTTTGAACTCCATCCTGGCAGTGTCTTTCTGCCCTTCCTCCGGGCTCTTTGCAGGACCTTCCCAAATCCACTGGGGTCATCTAGGGTTTGCCCAGATCTCGAATCCCACCAGGAATTTAACACCCAGCACCTGGTAGAGGTGACAAAAGCAAAGGTTCCTTCACAACAAAGACACCTCAGCCATGGGGAAGAAGGGGCAAGGCCAGGTTGGAACAACCCAGTCAGGTGGAAGGTGCCCCTGCCCATGGCAGGAGGTGGAACTGGATGGTTGAGAGGTGCCTTTCAGCACAAACCATTCTGTGGTTCTATGACAGCCCTGTTTCAGCAGGATGCATTTGTCAGGAAGGGTCTGCCCCAGCCTGATCCCACTGAAAACTGGGACCAAACCCCACTTAAGCCAAAACCAGTGCAAAAAGCACCTTTGATTGTTGAGCAGAGACGGCTGTTAGGGAGCAGAAGGGGATTTCTGCTGTGCTGATTGCTCATGGAAAGTCCCTGACTGGCCCGCAACCGTGGAAAAAAGGGAAAATAGAACTTTAATACCAAGTTGGTGGCAGGCTGTCTATTTTTCTCTCCTGTGACTAGTTACCATGGATAGATTTCTGAGGTCGACCACACAATTGTTCACTGCACCGCTCCTATTAAACAGAGGATGAGCAAATCATCCCATTTGTACCGTACTTTAATTTCCAGAAATTCTTTGTTCGTTTGTTTGCTTAAATTATTTCTCTCATTTGAAGAAACAATGCAGTCTTACGAAGCGAGGGCCCAAATCTCCCGAGTCACCCTGCTGTGGTTCATTACTTCCACACTAGTTAACAAGGCCAGTAATTTCCCTAAGGTTTAATAGAAAATCCTCTTTCCAGAATGCAGAGAGACAGGACATTTTAACAAACTCACTGTATCCCGGTTATGTCGTAGGTGAGGGATATCCTGAACAAGGCACAGGTCCTCCTATGGGTTAGCATAAAGAGGCAGGTAGCCTAAATGGAGCTTTTTTCATCCCAAATTACTCCCTCAGCTGGAGCAGGGGACCAGGGGGCCCCACGTGCCTTGCTCAGAGCATTAGCTGCAGTTCCACTGGCAGTGGGTTCTTGAAGCATCCCAGTCCTTATCCCAAAATAAAGAAGTAGATGACACTGGAGAGGCAGATCCAAGTGGTACCTGGTGGTGGAAGAGGTGGGCCTATAGCCCATTTAATTAATGATATGGATAGCAGAGCACACGAAATATCTGCCAATAACCTGCCCATAAATTGCCCTTCTCCCTGGCTTTGCCAACCATTTCCACGACCAAATCAGTAGGGAAAAAACCCATAAAAGCTGAAATAAATACTGGGAAAAGCTTGTGAAAAAAAGGCAAATACACAAAACATATGTACACATATATTGGAATTGTAGAATAATTTGGGTTGGAAGGGGCATTTAAACCAAAAAAACAAAAAAAACTGAAATATTTTATATGTACATGTATGTGTGTGTAAAACAGACCAGTAAATCTCTATTGAGATGCACACGCAGGTGAAAAGCTGGCAGCGCTGCCTGCAGTCACGAGGGTATTTACTCCACAACAGCCTCTGCAGCTCCTTAATATTATTTATACAAACAGGATTTGTCAAGCAACAACTACAGATGTTTGCAGTGAGTCTTCCTGCTTATCCGCTGATAATACCGTGTGCCTGGGACAGCTGAACAAATCCTGCCACGTAAATAATAAATACACGTCAGGGCTAATCAGAAAGAGGCGGTGAGGAATCTGGAGATTCCCACAGACTCCCTGCCGCGGGGAAGGAAACAAGAAAATGCCCTGACCTAAGCAGGGGTGAGTCTGGCATACCCACAGATCACAGGGAGATCACAGGAGCTGTTTGCAGATCACTTACGGAGCATGAATAATTCAGGCAGAAGCGGCTGGGAGTATGAGAACAGATAGATGGGAGCTCACTGCCGCTGCTTTGGCAGGTTTTATTTTATCCAGCAAGGCAGGGAAACCACGAGACCCAGCAAAAAAATCCTCTGCCTAGCTTTGCCAGTGTCGTGGCTTCACGACAATCTCGTGATACACGGCATTTTACAGATCCTCAGGTGATGGTGAATGCCATCCCTCTTTCTCCTTGAGGCATTTTTGTGATTATCTGGCTGGACAGGTACGACAAAACAATGCTTATTAAAAAAAAAAATAGCCCTTAGTACCAATCTGCACTCTACTGCATAATTACACAGCTCACAGAATCACAGAATGGTGTGGGTTGGAAGGGCCATGGGCAGGGACACCTTCCACTGTCCCAGGCTGCTCCAAGCCCCATCCAGCCTGGCCTTGGACACTGCCAGGGATCCAGGGGCAGCCACAGCTGCTCTGGGCACCCTGGGCCAGGCCTGCCCACCCTCCCAGCCAGCAATTCCTAATTGCCAATAGCCCAAAATCTGTGCCTGCCCTCTGGCCCTGGGAGCCATTCCCTGGCTGCTGTCCCTGCAGGCCTTGTCCCCAGGCCCTGGGCAGCTCTCCTGGAGCCCCTGCAGAATTTGCCAGGGGCTCTGAGGTGTCCCTGGAGCCTTCTCCTGTGCAGCTGAGCAGCCCCAGCTGTGCCAGGCTGGCTCCAGAGCAGAGGGGCTCCAGCCCTGGCAGCATCTCCGTGGCCTCCTCTGGAGTTCAGCTCTGAAGGGGAAGGATGGCAAAAAGAAAAAACAGAAAAAATAGGGAAAAAAAAAAGAAGGGCTAAGGGATATTCCTTAATCCTTACTCCAAAAGGAAAACATAAGTAGGGTTGCTCATGTTGGGATATATTAATAGTCCACACTGAACACATTACCAAGAGGACTGGAAGCCAGGAAGAAAATAAATTAAAAAAAAAAAATTAAAAGACACATAAGGAAAGGCAGAAGTGGTAAAGACAGATGATAGAAGTTAAACACTGCTTTGCTGCAACCTGCAGAAATCCAAAATTCATCCTGCTGAAAGGACACTGCATTTTGTTTCGTGCCAAAGGGAAGGGCCTTGCTGTCAAGAATTGAGGGGCAGCTGCCCCACACGGGTCAGAAATGGGAACCCAGCTCAGTGACCACCAGTGAGCCTAGGAACACCTCAGCCAAGAGAGCCAGAGGGGACAAGGAGGGATTTGACAGAGAGGACCCTGCCTCAGCAGGATTTCTGAATGTCCCCAACGGCAAGACATGCTCCAGTGCCAGTGATGTGCTCTGGGACTGGGGAATCCTCTGGGAATTCCTGTACTGCACCTACCTGTGCATGGCCCTGCTTCAATTCACCCCTCTGCCCTACTGCCAGCACTGGATTTGGCCCCAGCACTGCAGAGCAAGCTCTTCTCAGCCCAACTGCTGTGCTTGTACACCACGTCACAGTCCCCTCACACAAAAACCTATTTGTTGTAATCACACGGAATGTATCTGATTGAAGACTCACAGCAAAAGACATTCGCCCAAGATCAAAACACAAAAATCCCAGTAAATCTGGCTCTCAGTGTGAACCACGTGAGAAGTATCCAGGCAGCCCCAAGTCAGGAGTGAAACTTGGTCCTACCAGCTAACAAATTTACACCTTAAATTTTCCTTCAACATAAAAATATTGGCTCTCTCCATGCTTTATTCCATTCTTGAACTACTAGAACTTAATATTCTTAATTAAAAACTGAATTTAAACATACTTCAGCACCACTGCCAGTATCATCTTTGGCTTAGAAAGCTCAGTTTGGAAATGCCATCTCTATGGTGTGTCTATGACACAGACTCCAGTGCCCACATCAAGAAAACTTCACTTCAGTCTTTAGCATAAACTGACTATATCTGGTAGGAAACCTGTTTCTAGCCTTTATAGACTGAGCACAGACCGCATCTCTGCATTACCCCAAAATAATTACTTGGCCACACACCTCATTGGATCCTCAGGGCTTTGGGTTCTCCACCCTCGTGTTTACATTCCATGCAGAAAAATTAACTAATTAATATACGTCTGACAGATGTTCTTTGAAAGAGATATCATGCCTTCAAAACACAAGATGATGAAAGGAGCAATCGAGTAGATTAGACTGACCAGAAAAGCAAGGATTGTAGCATGACAGTGGAAAGCACAGCTTTAAGTCTTTCTCTTGATATTTATATGGTTTTATTTGCATATCAAACTATATGCCAATTAGCTGTATATAAATCCATGATGAAATTATGCCGTGCAGCTTCAAAGTGAATGCCATCCCTCTTTCTCCTTGAGGCATTTTTGTGATTATCTGGCTGGACAGGTACGACAAAACAATGCTTATTAAAAAAAAAATAGCCCTTAGTACCAATCTGCACTCTACTGCATAATTACACAGCTCACAGAATCACAGAATGGTGTGGGTTGGAAGGGCCATGGGCAGGGACACCTCCCACTGTCCCAGGTTGCTCCAAGCCCCATCCAGCCTGGCCTTGGGCACTGCCAGGGATCCAGGGGCAGCCACAGCTGCTCTGGGCACCCTGGGCCAGGGCCTGCCCTCCCTCCCAGCCAGCAATTCCTAATTGCCAATAGCCCAAAATCTGTGCCTGCCCTCTGGCCCTGGGAGCCATTCCCTGGCTGCTGTCCCTGCAGGCCTTGTCCCCAGGCCCTGGGCAGCTCTCCTGAGCCCCTGCAGGTGCCCCTGCCAGGGGCTCTGAGGTGTCCCTGGAGCCTTCTCCTGTGCAGCTGAGCAGCCCCAGCTGTGCCAGGCTGGCTCCAGAGCAGAGGGGCTCCAGCCCTGGCAGCATCTCCGTGGCCTCCTCTGGAGTTCAGCTCTGAAGGGAAGGATGGCAAAAAAAAAAACAGAAAAAAATAGGGAAAAAAAAAAGGGCTAAGGGATATTCCTTAATCCTTACTCCAAAAGGAAAACATAAGTAGGGTTGCTCATGTTGGGATATATTAATAGTCCACACTGAACACATTACCAAGAGGACTGGAAGCCAGGAAGAAAATAAATTAAAAAAAAAAAAAAATAAAAGACACATAAGGAAAGGCAGAAGTGGTAAAGACAGATGATAGAAGTTAAACACTGCTTTGCTGCAACCTGCAGAAATCCAAAATTCATCCTGCTGAAAGGACACTGCATTTTGTTTCGTGCCAAAGGAAGGGCCTTGCTGTCAAGAATTGAGGGGCAGCTGCCCCACACGGGTCAGAAATGGGAACCCAGCTCAGTGACCACCAGTGAGCCTAGGAACACCTCAGCCAAGAGAGCCAGAGGGGACAAGGAGGGATTTGACAGAGAGGACCCTGCCTCAGCAGGATTTCTGAATGTCCCCAACGGCAAGACATGCTCCAGTGCCAGTGATGTGCTCTGGGACTGGGGAATCCTCTGGGAATTCCTGTACTGCACCTACCTGTGCATGGCCCTGCTTCAATTCACCCCTCTGCCCTACTGCCAGCACTGGATTTGGCCCCAGCACTGCAGAGCAAGCTCTTCTCCAGCCCAACTGCTGTGCTTGTACACCACGTCACAGTCCCCTCACACAAAAACCTATTTGTTGTAATCACACGGAATGTATCTGATTGAAGACTCACAGCAAAAGACATTCGCCCAAGATCAAAACACAAAAATCCCAGTAAATCTGGCTCTCAGTGTGAACCACGTGAGAAGTATCCAGGCAGCCCCAAGTCAGGAGTGAAACTTGGTCCTACCAGCTAACAAATTTACACCTTAAATTTTCCTTCAACATAAAAATATTGGCTCTCTCCATGCTTTATTCCATTCTTGAACTACTAGAACTTAATATTCTTAATTAAAAACTGAATTTAAACATACTTCAGCACCACTGCCAGTATCATCTTTGGCTTAGAAAGCTCAGTTTGGAAATGCCATCTCTATGGTGTGTCTATGACACAGACTCCAGTGCCCACATCAAGAAAAAAAAACTCACTTCAGTCTTTAGCATAAACTGACTATATCTGGTAGGAAACCTGTTTCTAGCCTTTATAGACTGAGCACAGGCCGCATCTCTGCATTACCCCAAAATAATTACTTGGCCACACACCTCATTGGATCCTCAGGGCTTTGGGTTCTCCACCCTCGTGTTTACATTCCATGCAGAAAAATTAACTAATTAATATACGTCTGACAGATGTTCTTTGAAAGAGATATCATGCCTTCAAAACACAAGATGATGAAAGGAGCAATCGAGTAGATTAGACTGACCAGAAAAGCAAGGATTGTAGCATGACAGTGGAAAGCACAGCTTTAAGTCTTTCTCTTGATATTTATATGGTTTTATTTGCATATCAAACTATATGCCAATTAGCTGTATATAAATCCATGATGAAATTATGCCGTGCAGCTCTCCAAAGTGAAGAAAAGCCAGGGCTGGGCTGCATAATCACCCTTAACTCTGGCCCTGCAGGTGTTCCCACTCCAGCTCACTCCTAATGACCGTGTACTCCCAGTAACACAACCGTACAACGGGAATCTCCTGCAATCACACACATCTATATGCAACATTTCCATGCATTGTAGGCTGCTTTGTGTATTCTTTCATTCTTCTCCAGCCAGTTACTCCTGGAGAAAAGAAGTCTGAGAGGAGACAAGGCCTTCTCTCTCCCCACAGGTCCCTGGTAAGAGGGCGCAGCCAGGCTGGGAATGGGCTCTGCTCCCAAAGAACAAGGGTCAGGATGAGAAGGAAAGGCCTCCAATTGCACCAGGGCAGGTTTACATGGGATATTGGGGAAAATTTCTTAGTGAAAAGTGTTGCCCAGACCTGACACAGGCTGCTCATGGCAGTGGTGGAGTCCCCATCCCTGGAGGGGTTTTAAAGCTGTGTCGAGACACGGGTTAGGGATGGCCTTAGCACAGCTGAGGGAATGGCTGGACTCAAAGATCTTTTTCCCATTGTAAAGGACTCTGGTTCCATGATCTGCCTGCTGCCCCTTGTCTCAGACTGCGGGGCAGGTTTTGCCTCTGTGGAGGCTTTGTGTAACCCTGTAGGAAAGCGGGGATCCTGCCTGAAGAGCTGCAGGCAACCCTGGATGGAAACAATGCCAGAGATGTATGTTCTTGTTTTAAATATCAACTGGAACGTGGGGGTGCAACAGCCGGGTCCTGGAGCACCACTTAGCCAATTGTGCTCTGGAAGGGGCGTGCACTTGCAGTCAAACTGGCTGCCTTAACGAGGCCTTTGTGCTCTGCCAGCTATCTGCAGAAGGCATCATGCAAAGCTGGAGCCTGCGGGCCCATCTGCAGTCACAGCTCACACCAGCTCCAGCCAGCACTGCCTGTAAATCAGGCCATCCACCCTGCCCATGCAGGCAGGGAAAGGCCTGGGGAGAAGGGATTTTGGACACCTTGTCCAGACTAACCTTGGACACTTGCAGGGATGGGACACCTGCCACTTCTCTGGGCAGCCTGTGCCAGGGCCTCACCATCCTCACAGTAAAAAATTTCTTCCTTACGTCTAGTCTGAATCTCCCCTTCTTCAGTTTAAAACCATCACCCTTTGTTCTATCTACTAAAAACGCTTTTTTTTCCCCTTGTAAACCTCCTGTAAGTATTGAAAGGCCACAATAAGATCCCTGGAGAGACCTTGGAGCCTTCTCTTGTCCAGGCTGAACAATCCCAGCTCTCCCAGACTGTCTGCACAGGAGAGGTGCTCCAGCCCTATCAATGAGCCTGCATTGATTGGGACCATATTTTTGGGCTCAACTGCAGTAGCAAGTTTGACTAATTTGAGTGACCAGGCACATATTCAGACATAAAACATTAATATGGGAGCAAATCAAAAGCAGTCTGGCTGTGCTCCCGCTTTGAATTCATTAGATACATTGAAAAAGAAAAAAGGATAAAAAAAAATAATCATAAAAAAGTTTTTATCTTTTCTAGAACGTATGAAAAGGTATAAATTCCTGACTGACTGCAGCACCTGGGCTGGCTGTGCTGGTAATTGGAACCAGCGTGCTTCGCTTCCCGGGCCCCATTCACAAGGGAGAGAAGGAAACATTCAATTTTTCAATAGGAAATTTCATTGCTGGAAAACAATCCACCTTCCTTGATTCCAAGGAAGAGCCCAAGGGCAAGTTTCTCTCCTCGACCACAGCTTCAGCTTTACTGCCAGCCCTGGCCAGAGCTGAGTGCTCACGCCACCCCAAGCCCATGAGACTGCCTTCAACACTTACAGCTCTTTTTGGGATTTTTTTCCTCCTTCTAACACATTGTTTTCCTTTTCCTTTGGGATTGCTCAGAGGTCCAGTTTGCAACTTTTCTTCCCACAACCAAATGGGCTAAAACAAGCCTGGATTTTGTCATGACAGTTTTTCTTAGATTTTTAGCTTTTCACCCAACTGCAGATCTGGGACTTCATGGAAAGCACCCAGGTGTAGCTGTGGGCCATGCTAACATCAAGGGGATATTTGTGGGACATTTGGGAGGCAGGGCACACTTTAAGTGGGTTTTTTCAACGAGCCTAGGACCCCCAAGCCATGTGGGACTGAGCAAAAATCATGTCACACCAACAGCTTTTCTTTAATAGCATTTTTGAACTCGTTTTTCATTCCTAAAGCTGCTGTCTTAGCACAGAGTGGAATAAGGCTTCGAGGCCACAAAAACCCATCAGCCACTCCAGCAGGACTCAAGAAAGCCAAGCAGCAGGCAAAGGGTCTGAGCAGAGTGGTGGCAGATTAAGTGTAGCACCAGTCAACATAAAACCAATGCAAAAAAAGAAAACACCCCTGACAATGGTCCCTGTAAGAATTAAGTTTCAGGATAAATAGAAGAAACCATCCTGTGCTTCTGCATGCACAGCTCAAATTTAAAAATCCAAGTTACTTCTCCTTGCAACATTTAGTTGGAAACTTCTTTTTCTCCTCATTATTTATGTTCCCACAATAATAGCTAGTTCATGCACTTAAAGAAAAGCTGAATTATTACTCTCTTTCACCCGCTTTCTGAGCCCTCCATCTTTGTACCTTTCACATCCTGGAGCCAGAGGGCTGAGCAAGAAATATATGACAGGCAGTGCATGGAGGAGCTCCTCAAAACCACACCAAGCTCCATCTTCACACCTTTACTCTCCCTAAAATCTCTGGAAGAAGGGTGTCACAGAGCCATTCTTGACCAATGAAGACAAACAGCCTTCTAATCCCCAGTGCAGCACTGTTAGGGCACTTTTAGCTGTAATCTGGGCACTTTTAGGTGCCTTGAGATGATCCCTTAACAAGGGGAATTTGTGAAACAGAAATTTTGAAGCGGATTTTTGAATCAGACTGGGAGGGCAGACCTGGAGCAAGAACTGATGGCAGAAGGGGCAGGAGATGGGCATGGCTGAGGGCAGCAGCACAAGTAAGATAAGGAAAACTTAGCACAAAATCCATATGGAATCACATGGAATGCTGGATGTTTTGAGACATTCCATGCAATGGAGGCACTTGCTGCTCCTCCACTTCAGTAAAAGATGAGAAGTAAGAAACCAGGGTGAAGTTTCCTCAGTCTATGCTGAGTTATGCATGGGGTGCCTTACACAGCCCCAAGGAAGAGATAAAGTCTGCAGCATCCAAGTACTGAAAGAGCCCTCAAGAAGCCTCCTGGCTCACCCCCAGCCCCAAGCAGGCATCCCTCAGGACATGTAAGAAATGTCTGTGTAGTTCAGATGGATGTAGTTCAGATGGATCCACAGCATTGACTGGACCCTGCTGTTTTGCCCTTCACCTCTTCTTTAGTGGACCTGGTATCAGTGTAAAACCTTTCACTGACCTACCAACGCCTAAAAAAGCCAAGAAAATCTGGCAACACTCACCTCTGCTGGATTTCATCCTGACCATGACATACAAGGCTTGGACCCTCCTGCTGGATGCAGACTCCGAGTCCTAACCCAGACCTGACCACCAGATCTCACTGTTCTCATTCAGCTCCAAGGATCACTCTAAACCCCAACAACTTCTGGGGCAAGTTAAATGCATCTATTTTTGTAAGCCAGGATCACTTTTGTTGAGCTGCCACTGAAGCTTTTCTTAGAAGTCATTAACCATGATGGGCAAAACACAATTCCAACTCGCTCCTCTCCTGCCTCTTCAAAGGGAGGATGGCAGCACTCGAGCCACTGCCTCACTGATTGTCCTACTGTTCCACAAAGTGGTTCCTCTCCAGCAAATTGAACACTGAGAGCCATCACAGAGCCCCAGACAAAGGGCCCAGTGACTGTTTCTGGGATTATTAGAGGGAAGCAGAAAGAAGCCTATTACAGGGTCTTTGTGGC
Source organism: Emberiza elegans (assembly GCA_024865655.1). NCBI lineage: Eukaryota > Metazoa > Chordata > Aves > Passeriformes > Fringillidae > Emberiza > Emberiza elegans. The sequence continues at coordinate 1,244,833 of JALJVW010003588.1, read as the reverse complement.
ACTTAATGTTGACAGCTGAAAATAATGGATAGGACAAAACAGAGCAAAGATGATTTAAATTAGGCAACTCCTGGGAAATGGTGCTCACCGCAGGCTTCCAAAGGAAAACCTCCTTTTCTAAGCACTGCTAGACCCCAAGTGGGTGTGCATTGCCCCTCTGCAGCCCATACACACACACAGACACAGCCCCTTTCAGGTGCTCTGCAGAGCTTTTGCTCAGTTTGCCAGTGGCCACTGCACCCTACCCATCAGGGGATGGAAAAGGTTTACAAAAGAGCAGCGTCAGCCACAGCTCATCATCTTCAGCAGAAACAGCCTTTAATTCCTACCCACCGCCACAGGTTCAGGGACCTGTGAGGAGGGATTTGCACATCCACGCTCCAGCAATCGTTACACAGCTCCTGCAAAACCACCTGGAGGACAGGAAATTCACTCCCGCTCCAGGGGTTTGATGCAGATGGAATGACAAAGGCTCTGACAAAGCTCTAGTGCCACCTCACGCCAGTCCCAGCTCCGTGGGACCCATGTGGGGCTCACTGTAAGTAACAGGCACCTGCCACCTATACACATCACCTCTCTCCCTCTCCAGAGGGCAGCAATCAGAGAACCACAGAATCATCTCGGTTGAAAAAGAGCTCCAAGACCATCAAGTCCAAGCTGTGCCTGATTCCCACATTGTCACCAGCCCAGAGCACTGAGTGTCCTGTCCAGGCCTTCCTTGGACATCTCCAGGGATGGGGACTCCAACACCTCCCTGGGAAGCCTCTTCCAAATTTTTAACCACCTCCTGTGTGAGAAAATTCCTCATGTCCAACCTGAACATTGCCTGGTGCAGCCTATGTCCTCCCCTCCTGTCCCTGTTCCCTGGGAGCACAGCCCGACCCCCCCGGCTGTCCCCTCCTGTCAGGAGCTGTGCAGAGCCACAAGGGCCCCCCTGAGCCTCCTTTGCTCCAGGCTGAGTCCCCCCAGCTCCTTCAGCCACAGGACTTTCCCTCAACGCCCAAGCCATTCTCAGTTTGGACAAGAAAGCACAGGAGGGGTGGAGAAACACACATGTTGCACATGGTGAAATTTGCTGGCTGCCTGGGCTCTATAGATTTGTTTATGCTGTGGCAGCAATCTGTCTTTCCAGGCAGAGCATTTGGGTTTTATGACCTGAAACACCACCCAAAGCAGCTCCTGAACACCCCAGGATGCAGCCCAGCCAACCCTGCCCTCATCCTGCAGTGGACAGAAGACTGTTGGAAATGGGTCCCTGTGCAAGGAGCCACCTTCACAGTGATGGGGTTTCACACCTTTCTTGTACCCATGGGTGTAAACCAGGAGATACAAGGCTGCTGTCCTGTTTGGGCACCCCAGCAGCAACTGGAAGGTGACAGTGGGACTGATCCTGGCAACAAACACCCCTGAGACCCAAAGGGAGGAGCCTTCAAAAGTGCTCCTGGGGGTTCCACAGCACCAGCCCTCTGCTGGGATGCTCTGGGGTCTCCCAGATGCTGCAAAAGCTGACACTGCAGTGCAAGGGGCAGAGAGTTCTGGCATGTGGGGGTAAGGGCTGTGGACAGTCAGAGCTGGGAATGTTGCTCTGGATTTGTGCAGCACCTGGATCCTGCAGCAGCACCAGCATGTGGTAGTGGTTGTGACAGAGGTGGAGTAGGAGGAAGGAGAGAAGGAAGCAGGGGAAAGAATGAGAGAAAGGCAGGAGAAGGAGAGGATGGAGGGGAAGGAAAGAGGGGAGGAAAGAAGGGAAAAGAAGGAAAAGGTGGAGAGGAAGGAAGGGGTGGAGGAGGCAGAAAGCAGAAGATGAGAAGGAAAAAAAGGAGAGGAGGAGAAGGAAAGGAAGCACCAAAGCAGAGGAAGCAGAGGAGGATGAGGAGAAGGAGAGGAAGATGAAGGGGAGGAAGAGAAGGAAGGAATCAGTCTTTGAATTCATTGTGGAGCAATGCCTAAATCCATCTGACACAAAATGAGGCCACAGCACTGCTTTCCCCCCGGACAGTCCAAAGCAGCTCACCTCCTGTCTCCTGCTTGGCACAGACATCCAGCATGGAAAACCCCGGAGAGGAGAAGCACGGGCACGTTGGGCAGAGAGAGGCTGCAGAAACTCCGACCGGACGCTCTCCAACTGCAATGTGCCCGGCAGCACGGGAGGGAAAAAGCTACCTGACCCCACGGACATGCCAGTCTCTTCCTTTCAATCCCTTTTGTGAAAAAGGTGACTCAGGAAAATCGGAAAGGAAGCCAGGGGTGGTGTGAAAGTGGAACAAGACACCGTCTGTTCTCAAGCCTCGCAGCTGGAAAGGGCATAACCTGCCCTTGGCGTGGCTGCAGGGGACACTGGGCCCAGAGAGGACTTGTAGGAGAGGACCAAGCTGAGTATTCCTGTGCTGGGATTCACCCAGCACACACAGGCACCCCATCACTGAGCTGGGGCAACAGAGGCTTCCCCTGCTCCCAGCCCTGCCCATGAACCCCCATGCAACACCACATCTGGAAATATCTGCTTAGGGTATTCACTCTACACTGCCCAAAAAGACCAGCCACAGGTCAAGATGTGGGCCTGAACCACCTCTGGAAGGCATATCATATGGTGAATATGCTTGTGATACTGTAGTGGGAAATTATTATTTGCAATCCTCATCTATTTATTAGTATTACATCTATTTCTTATAGCATCACAGTCCTCACTGTGCATTTGGAGTCATACTTCAGAGCTGGTGTTCATGAAGCTCAGGTGGAAAGGTGAGCAAGCCCTCAGTTCAACCTGTGCTCCACTGGAAAGAATGAATGGGAAAGAGCAGAGAAAATAAGATAAATAAAAAATAGGAAGCAAAATAAAGGGAAAATTGAAAAAAAAAAAAAGGATAGAAATAGAGAGAAAGAGAGGAAAGAGGGAAAGAAAGAGGGAGAGAAAGAGAGAAAGAAAGAAAGAGAGAAAAAGAGAAAAAGAAAAGAGGGAGAGAAAGAGAGAGAGAGAGAAAGAGAGAGAAGAGAGAAAGAAAGAAAAAAAAAAAGAAAGAAAAAGAGAAAGAAAGAAAAAAAGAAAGAAAGAAAAAAAAGAAAGAAAGAAAGAGAGAGAAAGATGAAAGAAAGACGAAAGAAAGAAAGACGAAAGAAAGACGAAAGAAAGAAAGACAAAAGAAAGAAAAAGGAAGAAAGAAAGGAAGAAAGAAAGGAAAAGAAAAGAAAGAAAGAAAGAAAGAAAGAAAGAAAGAAAGGAAGAAAAGAAAGAAAGAAAAGGAAGGAAAAGAAAAGAAAGAAAAGAAAAGAAAGGAAGGAAGAAAAGAAAGGAAAAGAAAGAAAGAAAGAAAGAAAGAAAGAAAGAAAGAAAGAAAGAAAGAAAGAAAGAAAGAAAGAAAGAAAGAAAGAAAGAAAGAAAGAAAGAAAGAAAGAAAGAAAGAAAGAAAGAAAGAAAGAAAGAAAACAAAAAGTGGGAAGGAAAGGGGGAAGAGGGAAAGGAAAGGGAGACAAGAAAAGGGGAAAAGAAAATGTGGGAAAGGAACAGGGGAAAAGAAAAGGATGAGAAAACAAAGAGGGAAAGAGAAAGGGAGAGCAAAAAGTAAACAAAAAAGGGTGAGGTTAAGAAAAGAAAAAAAACTTTAAAAAGAAAGTCAGCAAGCAAGAAAACCTAGAGAATCGATACTTTCCCAACACTAAAAGAACAACCTCAAGTCACTTTTTTTAAAAGTCCGAGCCCTTCCTAATAAGATGCCCAACAGGCTGTGAATTATCCAGCCATAAAACTTCCACTTGCATGTGACATTTGCTGGTAGGAATAAATCAGGACGAAGAAAAGAGGAGCCACTTTGGAGTTCAATGAGTATTATCCTAATTCTAAACGTATTAGCAGTGGTCTGAAAGCAGGACATTGTCGTCCAGACAGACGGACAATGTTCATAACCAATGGTAATTTGTAGGACGCATAATTTGCTACTACCAAAATAGCACAGCATGTGGGGTTTTTTGCCCTTTTTAGTCTATAGCTGTGTCGTTTCTTTTGGCTTGTTGAAAGAAATCTGCTCGGCACACGCGGAGCAAGAGCTCAGACCTTCAGCAGCTCATAGAAAACAGGTGGCCAGGCATCGGGGGAAATACAGCCTTTTGGAAAAAGCTAATAAAATAAGCAGATGATTATAGAAAATGGAGATGAAACTGGCTTCTCTTTCCCAAACAGAAAGTCAGGAAAAAATAAGTTTAGGCTGAACAAATGCTGACTGAAAACACACCCTTCCACCACCTCTCTGAGTTTTAATAACACCAACAGAGCTTTCACCTAAAATTAAAACAAAAAAATTTAGGAAAATAATAATCATCCCCTCAGGGCTGACCATCCCCAAGCCACAAAGCTCAGCTTCCCCGGGCTAACCTGGCTGTTGGCTTAGCCCCAAGCAGGCTGGGGGCTCAGGAAAGTCAGGTTAAAACAGTAGATTGCTGCCTTAAGACTTCATCCCTGCCATCCTCATCTCCCCATCGGACAACAGCACGCAGCACTTACATGAAAGTTGAAATTTGGTCAAGTCTCAATCCTTTAACTTTCCACGGGGAGGGTGTTAGGAGGGATCTCTCCTGCACGCTCCAGGACCACTCGCTTAAAACTGTTGGTTATTTCATGGTGGAGATTCACCCAAAAAAATAAAAAAAAATAAAAGAGAAGGGAAAAAAATAAAGCAAAAACCCACCCCAGAAAAATAAATGCCTGTATCCTAACAGAACAGCAGGGTGGAGCCAGCACACCCTTATATTTAGCTGCAGGCAAAGCCTTAAAGTTGTAGTGCATTTATTTTCCTTCAAGCACATCCACGTACAAGATAAAAAACTCCCCAAACTCCTGCTATTTGCCCCATTCTGTCTTTCACGGGGCACACTGGGATTGTCTTCCCTGTTTTATTTTTATTTTCTGAACTCGGGAGCCTTGGGATGTATCAGACATTTCAACAAGCTCAGCTGAAGTTACCTCAAGCTCAAGTAAGTGCAGTTTCCCACAACCCTGGGAAAATAAATTACCAATTTATATTTTTTCCTTACAGTGGAAAAAGGTAGTTACCAGGCATAAATCAGACCTCATATTTAGAAAATGCTCCACGGGCTGAGCAAAGGCTGCGAGTCCATCCCATCCCTACCTGCTCCAGCAGAGCAAGCCTGGGTGGCAGCCAAGGTCAAAGCCCATCTGCAGAGGGCACGATTTGCCGGGACATCCAACACAAACAGACACGGGGGAAGAAGGGAAAAAAGCCGGGATCTGCTCCCAAGCCCTGCCGAGGCCACATCCAGTCCCGCCTGGCCCCGCGGCTCCCTTTCATAGCCTGCCAGCCCCCCGGGCAATCCGGCAGATGCCGTGTGTGGAGCTGCAGCCTCCTCTGCCAAGGCTGGGGGACGGCACAGGGCTCGGCCAGCTCGTAAAAAAAAAAAAAAAATAAAATAAAAAAAATGAGCATCTGCACTTTGCCACTGGCACAGCTGCACCGTGACAGCAGGGCCTGGAGACGGGGCTGTGTGCGCTGGGGGAAAGGGAAATGAGCCCATCTCGCTACCGCAGGAGCTGCCACCGACCTGCCAGGGAGCCTTCCTCCAGCTCCAGGGAATGAGCTGAGAGGGCTGAATAGGAAATTTCATCCTTCTCAGCATTTTCCTGTAAACTGTCCAGCAAAGCTGAACGCAGAGGAGCATCTGAAAACCCTCAAGAGTAGAAATCAGTCATTTGCTTTCCAAGCAAGTGCCTACAGAACTTGTTTGGAGAGTCATCTCCTCATTTTCTCTTTATTCCATCAGAAGGGCTGTTCCCCCCAGCAATCCTAGCCTCTGAGGGGAGGACAACCCACAGCCCACTCCATGAGGGTCCACACAATCCAAATGGGAGCCACCACTGGGTCTTGCCTTGGACTAAAAGATGAAAGCATCCACCAAGCCCATGCTCTCCCATGAAATCCTGCCTCCACTTCCAGCAGTGCTCCCTGTCACTATTGACCCCAGAGCCTGTTTTTATCATGTATCTTAAGAAAATTTGGAAAATATTTCTCCTCAGGCACTCTGTGAGCAGGAACTGCTCCCACCCCTCTCCTGGGGGACAGGGAGGTGCCCCTGAATAAAGGCAAGATGCTGTTGTGGCTTTGCCCCCAGCTGCAACAATCCCTTCATGAGATGAGCAGGTAGGAGTGAAAAGCCATTTTTCCTATCCATCTGACATTTCAAACTGAGAGGCCATCTGGGATCTTTTCTCCTCCTGCACTCTGTAACAGGAGCTGACATTTATCCAGTGGCAAAGAAGGAGCATCACCATGGACTTAAGGGGATCAGATCAGCCTTTGGAATTCTGCTGCCCAACCCATCCTCAGGAACAAGCTGCCCAGAGAAATGGTTCACATCCCACCCTGGGAACACTCAATAGAAAACAGAAATAGAAAATCATGGAATGGTTTGGGTTAGGAGGGACCATAAGATGATCCAGTCCAATCCCCTTCCATAGGCAGGGGTACCTTCCACTATCCCAGGTTGCTCTAAGCCCCATCCAACCTAGCCCTGGATGCTTCCAGGGATCCAGGGGCAGCCAAGGCTGCTCTGGAGAACCCAGAACAATGAGCTTTTTCACCAGGTCACAGTGACAGACAGGACATGGCCTGTGAGGCAGCCACACCAGATGTGATTAGAAGTTGGTAATTAACTCATGATGCACAGAGCAGAGCAGCTTTTCTCACTGCACAGCCCAGCTCTGGAGGGACACCCTGAGGAAAAAACCTTACTCTGTCAATGTACAGGCATTTGGAGACAGCCCAACAGCAGATCTCTTGACTGAAAAGGACATTTTTGTTTGTTTGTTTTGAACCACTGGTTGCCAGTGCAGGACCTCACACTGGGCATCTGTCCTACCATACAATTTGCATGACAGATGCTCTTTCCTCTTTCTAATTGTTGAAACAAAGTGGGCACTGAATGAGGGCCTTTGAGGCTGGAAGGGGCTTCAAATACAGTCAGTGTCCAGCTAATTCTGCAGGGCAGTGTCTCCAGCTTCCTCCACCCCCTCCCTATTTATGTTACAGCCATCCAGAACCATTTTTGCTGACTGTGTCCTTGCCCTCCCTCTGCCCTCTGCAGAATTTCATTAATCCCACTTTGCTGGCTATGGTGGGGACAAACATTCTCTTATTTTTATTTAATTCCTCCCCTCTCTCCCTCTGGCTTCAAAACACCTTCAGGGATCTGCCCCAGGTATCCACACATAACATCCCTGAGCATGACCCAGGGAGGGGCAACATTTTGGGGCCAAATGCTTCTGCTAGATCCTAAATCCTGGTACCAAACCAGCACCGTTGGAGCACATTGAGCATTTGGCACCTGACTGGTGAGGACCAGGAGCCCAGCCTAGGACCAGCTGGATCTCACCATCTTCACCACAGTGCAAACCTCCTCTAGGGAAGATTCAGCCCTTGAAGGCAGCAGGGTTAGGAGCCAGAGCTGCCAAAACAGAGTTCAAGTCCTGCAGTCACACTGGGGTGAGTCAGTTATCGAGGAAAGCTGGGGACAGATCTCAGCACCCTCCTCATGCAGCACTACCCTGCTCTGCACAGCACTGGCAAGATGGCTTTCCCCAGCACATGAGCCCTGGGGTGGTGCCTAAATGCTCCAAAGTACCAGCAGGAATGGCTGTGAGGAAGCCACCCAGGCTCCAGCTGCCTCCTCTCCCCACACAATCCACCATCAGCAGAGACACGCTCCAAGGAGTTCGTCAAAAAGGGAATTGGAAAGAATAACATGCTCAACTCTTATTTACCTGGGTGGGAGTTCGGCACTTCATGCCATCAGTCCTCTCAGAAATTCCAGCTTAACTGCTACAATGAAAAGGAAATATTTTTCTACACTGGGGTTATTAGATGTTGCCATAGTGGCATGCGTGGGTGTGCACTTCGATATTAGCTAAAGGCCCAGATCTGCAAAGATGCACATAAATCACTTGACTCCCATGAAAACAGCAAGAACAGTCATAAAATGACCCGAGTGCAGAGACCAGATCCACCCAGACAACTTCAGTGTGTGCTGCCGAGGCGTAAAAGAGGGAGAGAGAAAAAGAAAAGACGTGTAAAATTTTTATTTCACCTCATGATGTTCCTGAAAGTATGTTTTTCTGTGCTGATGCAACACTTATTAAACTCTCCTTGACTCCTCACAGCTGTGATGGAGGGATGTGGATGCTGGTTGGGGCTCCCCACGCTCAGCCTGGTGTCCCTGTCTCCCCTCAGGGCAACAGCAGGGATCTGACCACTCACTCCAACAACTGGGATGCCTTTCCCAGCCCCTTCTCTCTCCTCTGCCCCTTCTCTCACCCTCTCAAATAGCTGCAAAACAAATCAGCAAGTGATGTGCAAGCGAAGAGGTGGGGCTGGTCATGGAGACCAGGGGTTTAATAGTAAGGTGGGAGGCACAAACACATCTTTTCATGGGATGGGGTGGCTGGGGAGGAGGGAAGAGGCTTTGCTGAGAGATCTGAAGGCTGCCCACCCCTCACCTTCCACCCTTGGGCTCTGTCACTGCAACCTGGTCTAGTGGGAGGTGGCCCTACCCATGGCAGGGGCATGGAACTAGGTGATCCTTAAGATCCCTTCCAACACAAACTATTGTAGGATTCTAGGATGGCTGGAGAAAACATGGGGAACTGCTGTAGGGAGGAAGTTCCTGACCCTCTCTGTGCCGCTGCCCAAGTTCCATGTCAGCCCTGGGGACCTGTGGCTCAGCCCAGGTGTCCCACAGCACTCAGGGGTCTGCAGGCTCACAGACAAACTCCCACCCACCAGCACTTGCACACGGGCTCCGTGCCAGCCACACGGCACACTGCAAGATTGCCACCAGCACGTGGTATCTCATTTGGCACAAAATCCCTCCACATAAAGCAAATGTGTTAAAAAAAAAAAAGATTTGAACCACAGCATCCCAGGCCAGCTCCCTGCTGCAGCTGCTCTGGCACCAACAGCCCTCACAATAAAAGCTTCTGAGTCCTGGTTTCATATTTTTCCTGAAGTGATGCTGGCTTATCTACTCCCTCCCACCCTACAAAGCTACACCTTATACACATTCCCTCCATGCTCCTCCATGTGCTCTTTATGCAGGAACAATTAAGCTCTGCTCAACTTTTCCATTAACCCAAGCAGCCCTTAGTCATGTCTAACAAACTCACAAGTTGCTGTGCTTTTTAATTGGCTCCAAGACTCTTGTCTGCCCTCTCAGACACATGCAAAAGGTCCAGTCCCTCAGTGCCTCTCAGAGAGGCTGCTCCCTGTCCCTGCTCTGCGGAAGCTGGATGACTACATGAGATGCCAGACAGCTCGGAATTAGGTCCAGGATTTATCCCAGGAGTGTCTGGCTGCATAGAGATTGCAGGCACCCTCAGGATTAATTTGTTTAAAAGCATCCACCCATCTGCAGCTGGGTGGCAACCGCGTGGCGTGGCTCTGCCATCACTGGTGTGTCTCGTATCACTGCAGATGTTTCCTCACTCAAGTCATTAGGGTCTCTGGCAAGATATTTTTTCAGAAGAAATCTAGGCACTTCAAATTATTCCTAGTCCTCCAACAAGCCTGACCCTTGCCCACTTCACGGTTCAAGAATTACTGATGGGACAGAGAAAGAGCCAGGGCTCAGATCTGTTTCCATGAGAAGCCAGATGAAAAATGTTACATGCAAACATGGCTTCAATCAATTAATTGATCATGCAATCAGTGCAAACATGGAAAAGTATGGTGCTAGCAGGCATTGGGAGATTTAGAACTGTAGAAACAGAGAATTGTCTGGGTTGGAAGGAACCTTAAAGGTACCAACCCCCCTGCCACCCCTTAGTCCATTACCTTTGTCACTTAAGGCACGAAAATAATCATCAGGGGAAAAGTTAATCAAGACCAATCAAGGCAAAGTCACCAAACTGAGCTCCCTGAAGCATCTGGTAACAGGCAGAAGTGCTCACCCATTATTTTACTGTCTCAGGCTACCTGCAGACTCAGGGAGGTGCTGCTACGCTTGGATTCATGGAGATAATTTTTGCAGTCACAGTCGTTAGGGATTCATTTAGAGCTTGCCTTTGTAAACCAGAGAGCTTAATAAAAAAAATGCATGCAAGTGTCTGCACCTACAATTTTCAGTACATCACCTGCCCAGGGCATCATCTCCACTCTAGTTTCAAAGGGAGGCATGATGATAGGAATATATGAAGCTCATAAAGTCTGCATGAAAACAAGGGACCTCATCAAGTGAGAGCGACTAAGTGACACCACTGCATGGAAAGCTGCAATGGGAGCCTGACACCTGACAATTACAGGCAGGAATCCCCTCCTGAGAGCTGCTACCAGCCCTAAGCTCCATCCCAGCACCCTGCCCAGTATGTCCCACATGGTATGAATCACCAGGCCAGAGCTTCAAAGGATTTGCTCCTTCAAGCACTGAACCCCATGTCCATGAGGATGCTTTACAGGAGGTTGCCCCATTCTCATCCTCAGCCAGTAGAGCACAATCCAGCCCTTCATTAATGACCTGAGGCTGCATGGGAAACATCGGGGCATGAACTAGAACAAAGTCAGGAGGAGATGGCAAAAGAGAGGTGACCAGCAGGTGTTGCACCACACAACCTGCCGAAACACATCTGGAACAAAGAGATTCAAAACCCTGAATCTTTCCCCGCTTCCTCTGCCTTATCCCACTCTGATCCTCTCTCCCTTGGTCTCTCTCCAGTCTGCAGCATGTGGTGACTGTAATTATGGTTCACCTCACTGCTGCACAGCCACACCACCTCCAGGTACTTAACTTCTTTTAATCTTGCTTCATGTTTCAGTCCCTACAGCCCACTCGTGATGTCTGCTACTCTTCTTCCAACACCCTCAATTCATCAATAGCCATGTCAGGCTTTGACCTCCAATTTTCTAACTGCTCAGTTAAACCACTCTGCCACTGGCCCCGCTCCTGCCTTTGTTAAAAACAAGGGGGGAGCCTCATTTGCTTTCTTATTTGATCATCACTTCACTTCTGTGGTGTGCACTCTGTTTCCCCGTCTTGAAAACCCATCAACCAGCCCCGTTCCAGACTGGTGCTGGGGCTGTTGTTACCTTTAATGAGAGGAAATTATGGTTAATGCCTAATTTTAATTTTTCCCTCTCCTTTAATTTTTTTTCAATAGCTTTCCCAGAAAAAGCAGCTTTGGCAGAGTGCTGCCACCTGAATGCTAATGAACGCCGAAGGGACCCGACGTGTCTGCCTCCCTGCCAGACATCAAATTGATTTTCAAATTGCTTTGATGACATAAGGTGGTTTCACAGTTTGGACCTGTGTGATTACCTGAGCATTTATCTCAGTGGGCTCTTCCACTTACCTGCTTTAAAATAACCCAGGCTGCTGGATTGGACCTTTGTGATGGAGGTTATCGCCCCTCAGGCTGCAGCCAGATCACGGGAGCCTGGTCTGAATTTGGATAATTTGGATATGCCTGAGCCCCAGCAAATGAGTGTGGAGGCCAGTTTGCAGCTGAGCATCAACTAAATCTTTAGCCTTCCACTTCTGGAGGACAAAGAAGACCCCAAAGAAGGTGGCTGTCCCATCACTGGAAACATTCAGGTCCTGGTGGGATGGGGCTCTGAGCATCCTTGTCTAATGGAAAATATTCCTGCCCATTACAAACAGACTAGATGGCCTTCACAAACCAAACCATTTTATGATTCCAAGGTATTAATTTGGTTCAGTGCTAGGAAAGAGTTTTGGATGTCTAACAAAATTAAAACATGAATTTCACTCGGGGAATTTCAGCTGTTGTGTGTGGGCCGGGACAGCATCTGACTTACTGGCTGATGTTCACTCCTGGGCCAAAAGCATGAGGATGAGAAAGGAAGGACAATCAGCAAACTAGAGGATGCTCCAGAGGAGCCAGGAGCTCCCCATGGAGACATTGCAGAGCTCAGGCACACTCATCCCTCCTTCCAAAACACTCACCCTCTGAGTGGATGCTGGATGGGAAGGAGGTGTGGCTGACAGAAGGAAAACGTGATACAGGGATGGCTGAGCCTCTCCTCCACGAGCAAAGACCCAGGAGGAAAGGAGCAGTGCCTGCCAAAGGGAAATCTGAGCATCACATGGTGCCAGGTGGCAGTTTCAAATCTATGGGAAAAGGCAGCAAAGCAAGGCCATCAAAAACACAACCCCGTCCCGTTTTTAGGACAGGTGAACGCCCAGGATTCCACTGAGCCTCAGTCCATTGCCTGGTGAGCAGAGACCAGGTCACTGACTCTGCCCAGGCCAGAGGGATGCGAGACAGCCACTGTGCCAGCTGGCATTAGGACTCAGCTGAGATAAAGGCATAAACTACTGCAGGCTGAACTCAGCCTCCAGATCAACGTGGATCAGAGACTGGATTAAGGGGGAGTGAAGGGAAATACAAACCACTCGCATTAACCTGTGGGTAACATCAGCAGTGACCCCAAAGGTAGTACTTCTTTTATTCCCACGCACGGCTGCGTCTCGGTACGCACAACAGCTGGAATGCAAGAGGCTGGAGTGCAATTTATGGAGTGCTTTGTGATGACAAGGGATGAGGGGAACAGCGGGACAGTATTTATTATTACCATTTTACATTAAAAGGAGCACAGCTCATCGGTGGTTTACATTTCTGGGGCACCTTTTATCTCAAAAAGATAACAGAAGCATCCTGCTAACAAGGGGTTGGGGGGTGGGTGAGCCAAAGCCTCAGTACTGGATCAGATCTATCCAGGCTAATAAATATATATATATACAAAAAAACATATATATAACATATATATTAGGGACTAGAGAAATTCAAATTACCACCTTTGAGTGCAGCCATTTACAGAATCACAAAAACAGCATTCTCCCCAGACCTAGGGAGTGAACCCTTGCTGTGCCCACATGAAGATGTAATCAGCGCTTAGCAGCATTTCTCCTCCTTGCTTTGTATTGCCACACAGTCACTCACCATTTCCACTGTATAAAGAAAAAAATAAATAACAGGCACCCTAAATAGGCTCTAGGGTGAGTTGGTTTTTTTTTTTTCCTTCACCAGACGAGCATGTGCTCCTTTGGCACAGATCCTGCTTGGTTTGGAGAAGGATCACTGTGGCACAGGTTGCAAGAGCAAGCCCCGACCATCCTGAAGACACTGCTTGGTGCACAAGCTGATGGATGGGAGATCTCAGAGTCCATGAGGACTTCACACCTGCCGGTGGGTGTGTGGGTGGAAAATGCTCTTAACCAGATTTATTTGGTTTGCGTGGCCAGGCTTTTTTAGCTGCAGGGCTGGCTTCTGTGAGAAGCTGCCAGAAGCTTCCCCCATGTCCAGCAGAGCCAACACCAACCAGCTCCAGGACAAACCCCAAGGCCAAGCCCATCAGGAATGATGGTGATTCCTCTGTGATAGCAGATTTAAGAAGAAAAAAGTTGTTGCCCAGTTTTAATTGTGAGCACAGAAGAGCAGGGGGGGAGAACGAGTGAGAGGAACAACTCTGCAGACACAAAGGGCAGCGGAGCAGGAGCTGCCCCAGGTGCCAGAGCTGAGATTCCCCTGTAGCCCGTGGAGGGCTTAGGGATGCAGAGATGCATCTGCAGCCAGAGCAGGGGATGCCTGAGAGAGGCTGTAATCCTATCAAAAGCCCATGCAGAGGGAAGCACATGCTGGGGCAGGGAAGGGCTCCATCTCCTCTCCCTGAACAGTGGCAGGACCACCATATGATGAACAGACCATAACCCTCATTCCCTGCCCCTTGTGCCACTGAGGGAGGAGGGAGGGGTGGAATGAAAGTGTTTTAAGGTCTGTTTTTACTTCTCATTATCCTGCTCTGATTTTGTTGTTAATCAATTCAAATAATATTCCCATGCTGAATCTGTTTTGCCCACGATGGTGTTCGGTGAGGGATCTCTCATGGGTCTTATCTCAAATCATGAATTGCTCATTATATTTTCTCTGCTCAATCCAGCTGTGGAGAGGGGAGTGAGAGAGCTGCTTTGATGGGTGCCTGAAATCCAGCCAGGGTCAACCCACTACACCAGAGGATTTCTGAAGAGATATTGCCAGGTCAAGGGAGAGGACTTGTCCCTCTGCTCTGGTACAACCCCATCTGGTGTCACACATGCAGCTCTGGGATCCCCAGCACTGGAAAGACCTGGAGCTGCTGCAGCCAGTGCAGAGGAGGCCACGGAGATGCTGCCAGGGCTGGAGCCCCTCTGCTCTGGAGCCAGCCTGGCACAGCTGGGGCTGCTCAGCTGCACAGGAGAAGGCTCCAGGGACACCTCAGAGCCCCTGGCAGGGCCTGCAGGGGCTCCAGGAGAGCTGCCCAGGGACTGGGGACAAGGCCTGCAGGGACAGCAGCCAGGGAATGGCTCCCAGGGCCAGAGGGCAGGCACAGATTTTGGGCTATTGGCAATTAGGAATTGCTGGCTGGGAGGGTGGGCAGGCCCTGGCCCAGGGTGCCCAGAGCAGCTGTGGCTGTCCCTGGATCCCTGGCAGTGCCCAAGGCCAGGCTGGATGGGATTTGGAGCAACCTGGGACAGTGGGAGGTGTCCCTGCCCATGGCAGGAGATGGGACAAGATGGGCTTTAAGCTTTGGATCCCTTTCCAGTCTGAACCATTTGAGGGTTCTGTGATATCTCTCCCCACTATGCAAAGTGGGGACATGTCCACCAACACAGCTGCAAACCCTGGTGCAGGAGGGACCTGCACAAAACAGCCCAGGGGTGACAATTCAGCCTTGTTTTAGCATTAGGGCCACAGCAGCTAAAGCAAAACAGCCACCATCCAGAGCAGGAATACTTTTACACCAGCAGCTACCCAAAACACTTCTAGAGCCCATCTGAAGTTTGCCACTGCCACAGAAAATGAATTTTGCCTTGCACCCTGTAGCAAAGAGAGCTGCAGGTTGCCTTTTCCAGACACAGCTGCTTGCAGTATGAGTAACAGAAAATGTGTTTTCCCCACATATGGGGAACCATCTGAAAGCCCTGCTACACCAACCTGACAGCAGAACCAAACAAATGTTTGGTGACATTTCCCTATTGCTGTCTCGCAGTTAGATAAGCTTAAAAAAAATCTTTTGCTTTGGTGCTGGCTAATTCTATTTTAACAGCATGAAAATCCTTCAGAGCTCAGCAGCAGAGACCGAAGCAAGCCAGGTAAAAGTAACAGGACAAGAGAAATGTAAACCCAAGCATCTCCCCTCTCCTCCAGAGAACAGCAGTGCCTTGCTGTTAGCAATTAAAGAAACAAAAGCTACGAGGCTGCTGCCATGCCCCTGCACACAGCTCCTCCCAAACCTCGGATGTGGATGACAGCTACTGGATCCACACTGTGCAAAATGTTTCTCCAGAGGTTTGCGACCTCCATCTCGCCCGCCGCGGCGTTGACAGCTCCCGGTCGCCAGTGGGCACGGGAATTCTCCGGCAATTCCAGAGGGATCACTCACCCCTCCACACATCCCAACTCTCTCTGCCTCCCCCACCACCACACACTTGCTTTTGGGCTGCATTTGGAAGCTTAGCCTGTTAATTAGGGTGAAGGAAGTCAGCGTCGCCAGGCCTGACCTCCAGTGTCCTCGGCTCCTCTGTTTGGTGGCGCTGGCCCTGCAGAACCTGGCAGCGTTTGGGCAGGACAGGGCTGCCCTCTGCCTGGTGGGAGCAAATGACAACACAGCAGAGAATTACAGCCCCCAGTCCGCCTAGGGATGGTTCAAACAGGGGAGCAAGGTGCAAAGGACGTCATGCTCTGGTCTGAAAAATCAGCAGCTTTTTCAGAGTAATTTCTGGATAACCCTGTGATTTCTTTTTTCTCCCATTTTCTTCTGTTGCCTGCCTATTGAATATTGCACAGTTTCCTCCAGAACACAGAATAAAATTAGTTGAGACTCACTGCGATGGGAAACTCTTTTTTCATACCAATTCTTCAGACCCAGGGGAACAACTACAGTGGAAAGGAGCTGAAGACAAAAACGAGCTGGGGGCTGATCCTCAAAGACCAATTAAGCCTCTGGCATCCTTCATTTTGATGATGCTCCTCCCTGGGCTCCAGCAGGCAGCATGATGCATCTCCTGCCCAAAATGCTAAGGAAAGAACACACATTACTGCCTGCAAAGAGGGTACATCAAGATCAATGGCTCACTGCAGACCCCAGCGTGAGAATGATGTCACCCCAACTCCAGATACGTGGTGGTAACTGAGCCCTACAAAGGAAAGCATCTTGCATCACCCAGATGTCTGTGGAGCTCACCCTCCAAAATAAAAAGGGCCACTGACCTGAAAAAATCACAGACTTTGCTCTTAGGAGGGTGGGAAGATGGCACTGAGAGAGAATAGGCAGTGCAGCAGCCCAGGATAGTAAAATCATAGCACGGTTTGGGCTGGAAGGGACCAGGCAGTGCCACCCCCATGCCATGGGCAGGGGCAGGGACACCTTCCACTACCCCAGGCTGCTCCAAGCCCTGTCCAGCCTGGCCTTGGGCACTGCCAGGGATGGGGAATCCACCGCCTCAGTGTGCTGGGTGGGCTCAGTCAGAACAATGCTCCCTAAGCTGTGGTGCCAGCTCCCCAGGATGTCTCCTCCAGCCTCAGGAATGATGCCTCAGTAACTCCTGCCAGTGGATTCATCAGGGCCTCACCTGCTTTACTGTGGAGCCCAGGATGGCCAGTGAGGGCTGCCCTGGGCACCATGGGCAGCCCTAAAGCACTGCCATGAAATTCTGAATTTACCCTCAGTCAGTTTAACAAATTTCCAAACCAGAGCATTCCAGGAGCTGGAAGAGGTGAATAATTTTATTTTTTTTTTAAATCTAATGACATGTCCTTCTTGTATTAAAAGTTGGAGGAAAACATCTTCAATCAATGAGAAACAGATCTGGGGGGAAGTGAAAGAGGTTTGTCAACACAGAAAAAAAATAAAAGCTCACCACCCCTCCAAATTTTGTTTGAATCAAAACTAAATTACTTAGTCCACTACTACCAAGACTTGTTTAATCTTTCCTCTTTCGAACTGTTAACTGTAATTCCCAAACAAAAAGTTGAAAAGCTTCATTGAGAAGCTGTCAAAAAGAAAATGTTTTGGCATTTCCAAAATGACACATTTCATTCTGACATTTCACTTGAAATGCCTGGACATTAAAAATAAATTAGCTCCCCCTGGGGATTTTCAACATATCCAGTTGCCAAATTCAATTTAAGCTTATGAATAGTCCAGGCTTTCTGAAATCCAACTTTTGAATTCACAGAATCCCAAAATGGTTTAGATTGGAATAAGCCTTAAAATTCATCCCATCCCATGCCCTGTTATGGGCAGGGACACCTCCCACTGTCCCAGGCTGCTCCAAGCTCTTCCACCCTGGCCCTTGGACACTTCCAGGGATCCAGGGACAGCCACAGCTGCTCTGGGCAACCTGTGCCAGGCCCTCACCACCCTCACATTATGAAACTTCTTTCTAATATCCAGTCTAAATCTACTTTAATTAAATTACACTGGAAGTTCATTTCAGTTTTGGTCCAGACAGTGACGCTGATACCCAAAACTTGATCTCCGGCCAACATCTCAAGCCCAGAAATATTTACACCTTATGAAAATATTATATATGAAGAGAATGAGTTAGCCTATGACCCAACAACAGCCTCTCAAATTATTTTAACATGTGTTTTTCTCCTAATATACTGCTGTCATTCATGGGGATTAATGGTTGTTATTAATCACCTCATTTGAAGGCACTGGAGAAAACCATCCCCCCGTGCACAAGCCAGAGGGAACATTATTTATCTGCTATCACCAACACATAATAAAAACAATTTCTGAGTAGATCTCACCTCTCATACACAGACGACCATGTCACGCCTTGAGTGATTTGCAAGGCTTTGCAGGCATGACAAAACCAGCCAGCAATGACAACCAAGGGTATCGTCTCACAGCCCCTCCTCAGATGAGTAATACTCAGTGCAGATAAGCACATCCATCAGCCTGAGGCCTTGGGGACACCAGAGTGGTCACACCCCTTGTGGCTTTCCAAGAGGCTGCTGGTGGCACCCAGCAGGGACCCCAGAGCAGGAACCTGGGCTATCCAGCCTGGTGGAGCTGTCCTACAGCTGTGTTTCCAAAAGATGTCACACAGAATCACACAAGGGTTTGCGTGGAAAGGGTCTTTAAAGATCATTTTGTTCCAATGCCAACCACCATGGGAAAGATATCCACTATCCCAGGTTGCTCCAGGCCTCACCCAGCTGGCCTTGAACCCTTCCAGGGATGGAGCAGCCACAGCTTCTCTGGGAAACCAGTACAGGGCCTCACCACCTTCCCAGCCAAGAATTCCTTCCCAATACCTATTCTAAATCTCTCCTCTTTTAGATTAAAACTAAAACCATTCCCCTGGTCACACTCAGTGGTCCCAATCCAGCTTGGACAGGCAATGGCTAAGGGAAACTTGCACCACTAGGCCCAACTCCATCACCATGCTGGTGTGACCTCGCTGGGTGACTGAGGGACCAAAGCCACTCCAGGCCAGGAGAACCTGGCCCCAGCAGGTTCCACTTTTTCCAGCCACCAGAAAGGCACCAACTTTTTCCAACAGCAAGAAATATGAACACAGGATCAGCTGTGGAGACTCCAGGGGGATGCTTTCCCTGTTTTTACTTTTCAACACTGCAGTTTACTCATACTAAAAGCACTTAGCTCCAAAGACAGATCTGAGAACGGGACAGACAACAAACTTCCACTCTCCTGGATGTCTATAATATCAGGTCTAAACCTGAATATCCTTGCACTCTCCCGAGGAAGGCTATGGTGGGTCTGAAATGCCGACTCTGCTCCAGCACAAGCTTCACACTGAACTGCACACTTAAGAAAAACTTACATGTTTATACACCTTGCTTGCACAGCACGGTGCTTGTAGGCTAGAGGCTCGAGTTCCTTCTTCTGATTCACTCCTTGAGTGAGTCAAACTATTTATTTGAACTCAAATCCACATGAGGCGCAGAACAGCTCAGGCTTCGGCTCAGTGCCAGCTGCACTCCCATTGTCCACCATATAAAAGCAGGTATCCTGGCACGGACACAGGAGGTATGAAATACAGAAGATGACAAAACACTGCTTTTGTAAGACACCTGCAGCAAAAAGAACTAATGCAATAGAAAAAAAAAGGTAAAAAAGAAAACAGAAAGATCTATATTTTGCTTTTCTCTCCTGTTGTCCTTTCTCCGGATTCTTTTACCTCTTGGTTTTTGGTTTTTTTTTTTTTGAGGTTAGGGACAGAAGAACCAGCCTCTTCCCATTCAGCCTTTTCTCCATTCTCCACACACTGCTGTATTTAATCCATGCCCTGAAGCTCAGCCAACATCCCTTATTAAATGAAGTTGGCTCTTCATCTGCTGAACTACAAAAAAAATTAAAAAGCAATCTTATGAGAAATACAGGGCTTCTGGGAATCCTAAAATGATTTGTGTTGGAAGGGACCTTAAAGCTCATCCAGTTCCATCCCCTGCCATGGGGAAGGACACCTTCCACTGTCCCAGGTTGCTCCAAGCCCCATCCAGCCTGGCCTTGGACATTTCCAGGGATCCAGGGGCAGCCACAGCTGCTCTGGGCACCCTGTGCCAGGGTTTCCCCACTCTCACAGCCATGAATTACTTCCCAGTATCTAATGTGAACCTGTCTTCTGTCAGTTTAGTATTCCTAAGGAGGCTGCTCCTTTCCTCTGGACTCCTAAACTAAAAAACCTGTTGGTCTAAATTCAGATCTGGACTCTTCACCAACTTGAATCCTCCAGCTGAAAACCAAGCTCATGAAGGAAATCCTCTTAAGCACACCAGGTGTGCTGGCACTGGACTGTGTTAGTACACTGCACTGAGGTGGCACATCCAAGGCTTGACACACATGCACTCTTCCAAGCAAGATGCACTGAAGGTTCCTTGACTCTGCAAAGAAGAAGCCCTGGCCTTGTTGATTGGCACAGCAGATAATTCCAGTAACTATTCTGCTCATGTAGAAGTTCTCTGTCATTCCAGGTGAGTGGAGCATCCCCTGCATCCCACTGCACCAGGGGATTTCTCCCACCAATCCCACATCCAGAAACACCCCATGCATGAGCCCTGGCTCACCTCAATGAGCAGTGGCAAGGAGGAGCTCCAGGCTCTGGAAAAGGGGTGCTGGATAGATGTTTTGATGTTTAAGAAATGACACAAATATACTTTCTCTCAAGCAGTATCTGATGAGCTCTGCCCAAGACCACATGCACAGAGCAACAGCCCCTGGAGTACAGTAGAGTACAAATGGTCTCTAACAGAGTATTTGGCTGTTACATCAGTATGAATCCCCTCAGCAGCTAAATTCTGGGAGGCTCATGAAACCTCTCTCTTTTCCCCACTGTACCAGTGAAAGGTCTTCAGCAATTTCCATCCAAACAACTGTCCTTTGTGAATAACAGGACCATTCATGGAGTATAATTTCATGATCTCATTCAAGCAATTTTAGCCAAATTGTGCTTCCTCTCTTGAAGAGCTGCCTTTGGTGAGGAGAGATTGTTCGCAACCACAGAAGCAACAAAAATATACATTCTTTACTTCCACAACCTGGTCTTTTCTTTTTTTTTTGGTCATTTATTTCCAAAATACCTGCTGTCTGTCAGCATGATGCTTCTCCTCTGACAGAGACTATAACCATCACTCAAAGATCATGGCATCTCACAAGAGTTCTGTGGAAAACGAGAGGAAAAACTCCCTGGGTACATAACTGAAGTTTCCATTTGAGGATAGGGGGTGGATTAACTGAAAGAAAATTAAATCAGCTCTAAGGTCTCAGCTCTCCA
The DNA here is from genome assembly GCA_024865655.1 of Emberiza elegans. Lineage (NCBI taxonomy): Eukaryota > Metazoa > Chordata > Aves > Passeriformes > Fringillidae > Emberiza > Emberiza elegans. Next base: position 1,224,037 of record JALJVW010003588.1, on the reverse strand, counting down.
CTGGTACAAGCAGGTGCAAATTCCAGCACAGAGCCAAAGCCACATCCACACCCATCTCTCTGAAAGCTGCAGGATTATCACTGCAGGAAATAACATCACAGAATGGTTTGGGTTGGAAACCATTAAAGTTGGGACCTTAAAGCTCATCCATTCCACCCCCTGCCAAGGGCAGGGACACCTTCCACTGTCCCAGGCTGTTCCAAGCCCTGTCCAACCTGGCCTTGGACACTTCCAGAGATCCAGGAGCAGCCACAGCTTCTGTGGGAAGCCCATGCCAATGTCTAAGTGCGTATTAGGATGTAGGGAAGACTGCTTTAATCACTAGGCTGACAAGAGATAAATATACTTTAAAATTAAGGTGGGACAGGTCTAGGGTGGTTTGATAGGAAAATTAGGAAATAGCTATGCTGGAATCTATGCCCCATTGCTTCCCCAGTGTTCTCCCACATCTGCATCCCTCTGCCTGTCTCTTCTCATGTGATGAATGCTCCAGGAACTCTCCAGGATTTTCTTTCCATGATGATAGCATCCCGCATTCTCTCAGCCTGGAATCCCAGCCACTGCCAGGACCCATCTACAGAGAAGAGGTTGCCTCCCCATCTTCTATCTCCTTTCCATCCCCAAATTTAACACCAGGCTTTGCACTACACCAAGATCTGTATCTTAAGTCATTCCATGTCATCCCATTCCACTTACCACAAACACTGTCATAATCAAAGCATAAAAAAGAAGGGAGAAATAGAAATAGAGAGAGAGATCCACCCCCAGCAGGTATCTGTGGCAGAACCATTCCTGTGCCTGTAGACCAGCAGAAAAGAATCCACCAGCTGAGGAAGGGACACCAAAATGCCAGCATGAGAAATTTTTAAGAACAAAAAGGAGAGGAAAACCATGGCCACAATACAAGAAACCACTTTCCAAGCTACTGAAGACAGAGTAAAACACAAGAACAGCTTCTTCTCTGGCCTCTGCCTGCAGCAGGCCAGCAACAGACTTGAACAAAACCCTGGTCGCATTCCAGGTCTGATGCATTTGGGGAAGATGTGTGCTGTCCCTAAAAGACCCTGCCACTCCAGGCACAGCACACACTGCCACAGACACCCTTTGGCTCTCACAGTTACTAAATTTACTAAAAAGCCTAAGCAAAACTGCATTTCCCAGCAATAAAACCCCTTCTCTGATGGCATCACTGGAGATCCCACTTGTGCATTAATTCAGAGGCTGCACATTACCTATTAATTATAGGACACTATTATGCAAATAATGACAATTAATTAAACCTTCACTTATTAATCTAATACAGTCTCTTCCTTGCTGTTCTCAAATACACCCCAGGCAAGCAGCTACAATTTTTAACTATAAAAGTGGCAGTCTATGGGCTGACACTTCTTTAAAGAATGTCTTTAATATAAAAATAAAGTAAAACTGCCTTGTCTCCTGAGTGCAACTGCAGTAATGAGATGTTAAACCCAATCTCTCCCAGCCTGCTGGGCTGAGGGAGATGGGATGTTTCCTTCCCAAAAACCTCATCCTTCTCCTAGGAGACTGCTTCTTCTCACTGAGCATATCTGGGCATACACAGTCCTGGCTTGATATTTCTCTGGCTCTCACCCAAATCAGCTTTATGGGAAACACAGAGCTCCTGGGAATCACAGAATCCTAGAATTTCAGGTTGGAAGGGATCTTTAAAAGTCATCTAGTCCAACATCCCTGCCATGGGCAGGGACATCTTCAAGCACAACAGGTTCAGAGTCCTGCCTGTACTGGTCTTGAGTATTTTCGAGGATGGGGCACCCACCCCTTCTCCAGGCAGCACTGGGAAGCACCACTGCCTCCCTCTTCCTCCTCCTCCAACAGCCACATCTTTGCACTGCTTAAGCACCCTGTGTTGCAGGGAGAAGGTGCCTCCTGAACCACAGCCTCCTCTGACTGCCATGTGTCGTGCTGTGCTCATGTGTGTGCTCTACACCACACCTCGGACCTGCAACACAGCCCGGTGTCACTGACATCTTTTATGGAAAATCCTTGCCTTAGGATTTTTCCTCCTGAGAAGCTGAGAGGCCTCAGGAACAAAATGTAAACAATGGTTATCTGCTGCTGTGGAATGCAACAGGTGGATCTGTGATTGGCCCATGTTGGACATTTCTAATTAATGGCCAATCACAGCCCAGCTGGCTCAGACAGAGAGTCTGAGCCACAAGCCTTTGTTCTCATTCTTTCTTTTTCTATTCTTAGCTAGCCTTCTGATGAAACCCTTTATTCTATTCTTTTAGTATAGTTTTAATGTAATATATATCATAAAATAATAAATCAATCCTTCTGAAAATGGAGTCAGATCCTCATCTCTTCCCTCAACCTTGGACACCTGTGAACACGGTCACAACCCTGAGACAATTTTCAAGAGCCACTTTTACTGTCACCATGGCAAATCGCCCTCTGGCTCGTGTTTTACCCCTTGCATTTCTTTTTCCTACCAGACAGGGCCCTCGTTTTTCCCAGGCAGTGTGTGCAGAGCCAGGGCACGGCAGGCAGGGCTGGGAGTGCTCTTCCTCACCGATGTCATCGTCTGCCAGCGTGAGGGATGGGGTGCCTTGCTCTGCAGCTCCTGACGTGACTCAGAGCAGCCTGGGAATTACACTTGGAATAAGTGATTAAAAACCTTGACTTACTCCTCCAGTACCACGCAGGGGCAATGCTCTCAGCAGCACCGATCAGAGCTGCGCCCTTCTAAATGAGAGCAAAATGAGGAGAAACAGGAGCTGGTACTCCTCCAGACTGTTCCCTGGGTACGTGGAGGTGGGAATAAGGGCTTGGAAAGCCCTCAGAAGGGAATCACCAGCATGCATTTCATCACTTCTGAACCCCAGCACAGAGTCACCTCCTTGAAAAAACACTTCTCCAAGATGCCAGCCTCCTCCGGGCCAGTAACTGCAGGCAGTAGCTCTTTGGAAAAAACAGAGGCACTGCAGTCATTTTGAAATGCAGGTGCCCAGACCCTCAATCAGGTGTTGTATCTATCTCAAACATTAAAATAAGCAGCTTGGATTTTCTTGGTGGGGAGGGAATCCTGGTGGGAAGAAGGAAACAGGATTTCAGAGGAGGAAACGCAGAGCAAAGGAAGGGTTTGAAGGGGAAGGGAGGAGGCCCCTTGACTAGAAGCAAAAAACTACAGCAAAATAAACTTGCTCAGATGGTCTCCTGGGGATATGTGGCCTGAAATTCCAGCCACCTCCACCCATAGACGAGAAAAGAGCTGGAGCAGCAGAGACCTGGAAGATCCACCCTCAGCAGTCTGTGATCACGGGCATCAGCTGGCTTTACAAACCTCAATCACAGGGAGTATCTTGGCCAATTCCCCTCAATTTTTTTCTGAAAAGCTCCATGCTGTTGCAGCCCCATATTCCCAGGTGCTTCATAAACCTCCCAGAGCTTGGGAGACAAGTATTGTCTCTGCCTTTCCCAGGTGGAAATAAGTGCTCAGGAATTCAATTAGCATGTAAGAATGCTCAAGCCTGTGTGCTTGAGTCTCCCACATGGAATTAACTTAAGGGCTTCACAGCTGAGGACCAGGTAAACAAGAGATTCCAGCCCTTTATTTAGGTACCCACCAAAATCAATTTCATGTAACTCAGCCTAGAGTGGCTTGGTCAAGGTCATGCATGGAGCCTGAGCAGAAATTAATTGTGAAGAACCCAAAGACGATTTAAAAGGGAGAATAAAAGCACTCTCCTTCCCAGATCTGAATTACTTTGCATTAACCCAAGCCTGTTCTGTGCTGAAGCACCAAGCCACCCATGGAGCAGCTGGACCTCAAGGCTTGCCCTTTGCTCATCAGCAGAAATGAGCCCCAGCACAACATTCAGCTCCAGCCTCCTGGCAGAACAGACTGAGCTGTGTGCTCCTGCCTTGGCTGCCAACTCCATAGCCCAAGTCCTCTCCTTCTGGAGCCATTCCCACCTCCCACCAGCTACACTGTACACAGTGATGATACCACATCCCAGTGGGATCACAGAATCCCAGAAGAATTCAGGTTGGAAAAGAGGTCACAGACCATCCAGTCCAACCTGTGCCTGACCCCCGCATTGTCACCAGAGCACTCAGTGTCACACCCAGGCATTCCTTGGACACCTCCAGGGACAGGGAATCCAACACCTTGCTGGGCAGTCCCTCCCAGTGTCTGACCACCTTCTTCATGAAGGTGAGCACTCCCAGACCAGCACTCTAAGACTCCCCATCTCCTTTTCACTGCCCCAAAATTCTTTCATTTACCTCTTCCCTTCCAGGTGATTGTCCCACTCACGCCAATTCCATCACTGCCTTCTAAAACATTTTCAAACATCAAAGTAACAAATTTTGGGGCTCCCTGTATTTGAAAGGAAAGGGGAAAAATCCAAGCCATTTGTTTTGAATTCGGCATTTTGTGCAAGTTTTATGAGGCAAATATCTAAAAGTCTGGAAAGAAGTGTAAGTCAGGATCATTTCACTGCAGACCTTAACATCCTCCACCTCCTTAAGGACAGAGACATCAGAAGAACCACAGATACTGGTTTGGGCATTGCCTGAATGTTGTATCCTTACAATTCCCTGACCATATTACAGAGAGGTCCACAGACCTTGCCAGGAGGGTATATTATCATGCTAGGCCAGCTACTACTGCTTCACTCGCAACATCAAAAACATCTTCTGCCCTGGAAAAGGAGAGACATGCTCCACAAGCAAGGCAGTGGAAACACAAAACCTGGAGTGACCTGTTGTGGTCACACAAGCAGGCAGCAGCCAAAGGAAGGAAACACCCCAGTGTCCCCTCAGGGAACTCTCACTTCCTGGGATGAATTACAGCCCTCAACATCAACTTTTTGCCATTTGTCCTCACCTTACTTCCTCCCACAAGCTGACCTGTCTGTAGTTACCTGTTCTGCAGCAGGTGTGGAGTTCAGCAGCATTCCCAGCTGGAAGTAAGAGCTGACTGATGCCAGGATCAAGGAGGAATCAAAGACAGGTTAGTGGAAGGGGCACTCAAAGGTCATCTAATTCAATACCCTGCCATGAACAGGGACATCTTCAACCAGACCTTGTTGCTCAGAGCCCCATTCAATCTGGCCTTGAATGCCTCCAGGGATGGAGCATGCATTACCATCCTGGACAACCTGTGCCAGTGTTTCACCAGCCTCATTGCAAAAACCTTCACCATTTTGCCCACTTTAAACCAAATCTCTTTTATTAAAACAGTTGTCTCTTGTTCTATTGCAACTGCCCCTGCTAAGGACTCTGTCTCCATGTTTCATGTAGACCCTTCAGGCACTGGAAGGGACTCTAAGGTCTCCCTGGGGAGAGGATGAATGCTCCCAGATGTTCCATCTTATCCCAGTCTCCGGCAAGCCAAGGTGATCTCAGCAAGCTCCAGCCTGGGACACATCATGGTCCCACAGCACATGGGGCAGGCACACTCTTCCACATTCCAACATGGGCATAAAAGTGTGTGCAGTGGTGCTTGTGCTTGTGAGAGCACAGACTGTGCAGTCACCTCCTCCCAGACTCACACCAGCACCTCCCCACCTCCTCCAACACCGAGCACAGCCCCGACAGGATGGAAATCCACACCAACTCCAACGCCTTCATCGCTCAGCGCCGTCCTTCTGCCTACCACAGAATGGGAAACAGCCTTGAAATAATGACTGTAATTACAGTTTGGTAGGTGTTAAAAGTAGCAGAGAAAGACAGCCCTCCTCTTCATGACATTCCCAGTATAACATGTCTCAACAAATGGCCCAAGGGAAATATGTGGAGCTGGACATAAATATTTTGATGTGCTCGTGATAAAGCTTCTTGGTACTTACTGTCCACTGCCAAAAAACTGGGCTGCTCTCCATGCTTGCAACTCTACCCAGGCATGCACTCTCATCTGCTGTACACCAAGGGCCCAAAAAATCCACCTGCTCCTAGGAGTATTTACAACTTTCCACTGAAAGAGGGCTATGTTCCTTTTCTGTTTCATTTAAAATAAAATAAAAAATTAGAGAGTGGACAGGCAGCTAGGAATTTCTGAGGTTTGACAGCCCATAATCAGAGATGAACTCGCCTGAAATAGAAGGAAACAAGAAGGAAACAAGCCCCTGAACTGCTCCCTTTTCATTTTTAGCAAGCAAACCAGGTGAGCACAGCAACTGCTATTTACCCTCTGAGTCACGGGAAACAGCACCCAGATGCTTTGCCAAAGCTTTGCAAGACTGTAAAAAAATAAAATAAAAAAAAAAAAAATCATACAAACTATTTGAGGCAAGTCTCAGAGCTTGCAAATTCCCTGTGAAATCCAGGCTTGGGATAACGAAGAGCCCCAGGGCTGAGGTCAGGCTGCTGTTGAGCACCTGCACTTAGCAATGCATCATTGACCGAATTCTGCTCGGGGCATCAAAGCCCCACAGACGTCACTGGCTGCACAGTCTGGCCCAGTAACCCGTAATTTCCCTGTAATCAGAAGCAACAGGGTGAGAGTTTGAGTGGCCATGCATAATGCATGTCCTCTGGCACGGCTCAGGGAGCGGGAGATGAGCACCACAGCTGGCAGCACCAGCCACAGTGCCGGAGAACTGGACACCCCAAAACCCACAGAACAGCTCCAAGTGCCCTCTAACACCCAAAAGGCTCACCTCCCCTCTCTGCTCCCAGCTTTTTCCCCATTTTCCCCATGCAGCACTCACACAAGGATGATTTCACTGTGGCTGGTACCTACCTGCTGGTGGGCATCTGCTGCTTCTCAGCCTGGGAGAGGGCTGAGCACACTGCTCAAACACACCAACCCCTCTGTCACAGAGTATGGAAAAAGCCAGGTGAATAGTTTGTCAGCTGTAAGCACCACTCACTTTTCCAGGTATGACACACCCCACACTCAGAAGTCCCTGGTAGTTTCACAACACTCTGTGGAATTGCTCCCTTACACCCTGTTGCTGCTACTTTTCTTTCCATTCCCCCTACCAATCCACCATCAACCTCATCATCATCATCAGCCCAGACACCTTCCTGCCATCCACCATCCAGTACACACCCCTAGACATCAAGATCCAGCCCTCAACCCAGCTGTGACATCCCCATCTTTATCCCCACATGAAGGGAAGCTGGTTTTATTCTGCTTTTCCTTTTATTTTCCCTCATGCATTCTTCCCCAGCCCCCTGATCCCTCATTTTCTGTACTCTTGGCCCTTCCCTAAAAATCCCAGTTTTAGAGATCCCTGGGAACCCCTAGGGCATCTCATAGCAAGTTCTACACAGTCCCAAAACACTCTTCCTTCCAAAATTGTAATAAACTCACTCCACCAAGGGCAAACCATGCTGTCCAGCTCACGTGGCTTTCCAGAAAGAGCCTTCCTCACCTGGACACCCACAGGTGGGTTTCATTCCAGGGCCAAGGTTCTACCAGGTCCCTTCCCCATGCAGAGCCACAACTCCACTGGCATAGAAGCCAAACTGGGAGCACTTACCAGGAAGTCCCTCCTCTGTTTTATATCAAAAAGGCACAGGACTGAGCCCAGAAATCATCCAGGTCCACCTGCCTGGGACACCAGCTACAATGCCACACTTGGCCCCACCATGGTGAAGCAGAAGATCCTTCAAGAGGTTTCTGTAAGCCAAGGATGCGGCAGCTGCAAGCAGCAGGAACCTTCTGCTGGAAAAGGGTAGCCAATAAAACTCTCCAGAATGGTGGTTAGGTCCTTCCTGCTGCAGCTAAAACATCTGGGTTTGTCCGGCAGGAGGGCTCTGCCCGATCACAGAATTATCAGCCTTTCATTTACCACCAGGGTGTAACCTTTAAATACACCTCCTTCAAAGTGATCAGTGCTGAGCACACCCTGTGCCATCACTGCTGGAAGAGGATCAAGTGAAATCATGACAGACCCACCAAAAAAAACCACGTGAACAGAGCACCTGGAAAGCACTGGGTGCTCCCCAGCCCAACCTCGAGCCAAGACCAGCAGTGGGAGCAAGGAAAGAATCAAGATTTGAGGTTGCTGAAGCAGAGCAGACCAGACAGTCAACATCAAGTGATGTTTGCTACTGCAAAGCTGCCAGCAAAGAAAGGGAAAGCCCACCTGACAGACACCTCGGGCTGTGAGACTCAGCACATCGAGGGAAGGTCAGCAGACAGCAAGTGGGAGAGAGGAGGGCAGAGGGAACAAACTGGGACCTACTGGAAAATGTCTGCAAGAACTGGGTTCCTACAGAAAACAGGGTCTCTAGCTACAGTAATTTTTGTGAAGACAGCTCTAAGTGCTGCTCAGGAGATCTGGTTCCAAAAATTTCACCCAAAGTCGAGGTTTGCTGCTGGGAAGGAAGACTGATGTATCTCTGCCCTTGCTCAGGCTGCATCTTTCTGCTCAGAGGATGGGACACAAGAGCCTTCCCACACCACCAACAGCATCTTTCTCTGTGCCTTTCTCTGTTCTGAACTCGTGCTACCTGGCAGGTATCACACACTTCTTCAACCCCTCTCCCCCCTACCCAAGCTGCACCAAGGGGTGGGTGAGCCCCATGCATCAACTGGGGTGCAAGACCCCTAAAACCATCTTGGTCAGACCCTGTGGCATTGCCTGTGTGGTTTGTATAAATAAATTGATGGGGACCCAAGGAGTTGAAGGGGATTTCGGAGGGGGAAAACCCAGTGACAGATCTACAGCTTGAGTAATCTTTACCAGGCTCTGCCACTGTCACCAGCCAAGGACCTTCTCCCAGGATATGGGTCCACCACGAGCTCTTCCCTTGCATGTTCCTCCCCACTCTCAGGAGCAGAGAGGTTCATAGACACAAACAAACACCTCTGCCTCCCCAGGAAACAAATTAGTTTTGGGAAGTGCACCACACCTCCAAAACACCCATGTCCTTCACCCCACTCCATGTCCTGGCATGCCAGCACACGACACACACAAAATACAACCTCAAGCCCAAAAACCACACTATTACCTGAACCCTCCATCCCCTCCCCACATGCTGAGTGGGTCACAGGCATCACTCTCCAGAGGGCATGTCTGGTACTGAGTTATAGGGGTTAAACTTTAGGGTCTCAAAATCAACATTTTAAAACCAAAAGAGCAGGTGGAGGGGCGTGACAACATGCCATGCCCTAAGCTGTGTGCTCCTGCACTCAGGGAAATATCACCTGAATTCTTACACAAACCCACCCGAGCCCCGCAGGTGCACCAAGGAAATTAAAGCAAAATCTGAGAAAGTGAAAATAAAACCTGAGAAAACTAAAATTAAACCTAAGAAAATTAAAATGCAAACTACCTCCTGAGATATGACGGCTCCCTGGATCAGTTGCTGTACGTCCTCGGGAGTTTTTGGGGAGAACACCTCCACATCAGCAAACCAACAGTACCGAAATGACTGCACCCCATCTTCTGCCTGCAGAACCTCCAGCTGGTGGGATTTTTCCCTTTTTTTCCCTACAGCGGTTTGACTCAGAGGTCTGGCCAGACTCACAGCTCTCAAATTCGTTTAATAAATCATCTCCTAACCCCGCCCAGAAGCAAAAGGCAAATCTCTGTCTCCCAGGCACCTCCTGATTGGACTAACGTGCCTCTTGCTAATGACCCTGCGAGGAGTAGCACGGCTCGAGTGACGTGTTTATGAAGATAAATATTTTAACTTCACAGTTTAGCACTGAAAACTCGTTCCAGACAGAGAGTCTCTTTAAGTTGGTTCCAGGAGAAAATGCCTCGATAATTAAATTTTTTTCAATTCCCCCTTTTTTTTTTTTTTTTTTTAGCTATGAAGTATTAATTGCAGTGAAATATGTGGCGTGTCTTGCAGGTGCAATTAGTGGCTGCTGGTGGATGGGAAAAAAACCTGGCTGGTGAAGCCCAGGGAAGGGATGGGAGTGATTTCTCCCCTCAGCAGAGGGAATGCAGCACTTTGCCCTATCTAATCTCACTATAGCAACGGGAAGACCTTGGCAACCCCGATCTTTACGGTTATTAAGATGGGAGTGGGAAGAGTCGGGAGCACAGTGCCGAGGGATGCTCGGCCGGGAGCCCGGCTGCCGAGGAAATAAAGCATCCTGTCTGGCTCGGGGGGATGCAGGGTCTGCCAAGCTCCCAGGGTGGGGCAGTAGCCCAAGGCTGGCTCCCCAAAACTTTTTTTTTTGTGGTGGTTTTTTATGCCAAAGGACATTTTAATGCATCTCCTCATCACACCCTGGAGAAGGATCTACAACTCCTGATGTTTGGACCTGCTGGAGGAAGCCACAGAGATGCTCCAAGGGCTGGAGCTCCTCTGCTCTGGAGCCAGGCTGGGGATGTTCACCTGGAGAAGAGAGACCCTTTTTCTCTCTTAGATCACCTGCCAGTAGCTAAAAGAGGTTTCTAAGAAAGATGGGGACAAACCTTTTAACAGGGCCTATGACAATGATGATTTTAAATTTAGAGAAGGTAGGTTTCAACTAGGTAGAAGGATGGAATTTTCACACTGAGGATGGTGAGGCTCTGGCACAGGTTGCCCAGAGAAGTTGTGGCTGCTCCATCCCTGGAAGTGTCCAAGGTCAGGCAGGGTGGGGCTCTGAGCAACCTGGTCTTTTTCAAGTCATTTATCCTCATTGCAGCAGGTTGGAGAAGATGATCTTCCAACCCTATTCAATTATTCCCTAATTCCACCAAGGATCTGAGAAGATGCTGCTCTTAGGACCAGGGGTCAAGTCTGCATGCAGCTGCTGTCCCTCAGCCCCAGATTCAGGCACAAGGACATGCCCAGACAGGATGGGGACAAGGAGGCTCCCCCATAGCTGCCACCCAGCCCGGGGCTGCCGGCAACCTGCCCCACTGCCATCTCCAGAGATTGCTCACTCTCAGTTCCCACCAGGATGATTCACGCTCAAATGCAAAGGCACAAAGTGCTCAGATCAGTTTATTGCAAAATAGTACATCCTGGTGACTGCCTGGCCCAGAGCCACTTCAGTCCCAGGCTCCCAGACAGCGGGGACAGCCCCAGGGCTAACCTGGAGGCCACCAGCTCTGCCCACAGCTTGGTCCCCCCTGGACAGAGCAGAGAGCTGTGGGAGCTCTCCCCTGTCAGAAAGGGATACTTCACTAAAACCTCATTAGTCCTGCGTCCTCCTAAAAGGGGACTTCAGGCTGCTAGAATCTGAAAAACCAGACCCTACAGCTCACTGACCAACCCTGAGTACCTCCCACCCCTTCTGCTGCACCAACTCACCATGACAGGCTACTGACTCAGGGGGGGCTGCCTGGGGACCCTCCAAGGCTCAGCTGCTTCTACTACCTTCCACACTGCCAGTAAAATAACACCAATAATCCATTACAAACTTCCAAGGCAGCGTGAGTCAGTCTTTTTGGTGGCAGAAGTTGTTTGTCTCCAGCTCTGCTCTTCTTGGCACCCCAAAGTCCTGGGATCACGTTCCTCCCACAGCTTCCTCTGCTATCAATTTCCACACAAATTCAGCTGTTTCCTTCCTTCCAGCAGCCTGACTAGCCCAAGGTTTCATCACCAGGCTCTAAAGAACTGCCCCACAACCCAACCCTAGCAGAGGTGCATGCCCCCAGCTCACAGCAGCTGGGACAGCCCTTGGTGCTCCATGGCACCTTCTACTCCCCAGCCACAGTACTGGAACTTTCCCCACCACCCAAGTCCCCAGCTGACAGTTCCAGCCACATTCCTCGTGATCCCAGGGCTAACTCCTCCAGGGTTTTGCCAGCATTACAACATAAAGCAGGCTACTGGGCCAACTCCAGACAGAACTAGATGCTGCTGGTCATTTTTTCCAAGGAAAAGAAAGAGAGGAAGCCCCCACTTAGCTCTGTTGGGTGAAAAACATCAAGGCAGGCAGTGTTAAAACACCATTATGAATGGAGAAGCAGCAGGAAAAAAAATGCTAGATTAGACAAAGCAATTTGATTCCCATTCAAGAAAAACTTTGATCTAAAATTCCCACCCAGCAGCCAGCTCCTCAAAAGGTGAATATTGACCAACTTCCATGGAGCTCTTCAGATGGTGAATATTGACCAAATTACATGGAGCTTTGCTGATAGCCACCTATACATCTAACCCCTCAGGACTCTCCTGAGTGTACAAAAGAGGTTTTGCTAGCTTCTATTTTTTATTTTTGACTGGGCTGTAAAGTACTTCAGTCAAAACACACAGCGCCCTTGGCGCACATTAAAACCAAAAGCTCTCAAAGATAAATGTCAAGATTTTAATACCTTGACCTTATCTGGCCAAAACCAGCAGGCTGCCACCCTCCCCGTGTCCCCTCCATCCGGGCAGGGGCAGCAGGCTGCCAGGCCACATCCCAGCAGTGGGAATGCTGCTGGGCAGAGAGCAGTGGTGGTAAATCAAGAGACAGTGTGTCATCCCAGGGCCCGTTCCAGCCTCAGACACCCGCCAGCACCAGGGACCAGCAGCCTCTTTATCCTGTCACCGGTGACTAAGAGCATCCCTGGCATGACGGTGCCACAAAAATACAGGTGACGGGAAATGGCCCTTTTCCAAGGAGGGACAGATCCTTTATTACATCCTGTTTATCTCCCATATTACTGAGGGGAAAGCCATGAAGCATGCGATCCTTTCAGGTTCTCTGAATCCACTTAGATTTTATCTCTGGAGCTAGAGCTTTCCAGGAATGAAATAGCTGCAAGACACAATGTGGATGAAACAAAGTCAAATGGAGAGTCTCCAACATGAAAGGCAAACTAAAAGGATGACAGCACTAGTTATACAGAAGGAGAAATAAGGAGGAAAGGAAATTAAAAGCAATTAAAGGGAATTAATTAGAAGGTATGATGGAGCTCTGAAAGAGGAAAAACAGCTATGCAGAGTTCACTAAATACCCCCAAACTTTTAATTGTCACACTTGGAACTGCAAGCCCTGGAGGTTCAAAACCCCCCTGGCAGTTTCCAAACGAAAAAAATTCCCATGGCTTAAACAAATTACTTCTTTGCCTCTAAGTCTGAATGGCAGACAAGATTCTGAGCTTCCACTCCAAACCATGAACACAGAAATTCATCCTGCTGCCCCCTTCAGTCCACTGACCAGGGTGGACAGCCCACTCCATCATCCGATATCAGAAGTCAGAGCTTCAAGCAGAATGTTGATGCTGCAGTCCCAAGATTTGGGCTAAATCATTTGCATCTACCCAACGTTCCTGGTAGGGTTTTCACAGGGCCCTGGGGGTTTTGGGGCCACTGTCTGTGCCTGAAGTCACCAGGATGAGACTTGCTGCTGGGTGAGTCCTGGGGGAGATGGCTGGCACCTGGAGCATCTCACCTCCCATCAAAATGCACTGTCTGCATTTCCACTCAAACCTAACAGTCCTTTCCATGGGATCACAGCGTGCTTTGGGTTGGAAGGGACCTTACACGTCACCTCAACCATCAGCAGGGACACCTTCCACTATCCTGAGTTGCCCCAAGCCCCATCCAACCTGGTCTTGGACACTTCCAGGGACCCAGGGGCAGCCACAGCTGCTCTGGGAAACCTGTGCCAGGGCCTCACCACCCAAAGAAGAATTTCTTCCCAATATTCCACCTAACTCTGCCCTCTGGCAGTTAAAAACCTGATCATCCCCAGTTCTGAGCCAGAATGAGGTTCTAAATCAAAACACTGCCATGCAAATGGCTGCAGGGAGCAGGAGTCCCCTGTTTCTCCATGCCTTCCCTTTGCCAACCACCTAACCCTGAGAAGTGAGGAAGTTCCCTCTGGAGATCAAAAAGTCCCTTAGTAAGGGAATAGTGGTGACGGCTGGGAGGAGCAACGAGAGGTCGTAAAAAAAGCAAGCAGGCAGTGTTTGTCTTGGCCTCCTGGACGTGTATTATTATTTTCCTGGGATGCAAGCTCCAGCCCCACACTGAAGGCAAGGATGCATGAAACAGAGACGGGGCTGCCTTGCCAACGTGGAGTTTGTTTCGGAAGAAACTCACCCGGCATTTCCGTGCAGGAAGGAGACAGTGGGGCTGCACAGCCCAGGCTCTGGAAGGGGCCTGGGAAGCACCAGACAGATCCTTCAGGCTTGGGGTGCATGCACAGGGGCCAGGCAGCACCCCAAAAAACCCACACGGGGAGGTGGGCAAAGTTTAAATCTCCCTGTGGTCTTCCCATGCTCTCCATCCATCCATCCATCCATCCATCCATCCATCCATCCATCCATCCATCCATCCATCCATCCATCCATCCCCAATTCCGTGACTACAAGGCAGATCATGTACAGGTCTCCAGGGACTGTGCCAAAGGCTCTGTCCCCATCCCCTGCACCAGCCCTGCCACCCCTCTGCCTCAGCCACCACTCCACTTCGGTCTTCAGAGACCCACAAAGCCCTGGCTGCGTTTAATTAAGTGACCTCACACTGATTTACACAACAATGACCCTGTTTCCTAACATACCAGCTTCAGGCAGCTCCCTCCAGTGACAGAACCACACTACTCCAAGGAAAAGGGAGACTTTCATTATCAGTTACCCATTACAATTCAGAATTTTAAAAGACCTTCTTTATATTAAAGGCACAACTAATGTGATGCAAAAGTCAACTCATTTTCAACACAAATCTAGGAATGAATTTTTTTTTTTTTTTTTGCTTGGACTGTCCCATGCTTTGAAGTTAATTGTAACTATTTAGCTTTATACATCACTTGCTCAGAAAGTTACAAGCCTCCCAGATCTCCCTGGTTTATTTGGGACCAGGGTTTGAAAGTCACAGCTGTCTCTAGCCCAGCTTCCATTAGGGAGATTAATCTTCCCCGAGATGTGTCTTGGCGAAGGTCTGAGTCACAGGGCTGGATCCTGCTCTTGGTTACACAGAGTTACAAAAATTGCAAGAAGGGGAGGAAAAACAAAGCTGGGCTGGACTGGTGACCACCATGTCTCCCGCTGTGGACTAGACAAGGGCATTTGGGACTTTTGAGCTGAATATTTATGCCCTATGCAGCAAAGCAAAGCCCTGTCCCAGTGCTGGGTATGCCAGGCACTGGAGCAAGTCAGTAAAATTAATAGCAATAAGTAAATTGTGCTTGGGAAAGTCAACAGAGCATCCATTGGTGGGCTTGCCTATGTGATGGATGGAAAAGTTTAGCTGCAGGTCCCTGGTGATGCTCAGGGAGACTCTCTTCTGCTCTGGGGTGTGCCATGGGTGCCATTCCTCACTCCAGAATTAGGGGAACCTCCTATTCCTCAGTGCCAAATTAACTCAAACAAAGCACCGAGGGAACAGCCCATCCCATGGCAGACACCAGGCACTGCTGAGACAACCAGCTTGAGAACAACCCCGGCAAACACCCTGCACCTCCTTCTCCCCCACCCCTCCCAACCCATCATCCACCCACAGGAGCAAAATAAAAGCTTTGGGCTTCTAGCTAAAAGAGAAGAGCATCAAATCAGGGTCTTGCTGTCTACACTGAGAGCACAGGCAGCACCTATAAGGAAGAAATAAGTTTAAGCCACCAGATCTCTGGCCAATTCCAACCAAATCCTGAAGAGTCACGAGGTCATTCTTACATACTCCTACACACACAGGCACCAAAGGGACAAAAGGGAATGCCTGGCAGGGGAGGAAATGGAATAGCTTCAAGAGCAGGGCTGCACTCACAGGGACTTGGTACAAAGAGGTATCAGTGTGCAGTGCCTCCTTCCCGGCTTTGCTGTCTGCAAGATGCAGGGAAACACAAACCAAGAGCAGGTTTTGTGCTGGAGCAGAATCTGCTGGAAGATTTTCTCAGCACATCTCAGAGGTAGGTAGAGGACTTTCAGCAATTGCCAACCTGAAAATCCAGGAGGAAACCACGTGTGGTGAGGTTCTGATGCAGGTTAGCGCAAGGAGAGCATCACCACTGCGGAACCAGGCGTGGAATGGGCTGGTGGTGTTCACACCCCTGCAAAAAGGTTTTGAGGAGAACAACATTTGACTTGGGTTGGGTTTTCTGCCTGCTGAGTCAGGTTGCTTTGTGAATCAGCCCATTTCTTGCGGGGAGCCAGGGCACGAACCCAAGAGATACAACTCAGCTGCACCTCTAGCTAACACCACTGGAGTCAGAGGGCGCAGGGAGATGCTCACCTTTAATTTGAGGAACCTGCAATGGATCAACATCACTTTTTCCTTATCAAAGCAGCAGAAATTTCCAGCTTACAAATTAAAAGGCTGCAGCCTGTAAGCAATCAGCATACACTTCCCACTGCATAAGGCTATCATCATCAAAATAACTGTAAACCTCTTTTTTAAAAGCACAGTCTTACAGAATTATTCTGCCTCGGCTCCACCGAGCTTGCAGGGCCCTGTATTTGTTCCTCAGCTGAGACAGTTGCAAGTTAAGCGCTGAATGGCGGTGTTGCTGCTACAGGGATTGTGCAGCTAAATAATTCAGTAACCAATTACTGTTTAACAATATCCCTCCCCATCATCCCAGCGTCGATCCATCATCCCAGGCCAAGAGAGCCCAGCAGAAAAGAGGCAGCGAGAGGCCTCCTTGTGATGTAAAGACATTGACTCGTGTATAATATACAACTTATTGATCAGAAGACAAGGTATACGGCACATTTTATTGCATGCTAAATGAGGGCTGTAATGAATTGCTGCTTGCCTCCAGGTCATTTGTTTGATTGCCACCTAAGCAAACTGGTGAGGGCGAAAGGTCCTGCCTCTGGGGCAGGTCCTCGGTGAAATGAGCTGCTGATCAAGAGAAACATGAGAAACAGAAAACAGGACAGTCTAATGCTCTTTCTGTGCATGAAGAACAGGGAAGCTGTCCCCAAAATGTTCAAGACACAGCTGTAGCTCACGCTTTCACCAAGAGCATCAGGGCCACGGCACCCAACCAGGTTTTCAGCAAGGGCATCCCAGTGCTCCCCAGCTCAGATTCACCCTGCTCAGTACCTGATTCTCCCTGCCTGTCGCTGTGCCTGCATGGGATCCGAAAACAACAAAAAAAAAATGGGATATGAAGAGCTGACTTCACATTTAAAGAGTCAGGGATACAGAGCACACATGGCCAGCTGCCCCCCTGGTTATGAGACGAGGGCTGAACCCGTTCTTCATCGCCAGAGCTCACTCAGCTTTTCCCCACCACCGTGGCTCTGCAGAGAAACACGCCTGGTTTTTAAAGATATCCCTCCTGCCTGCTCCGTTCCTCCTTTGTGTGGCTCTAAAGCTTTCTTCTGCACAGCTATAAAAGGGTGTGAGAAAACTTGGAAAGGAAGCCCTGGGTGGTACAGACAACTGGAACAAGGAGCAATCTGTGCCCGGGGCAGGGGAGGGGGTGGCAGAGCCCACATGGTGCCAGGCTGAATGGCTGCCGGGGAGGAAATGACACACCACACTATCCTGCTTTTGTCCAGGGGCGAGACCAAAACGCTCCAGAGGAAAAAGAAAAACCAAAAAGGGATTATTCTGCCTTGTGCTCTCCCCCCAGCCCTCGCCCCCCTGCCACCCTCAAGCAGGCTACAGGTGACTGCCTCCGCATCCTCGCTCCAGTGGACCGCGGGGCATCGTGATCTGAGCAGCATCTGGTTTGCTTTAGCATCAGGCTTATGCTTTCATGCTCCTCAGGTTTCTCCCTGCTTTTTAATTAGGAATCACGGCCACGAGGCCGCCCATTGCTGGGTCTGGCTGGGCAGCAGAGCCCAGCAGCAGGAACACCCCCTGGTCTGCTGCTCCCACCGGAGCTGCCAGGGAAATGCCGTGGGCAGGGGGGGACAGGCAGTGTCCCCAGCCCTGCCTGTGTGCAAGGTGACACCAGCCAAGGTGCCCACACTGGTGGCCTCCCCACACCCTGTCTCCCAAAGGGCTGTGGCTCCAGCAGAGTCCTGGCCGCGCTCTCTGGAAAAATGAGGACTTAAAAACTTTTTGGCCTCGTTTTTCCAAGGTTAAGCTCAAAACTTGGGTGTTTTCCAACCCCTCCACTCTCACCTCTCTTGCTCCCGCATCAGTGCTCCCTCCTTCACAACAGCTGTGGGATTTCCCCAGTCCATCACTGGAATAATCCTATCCCCAAGGACTTGTCTCCTCCTTCCACACAACTGAGGCATCTCCTAGGGTCAGATCCTTCACCTGCAGCTCGTAAACCATCTCCCAAATGCCCAAACAACTTCTGAAGCTTCACCTCACCATCTCACTTTTTTTTTTTTTCAATCTCTTAATTTTTCCCCAGTGTTTTGGTATCTCACCTATTGTGTCTTCCCTTGTAAAAGGACCAGAACTGTCACTTTATTACTCAGCCAAAACTCTCTCTGTATCTGGGCCACCTCTCACCCCTCACTTCAAGCATAATGAAAACAAGCAAGGTACAAATACATTTTCAGAAAAATGAAGAAGCCCACCCTGAAATGGACAAAAATCTCTATTGTACATACCCCCATACTGATGGTCCTTCTCATTAAAAACAAAAGCCCCAGAGGAACCTCAACTAAACAACTGTCCACAGACACAAGTTCTCCCCCTGCATCACACGAGCACTTCCAAAGGTCAATACCAGGAAGAAATTCCTCCCTGTGAGGGTGGGCAGGCCCTGGCCCAGGGTGCCCAGAGCAGCTGTGGCTGCCCCTGGATCCCTGGCAGTGTCCCAGGCCAGGTTGGATGGGGCTTGGAGCAGCCTGGGACAGTGGGAAGTGTGCCTGCCCTCCACTTCAGCTGGCACAAATCATCACAGCAGCCCTTCAGCCCAGCTCTCATTCTTGCAGACACCAGGACTTCTTTGACTACAGGAGTGATTAAACCTTCTGTCCATGCCCCTGCTGGCTGGGGCCCTCAGTTCTAGGAGCTGTAAACAACAAAAACACCCCCAAATTAGCTATTGCAGCAGACATATCCAGGTCATACATTTCTTCTTCTGCATGCCAGAGTTTTTTCCTCTTTAAGGAAAACTCAGTGCTTCCCCTTTTATTCCTCTTTTAACTAACATTTTCCAAGTTTTAAAGTCAAAACAACAACAACAAAAAAAAAAACCCCAGGTCTTCACCCCATAATTACTTTACTAACAGGTGGAGGACAGTGGACGTTGCAAAGCTGGACAGTGAGTTGGTTGATGGAAATAGTCTGGCTTTTTCCCATTAAATTAATTTTTGTAGGGTTGATGTGCAATCCCACCACTGCCACCAGCAAAGAGGAGGATGGGCAGGGGGCAAGCACTTGGCCTGGGGACTCCAGTGCCTTGTCAGGTCTGAGTGAGTCCCAGTGAGCTACAGCCCTTTTGCAAACAAAAACTAGAGGCAGAGGAGGGTCAGAAATGGTGCAGGTGTCTCAGCTGACATTGCACCACCACAAGGTCACCTTGCTGAGCATACCTGGGTGAGGAACAGCCTAAGAAAGGCTGAAGATCTGCCACCTCTACACAGATCCAATCTTGAACAAGAAGGGCTTGAACATGGAGGGCAAACCTCACTCATGGGGCTCTGCAGTGCCCAGTCTGGGCTGAGGAGGATTCTCTTTTCCTTTTGCCCTCCAGGAAGACTCACCTCGAGCACCTTCAGCTCCAAGGAAGAGCAAAACCTTGCAATATTTTTGGGGTCCCCCATTGTGGGGAGGAAAGATGAATCTGACTCCACGTTTTTATTATATTATTTATATTATATTATATTATATTATATATTATATTATATTATATTATATTATATTATATTATATTATATTATATTATATTATATTATATTATATTATATTATATTATATTATATTATATTATATTATATTATATTATATTATATTATATTATATTATATTATATTATATTATATTATATTATATTATATTATATTATATTATATTATATTATATTATATTATATTATATTATATTATATTATATTATATTATATTATGCTATACTAAAACGATACTAAAACTATACCAAAGAATAGAGAAAGGATACTTACAGCAGGCTAAAAAGATAATAATGAAAAACTCGTGACTCTCTTTTCAGAGTCCTGATACAGCTGGATTGTGATTGGTCGTTAAGTTAAAACAATTCACATGAATTGAGGTGTTAGAACATGGGTTGGACTCAATGATCTTAAAGGTCTCTTCCAACCTAGAAATTCTGTGATTCTGTGAAACCCATGAAACAACCACCTGTTGGATAAACAATTTTCAAACTGCATTCCAAAGCAGCAAAACACAGGAGAAACTAATGAGGTCATACTGTTTTCCTTTTTCTCTGAGGCTTCTCAGCTTCCCAGGAGAAGAATCCTGGGCAAGGGGATTTTTCAAAAAATATGATAGTGACAAAACCTGACCATGGTCCCTGTGGAAAACAGCATCCAGGGGCAGCACCAGCACAGCCCCTTCCCAATCCCAGCCGTGCAGCAGCCACCTATCACAATCAGCACCCATCCCTCATCCACAGAGAAAAGCTGCTCCATGCAGATACACGACCTTGTTACATTCTTAATTAATTACTATTGATAACCAATCGGTGTGGCCGGCCAGCCAAGCTGCCATGCCTGCAGCAGAGCCTCCTCTTGCTCAGCTGATGAAGGACCTGACGTGGACGGGGCTGCACAGAGAGCTCAGCCTCTGGGCAGGGAGGAGGAGAGCCCATGGCAAGGTGGGGAAAGGATCATCCTGGCGATGGACCCTGAGGAAGACCCACAGCACAAGGTCAGAGTGATGGAGACACTGGAGATGGGCAATCAGCAGGAGAAGACAACTCCCCCGAGCATGAAGCATGGCAATAGGAGGGAAGATTTACCCCTCTGGGTCACCCCAATCACCTGGGTGTCCCCAGGACATGAGTCACCAGACACTCCTTAGTCAGCCCAGGCACCACCAGCCCCGGGGCCAGTGCGGTGTGGGGAGCCCTGGGGAAGCACTGAGAGGAGCTGCCAGCCTCAGGGCGCACTGTCTGAACGTCTGCATGTTGGAAACCACTTTAAAACACCCCCCAATACCAATAAAAATGGTCTGAGAGCAAAAGAGATGCAAACACACAACTGCAAATACACTGAGGGAGCCCAGCCCGCGCCAAACCCACCAGGCTGGCTGCCAAAACCCCCAAAGATGTCCCCATCCCCAGCAGCTCTCCAGCATCAGATGAGGCAGAGGGTGAAAGAAAAAGGTGTTCAGCAGTATTCAGTGTGGCAGAAAAAAAAAACAGTTTGTGGGTTAGGGTTTGTTTTGTTTTTTTTTTGAACCACACCTGCAGGTCATCCACCCATTTGTGTCCCTCCAGACTCATCCACACTCTTGCCACACTTGCAAGCTGCTTCCCAACAAGGACCAACTTTGTTACGAAAAAGTACAGGGCCTGAGGCAAAATTAGCTTTTTTTGTCTCCCAAACAGGCAATTATCTCTTGCACAACTATGCAAGTCTAAAACGAAGGAGAGGCAATATTAAGGTTCACTGAAACGGTGCCTTTAAAGTACAAATTGTTGCAACATGTGAAAATAACATGGGGGAATTGCAGTTGTGGAAAATTTGGAGAACTTTTTATTTTATAGTTTTCAAGCACACCAGGCTCCCAGTTGAGGTGATCCAAAAAAAATCACTACTTTCAGCTGTGCTACACATAGCACCCCATTTTTAAACTATTTGAGAGGAGGTAAAATGATCTGCTTCTCTGTTCCTCCTGAAGACCCACAGATATGTTCCTTTCAATATTTAAAGGGAGCTTATAAAAAAGATGGAAAGGGACTTTTCACATGGGCATGTAGTGATAGGTTTTAAAGTCAGAGTTTTAAATTTAGATTAGATGTTACAAAGAAATCCTGGCACAGGTTTCCCAGAGCAGCTGTGGCTGCCCTATCCCTGGAAGTTTCCAACGCCAGGCTGGACAAGGCTTGGAGAAGCCTGGGATAGTGGAAGGTGTCCTGGATGAGCTTTTAGAATCCTGCCAACCCAAACCATTCTATAGAAGACCTTAAAAAGGCATCAAAACATAACACAGACTGTGCTACAGGAGAATGTACATACGTGTAAAGGCAAATCAGCTTAAATGGGATACTCAAGTTGCATCAGCATCACAAAAAATTAAGTTAATACTCTTTTTCATATTTTGAAGAGGAACCTTAAAATGGGTCATTTCTAACCTGATACCATTAATTTACCTGTCCATGTTTGTTTAGTGAAGCCTGTCTGTCCTGGGTCACTTTAACCTTAAGACCTGAACACGGGAAATTAACACAGTGCAGTATTAATTACATGTTATGCAAGGAGTCATTTTACAGCCTAATAGTTTTAAACAGTTAAAAGAAACCCTGCTGCTTGTGTCCTGCTTACAATTCACACGGCAACTCTGTGCTTCCCATCAGCCTGCCCAAGAAGTGTTTATCTTCTTGTGGGGAAAACAAATAACTGCATATCAGACATCAATTTAATTAATCCAGGGCACCAGAACAGAATGAATTCCCCGACCTGGGAAGACCCACAAGGACCATCAAAGCCCCACTCCTGGCCCTGCACAGGACAGCCCAAATTATCACAGTGTTTGATGCCTTTGGGCAGGAGAGAAGGTCAAGGTCCCCAGTACAGAATTCCAGCCCCAAAAAGAAACTCCAAAGTGGAAACTTCCAAAGAAGAGGACAGCTCACAAAGGCCAGGCTGACCAGCAACAGCACTGGCCACAAATCCCCACAGAGCAACATCAGTGACTACCAACAGTCACACTTCTCTTCTCCCCTGCTTGATTCACAATCAGGATGCTCAGAAGCGACAGTCAATACCCCAGATGTGTTCTCCCACATCTCTCCTGGAGTCCAGCCTGCTGAGCTGGCAGAGGTCACCATGCTCCTGCCCACCCTCCTCTCGGCGTCCCTTTGATCGTGCGCTCACCGCAGAGCAAGGCAGCCCAAAAACAAAGGCCCCAGAGGGATCCATATTTCAAACCTGCCAGTGGCTCCTGACTCGTGCCCCTGTGCCAAGGCACAACAGGCTCCACAGAAGGGCTCATCTCCGTGGCAGTCACGGAGTTCATCTCCTGCCAGTTAGCTTGAGGTCCCTTCATTTGCTAATGCTGATTTGGTTACTGCCATCAGACTGGATCAAGCATGCAAATCTTCAGGTCTCATGCCAGACAAAGCCTGGAGAAAGGAGAAGGCTGGAGCAAACAAATATGTAAAAATAGGATTTCTTTATTAAAATGGAAAAAGAAAAGAGGGGAGAGCAAGAAGTAAACTTTTCTCCTCCCTCCCGACCTCCTCCTCTGATGTGTGTTCTTAAACATGATGCAATGAGAGGGCTCCCACAGCCTGGAAAGGCTCCTGCCACTAGGAACAGAGTCCAACAGGTCCCACAGGTCAAAGGCCACCTTGAAGACTGGTAGATATGGTGCTCCTTAGACAGAAGGTCTGCAAAAAGCAGCAACATCAGGCTGAGAGGCTTCACTTCTCACTTTTCTTCAGTTTTCTCTCAGCCAATCAGTAACTCATAAGGCTACTTAGGGCTTGATTGGCAGGTCAATGGAGAAAATTCTGCCCTTTCTACTCTGCTTAGGGAATACCTCACCTGCAGAGTTGTCCCCAGCTCTGGGGTTCCCAGCACAGGATGGATGTGGAGCTGCTGCAGCCAGTGCAGAGGAGGCCACGGAGATGCTGCCAGGGCTGGAGCCCCTCTGCTCTGGAGCCAGCCTGGCACAGCTGGGGCTGCTCAGCTGCACAGGAGAAGGCTCCAGGGACACCTCAGAGCCCCTGGCAGGGCCTGCAGGGGCTCCAGGAGAGCTGCCCAGGGACTGGGGACAAGGCCTGCAGGGACAGCACCCAGGGAATGGCTCCCAGGGCCAGAGGGCAGGCACAGATTTTGGGCTGTTGGCAATTAGGAATTGCTGGCTGGGAGGGTGGGCAGGCCCTGGCCCAGGGTGCCCAGAGCAGCTGTGGCTGCCCCTGGATCCCTGGCAGTGTCCCAGGCCAGGCTGGATGGGGCTTGGAGCAGCCTGGGACAGTTGAAGATGGCCCTGCCCATGGCAGGGGATGGGGTTGGATGAGCTTTAAGGTCCCTTCCAGCCCAAACCATTCTAAACTTTCTAGAGCATCCTGCACCCCACAACCCAAAGGAGACCATTTCTCCTGGCTGGCAAAGGCAACAACTTTCAGATAAGCCATAGAGCTGCTGATTTTACCCACTGAAAGACACAAATAAAATGTCCACATTATGTCCATAGGGGTGTCCAATAGTTTCCGATGGGGTTCATGCTATCTGTGGACCAAATTTTTTCCCTGCAGCTACAAGCAGAAGAAGTAATTTTGCATTTAGGGTCCTGAACCATGGTGCAGCTTTGTTATTAAACAGGTGACAGTACCCTGAAGCCTGAGTGCAGCGTTTTATGTGCATGTGAGAGTTTACAGAGCATTTGTGTGTCATTTCTGATGAATGGCGCTGCATAAATGTTAGATCTTCAACCCATTGCTCTCACAAATACTATTTCTTCTCTTATTTATTTGTATTGCTGTAATTCATTCAGGTGCCAACCATGACTGAGGCTGTGCCATCAATATGCAGCCTGACAGCAGCAGCAGGAGACAACAGCAGCTGTACAGATCACACAGGAGAACAGGAAGCATCCTGGCTGGTGCTGCTGGGGAATGGTTGGGAAGGCAGAGAATGTCCTCAAATCCCAAGGAAAACCCCAGCAAAGCACAAACAAACTGAGCTCTGATGCACAGAGCAGCAGTCTAGATGTTTAATCAGAAGAGGTACATAGGCCCCCCCTGTGGCACAACTTTGGGCCACCATGTCCTCTTTCAAATGGAGGTGTGTGTGCCACCGAAACACCCAGACCATGAGGAACTACAGGCCAGCAGCTCAGGCCTCTGCAAAGCCAGTCCCAGGTCAAAGAAACACAGAATTCCTTTTGTAAGGCTGGAAAAGCTCTATAAAATTGAGTCCTAGCGTTCCTGCAGCACTGGCAAGCCCAACACCAACCCATTGTCTCAGGTGCCACATCTAAATCCCTCCAGGGATGGGGACTCCATCACTGCCCTGGGCAGACCCTGTCAACATCTGCCAACTTTCCACGAAGAAATGTTCACTAATATGCAATTTAAACTGTCCTGGTGCAACTTGAGACCATCTCATCTTGTCCCTGTGGTTTGTCCTAGCTGTGACAGCCTCCCCAGCTGCCCTGGAGACCTGCTTTCCTACAGCAGCAACAAACACATGCCCCAGTGCTGGTTTGTATGGACCAGCAGGATGAGATGCTATCAGCCCACAGCTCTCCTCTGCTCCAAAAGCACCCCGAGGCAGCGTGCAAGCCCTGCTGCTGCTGGGGAGCAGTGCAGCTGCTGCATTTGCAACACCCCAGCTCTGGCCCGGCAAGGTGTGGCCCTGCCCTGTCCTGGGTGAAGCCAGCACCATGTCCAGAAGCAGGATGATGTGGTCCAGCAGCACCCCTGGGGACGTGGGCCAGCTCATGCCAGCCACTGTGCCACCTCCTGTGCCCATGCCAGAGGAGGCACCTGCATGTGGACAGCCACCAAGCTGCTGCCACGCCGAGCCACACCTGAAAAAGTGTCACCAGGGTGGGCAGGGCCTTCAAGGCATGAAGGACTGCCAGTATCCCAGTGCTGCTCCCTAGGAATTGTGCCACAGACTCCAACAGCAGCAGAGCTGGCTCCTGGCTGTCCCTGCCACCTGGACAAGGTGGCAATGCCACCCCACCCTTTTAGTTCTTTCTTCTGAGCCCTGCTCTTGGAGCATCCCCCTTTGGGGCTGGACAAAGAGCCAGCAGCCTGATGGGGACCACCACTCCCCACCCACCTGCTTCTTGCTCCTCCAAAAAACCCAAATGCAAAGACTTTTCAACCAACCAGGTTATGTAGATAAGCAAGGCATCTCTCTGTGACAGCAATGGAGAACTAATGTCTCATTAAATAAATGAAAGAGATTAATGAGAAGAGTGACTGTTGTTTCTTTGAGCTGGTCATGGTGAGATAAAAGGCAAAGCAAGACCCGGATCTCTTTTCATAGGAGAGCTGTAAAATGAGTGGCACAGACTCAGCAGAGCTGAAAATACAGGGCAAGACACACTTTTCCCTCCAAACACATCTGATACTTCCTTCTCTGCCCTTCTTTTTCTCTCCCATACCCACTCTGGAAAAGCCAAACTTCATTCATAACAGAACCAAACTATTTCCTTTTTTATTCTAATATTTCCTTGTTTTTTTAATAGGCAACCATCTGGGAGTGGGGGAGTAGAAAGGAAGCCCTGAAGCTTTTCAGACACAATAAATAAATTATATAAAAAAAACCAAGTATGATTAAAACCAAAAAGCATAAACAAACAAGCCATGTTACCCAGAATAATGACTTCAGGGAAAAGCGCCAAAAAAATTGTATAAGCTTCTGGAGCGTGGCAAGAGAAGAGAAGAGAACAGAACAGAAAGTCCTCACTGCTGAGGAGAATGTGCCACTGCAATGGGACAGAGGCTGGGACGACAGGGATGCCCTGGGCAAGCCAGGAAGGAGAAGGGTTTCACAGAGACTTAGATCCCAAATTTGTCTTCAGGCACCTTATTATGATAACTGCAAAGCCCCATTCTAGGCACTCTCAGACCTTTTCAATTTTTTTTGAAAATTTTAATTGCATCTGCTCCTCTCTGGTAAGACCCCACCCAGAGTCAAGCTTGGGGATCCTCAGCACATTAAAGACCAGGAGCTGCTGCAGCCAGTGCAGAGGAGGCCACGGAGATGCTGCCAGGGCTGGAGCCCCTCTGCTCTGGAGCCAGCCTGGCACAGCTGGGGCTGCTCAGCTGCACAGGAGAAGGCTCCAGGGACACCTCAGAGCCCCTGGCAGGGCCTGCAGGGGCTCCAGGAGAGCTGCACAGGGACTGGGGACAAGGCCTGCAGGGACAGCACCCAGGGAATGGCTCCCAGGGCCAGAGGGCAGGCACAGATTTTGGGCTATTGGGAATTAGGAATTGCTGGCTGGGAGGGTGGGCAGGCCCTGGCCCAGGGTGCCCAGAGCAGCTGTGGCTGCCCCTGGATCCCTGGCAGTGCCCAAGGCCAGGCTGGATGGGGCTTGGAGCAACCAGGTCTAGTTGAAGATGGCCCCGCTCATGAGGCTCCCTTGGGCCCGCTTCTCGAGCTTGTCCAGGTCCCTCTGGATGGCATCCCATCACTCAGGCACGTCAGCCGCACTCAGCTCAGTGTCATCTGCAAACACAAACCCCTCTGAGCTATTCCTGCTCTACAGCTCCATCATTTTTGGCAGCAGCACGCCACATTCTGCAGGGATGACAAACTGGGGGCACACAGGGTGGATGGCATTGCACAGAACACATCTGATGTCTTTCTGACAAGCAGGCAGCACAGAGGGATGCACCCATTGCTCCTGTCCTAGCAGGGAAGCATTTTGGGGGGGATACTTGGCACTCAGGCGTCTCCAGAGCATTAGAAGTAACGGTGTGTCTCACAAAATCTGCGGTGAGGAGGAGAGGGACAGTGTGCAGCACTGAGACAGGGCTGGCAGAAAATGGGCCAGCACAGGCAGCCACGCTCCTGAGACACTGACACTGCAGCAGAGAAGATAAATGACTGGCCCAAGGCCACGCAGCCAGGCAGTGTCCCCTCTACATGACTTTCAATCCCTGCTCCAGCACAGGACTGCTGAGGGATCCTTCAACAAAATGCTATATTGGCTTCGAAATCGTGAGATTTATTTTACACCTGAACACACTCACACATATAAATGTACTTTTTTTCCCTGCCTCTTTCTCTTGCCTCCACTCAGACGCACCCAAGCACATCTTAAAACCTCTCTGAATAACCAGAAAAAGTAAAAACTTCTTATTTCCCCACTAAAGGAGAGAACTCATAGGAGTTAACTTGACTCCAGGAGCTGGGGCTTCACAATGAAGCAGGATGCTGCCAGCAGTCCCACCTGGCAAATCAGTGCCTGTATTTACAATTGTACGCCCGGAGACTCCGCAAATATTTCCTAGAAGCTATAAACCCCATCCCAACAATTGCAACGGGAGCAGGGATAAATTAGCTGAAGCCTGTCACTTGGTGAAGTCACGCTGGAGGAGATCCATCCAGGTAATCCATCTTTCTGCTGTGTTATACAATGACACAGTAATGGCCAGCCCAGAGGGATTTCCTTCAGGAAAACTCAACTGTTACTAAAATGGTAAGTTAATACCAAGCAAGAACTCAGCCGTCATTAGACCGAAGGATAGACATGACAGGGAATAAAATATTACAGTCCCCACTCAAATATTTTTATTTACAAAAGCACAAATAGATAGACCTATCTGTAGGCTGCAAAGAGAGGAGGCTGGGATTAAAGGAGAAAAGGAAAAAAAAAAAAAGACCTGCACGCATCGATTCCATCTTTGCCATTTTTCCTAATAAATAGCCTGGCACGACTGTGCTGATGGGTAGCTGGGGTGGAGGAGGGCATGCTGCCCAGCTCTCACAGGGACACAGGGCACAAATCTGAGCTCAGGCTCTGCCCTTTTCTGTTGATTAAAAAAAAAAAAAAAACCTTAAGAAGAAAGGAAGAAAGCAAGAAAAGTTATGTGGCTAATAAAGGGCTCTATTGTGCCATCAATTTTTTAAGCTTTAATGATTTCGGGAGGAAGTTCAGCTCAGCAATCAATAGCACAATATGGGCAGGAGGGCTCGGAGGAAATTCAGCGCCGGAGCTGCGGCGAGGGCTGGCGGAAAGGGGGGCTCAGAGGAAGAGGGTTCCCCTCCTTCAGCGGGCAGGGGGGCTCCCAGGACCCCGTACAGAAACCCTGTCCCCCTCCTGTTTAGCCCACTGGGTGTGAGCTCCCTCTCCTGCCGCCCAGAGCGTGCAGCCGGGGGACAGCAGGGACATTTGGGGATACCTCGGCTGCTGCCACAGCAAGGGAGCTGGAAAAGCACCCATGCCAGCTGGGATGCTCACCCCACTCCTGA
Source organism: Emberiza elegans (assembly GCA_024865655.1). Classification (NCBI taxonomy): domain Eukaryota; kingdom Metazoa; phylum Chordata; class Aves; order Passeriformes; family Fringillidae; genus Emberiza; species Emberiza elegans. Next base: position 1,195,227 of record JALJVW010003588.1, on the reverse strand, counting down.
CAGGACTGAGCACATCCCAGGGATGCTCACAGCACACCAGGGACAGCCCAGGGACCATCACCCCACACTGAGAATATCCCAGGGATCATCACCCCACACCGGAGCTGAACACATCCCAGGGATGGTCACCCCACACTGAGCACATCCCAGGGATCATCACCCCACACTCCCCACCCCACACGGGGCACATCCCAGGAATCATCACCCACACCATGCACATCCCAGGGATCATCACCCCACACTCCTCACCCCACACTGAGCACATCCCAGGGATCATCACCCCACACTCCCCACCCCACACGGGGTACATCCCAGGAATCATCACCCACACCATGCACATCCCAGGGATCATCACCCCGCACTCCCCACCTCACACTGAGCACATCCCAGGGATCATCACCCCACACTGACCATATCCCAGGGATGGTCACCCCACACCGGGCACATCCCAGGGATGGTCACCCCACACTGAGCATATCCCAGAAATTATCACCCCACACTGAGCATATCCCAGAAATGATCACCCCACACTCCCCGAATCTGGGTTCAGCACATCCCAGAGATGCTCGCCCCACACCATGCCCCTCCCCGGGATGCTCACCCCACACTCCCCACAGCCGGGCTGTGCCCATCCCAGGGACACTCTGCTCCAGGCCCACCTGTCCCTGAATCCCACAGCCCGGGGCACACCGCCAGCCTCCCCGTACCCCGGGAAGCGCCGCTCCTGCCCGCAGCAGCAGACGTACCGCATCGCCCAGGCTCGGTGCTGCCGCCGGGATGCGGGGCTGTCAGGGGGATGATCCCGCGCCGGGCAAACCTAAGAGACACGGTGACACAGCGTGAGGCTCTCCAGCATCAGCGGGGACAGCGCCTCGCCCGAGGTGTCACCCTGGACAGGAGCCACAGCCGCCTCCCAGCTCTCACAGGCACGGGCAGCAGCTGGGTGAAAACCGGGATAAAAACGCGCAGGAGGCTTCCCAGCAATGCGGGGCTCCCGAGCCGTCGGGTCCCTGTGCCGCTGCGAGGTGCAGGGGAGAAAGGATGGGATGGGGTAGGACGGGACGGGACGGGACGGGACGGGACGGTGCGGGATCACCCCGCGCATCCCGTCCTTCAGCGCAAGGAAAAGCCGATCCCGCAAGTTGATCCCAAACGTCAGGGAGCGCTTCGCGGAGCGGGACCGCACCGGCTGCACCGCGAGCCCCCGCCGACAGCGGGAACTCGGGCGAAAGTTTTGCCACGATCCAGGGGATAATAATAAAAATTACGAACGGTAATTAATCGGGCAAAAATAATAGCAATTGATCAATAAAAACCAACGAGCGTTGGAGAAGAAGAACGGGGGAATGTCCGACCTGGGAGCCGGGAGCGCCGGCGACAGCAGCGCTGCCTCTGCGCGATGCTGCCGCAGCTCGGGGACCCAGCGGGAGGACCGGGCACGGTCCCCTGGCACCGGGAGGGACGGACGGACGGAGGGAGGGACGGCAGGGGAGGGGAGATGGAGGAGGGGGGGCCGCCGCCGCCGCCTCCCCCCGCAGGAGGGTCCTGGCGGGGCTGGGGATGGAGGGACCCCCCGAGCACCCCCGTCGGTGAAGGCAGCGGCTCCCACCCGGCAATTCCGGTAGGGAGGAAACACGGCATTGTTTTAAAACAGCAAACAAAACAGAAAATAAATAAATAAATAAAATAAAATCAGAACTTACCGTCTAAAACGAATCAGCAGGGAGGGACCCGCGGGCAGCGCAGCGAGGGGAGCATCGCCCCGCCGTGGGCCGGGACGGGACGGGGCGGGGCGGGGCAGCTCCGCGCACCTCGAGGGGGGCAGCGGCGGCCGATGGCGACGGACAGAGCACCGCGGCGGGCACGGCGGCACCGCCCGCCCCGTCCGGCGGCGCTGGCCCGCGGCTCGGGCGGCTCGGCGGCGGTGGCGAGCCGAGGGCCCGGATGTCGCTGGCCCCGCGCCGGGGGGGCCACACGGGACGCAGCGGTGGGGGGGGTCCTGCCCGCCCCGTCGGGGCGCCGGGCGCTGCCACGTGGGACCGCCGGGGGGGGCGCCCCACCCTTCTCGCTCCCGCTCTCCGTCTCTGTCTCGCTGTCACCCCCGCCTCCCCCCCCCCCAGCCGGGCTTGACAGGTCCACGCGACCAAACAAACCGCGGCGGACGGGCGGGCGGCACGGCCAATGGCAGCGCGCGGCGGAGAGGAGCAGCCAATGGGAGCGCGCGCGGGGCGGGACCGCCTGAGGGGAGCGCGGCGGAGGCGCCGCCCCAGGGTCAGAGCGCCGCCCGCCACCCTCGGGGTGCGGGGTTCGGGGGGCGTGAGGGGTGGGATCGCAGGGAATGGCCTGGGTGGGAATGGGCCCGGGAGGGCATCCGCTCTCACCTGCTGCCATGGGCAGGGACGCCTTCCACTGGAGCAGCTTGCTCCAAGCCCCGTCCATTCTGGCCCTGGACACTTCAGGAATGGGGCAGTCACAGTTTCTCTGGGAAAGCTGTGCCAGGACCTCACCACCGGCATCCTCAAGTCCTTCTCCCAGAGCTGCTTTTTATCCCCAGCCTGATTCACCCTGGGGGTCAGCTCGCCTCAAGTGCAGCTTCAGCTCTGTTAAACCTCAGAGGTTCCCATGGCCGGGCTTCTCCTGTCCCACCCTGTTTGATAATTCCAGATGAATAAACCCTTGGCACAGAAATTGAAAAAAAAAAAAGCCAATACATGGAGCAGGGTGATACTCCAGCATGGTCATTCTCCTGCGAGACCCCCATCCTGTGTCCCAGCAAGGGGCTTGGTGGAGTGGAGCACGGCTGATGGTATTGCCCTGTTCCTGCAGGGGTCCAGCAGCTCTGGATCCTCTCTGCATCCCCTTCCTGATTGCCTCACTCTGCCTGCACTCTCCAGTGAGAAAGAAAGCTTCCTGACATGTTTGGTTTCCATGTTCATGTGGATCGCAAGTTTCAGGCGCCGCCGGGTGCCCTGTGTGTTGTTAGACAGTCATCCCTCAAGCCAACCTGAGAAAACCTGTGGGTGATCCTTTATCACTCCTCAGCCTTTCAAGGATTGCGTGAGGGAAGAAAATATTATTTGCAGGGAAAATAGACAAAGAACACCTAAATCCAGGAAAACCATGAAATCTGGATATCAAGAAGCCTTCCTTATACATCTAATGATCTTGGTCCCAAAACTGCTATTCTGAAAGACACCATTTTTTTTTTTTTAATGGTTTTCTTTGGCAGGGTGTTTTGGAAATTTGGGGTTTTGACTTCCTCCTCTTTTTTTTTTTAAAGTCAGACCTAGCCAACAATCACAATTTGCTTTTTGATTTCATCTGCTATCCTGCCCTGTCATCAGGCTCCCGTGCTTTCCTGCTGGGTCCCTGAGTGCAGTCGGCACGATGCTGAGTCACAGAAGAACATTGTCAGCTTAGGCTCTGAGCAGGGAGGCTTCCCCCTCAGCATCAACTACTCAGGGAGAGCCTCCCTGTGTGCTTTTAGAACATTTCCGGCATATTTGCACTTTATTTTTTTAGGATTCTCATAAAATGTTTCCAGTGAAACACCATTTCAGGATGTTTCTTTAGGGATTGTTGTTCTGCAGTCCATCTGTTTCAGGTGGAGGAGCCCGGCACAACAATCCAGCCTGAGATCTTTGCTCTAATACCCAGTAAAACCATTGCTAACAGCTGATCCAGCCTGAGATCTGATACTGAGTGCCTTAATTAGTCAAAAGTCCCCAGCTTTAGTCAAAATCCATCACTAGTAATGTGTTTTCAGATTAAAAGGAAAGGTTTAAATTAGGAACAGTAGGAGCAGCTGCTGTGAGTTTGCTGGTAGAGGAATGTGTGCTCCTAACAAAAAGCAGAGGCAGGATTTGGGATCTTTCTCATCCAGAGGAAAGGTGACATCCAGCTACAAAGTTCTCCATAAGGGGCAGAGGGGATTTTCTGCCCCCTCTCTGCCTCCTAGGAAACACTCCTAAGCTTCAGCCCCTTCTCTAGATCCTAACTTAGCACCTGATTATTTTTAAAACAGCAAACTTGTGTAAAACACGCTGACAGGAGCAACGTGATGCTGCTGCCTGATCTCCCCTCTACATCTCCTCCCTTCATAAACAGATGGACGTGAGTGTCCGAACCCATCCAGAGTCAGAACCCGCTGCAGCCAAAAGCACCTTGGAGAGAGTGAGTGACACAAGACTGACATGTACTGAGGATTCCCTCGTGCCTTTGCCTGGCAAACACTCACCAGCACAGCAGGCGAGAGGCTGGGAGGGATGGGAGCTTTGGATGGAGGTGTCACAAGGCAGAAAGTGACGCTTGTGTCTGCTTGTGGTTGTTTTCTCCTCCTGCCCAGCCACAGGCAAACTTGAGATGGGATGAAACCAGGGAAGATCCTAGCATGAGACTGGAAATGGATGAAATAGAAATATAACCTTTCCTGCTCCACTTTGCTTTTAGTTGTTTTTCAGGGTCCTGAGTGTATTAATTGGTGTTAATTACCCTGACCAACTTCATGTCCACCCATTAGCCAGAAGCTCTAATTACCACCCACCACTCATTAGTCCAGAGGCTCTAATTAGGCTTTGGGCACTTTCCTGACCTGTGTTTTTGTAGTACTTGGTTGTAGTCCTGCCTGGAGTTCTGTGTCTTGGGTGAGCATCATATCCACATTGTCACCTTGTTTGCAGTCCTGCTCCTGCTGTTTCCAAGTGGATCCTGGATCCAGTTCATGCTCTTACCTTACCTGGGATGCCTGATAGTTCCTTTTTACCAGAACCTGGCCCTTACATTCCTCTCCAGATCCACTGGGACAACTTCTCTGCCTGTGCTGTGGTCATCCATGGCTCTCGGCTCATCTTAGAATGGCAGGAAGGATCACTGAACCTGAATGCCCCACAGAACCTGGGAGCCATAAGCACACTGTTCCTAGACCACATTTCCTTCCTGGCTCTCCAGGGCACACCTTGTGTCTGTAGGACTCGGCTTGTGTGATCAGGAAGATGTGGGCACCCCTCTCTTGCTGCCATGTTTGTTCCACTTGTACTTAAGGAGGTGTGTGTGGTCAATACTCTGAGGAATTTCCCAACAGATTTCTGATGTGTCAGGTTTTTATCCCCTCCTGGGAGCAGTAACTCAGCTCTGCTAGGAATGGCTCAACTCCGGCACCCGCTTGTAATGTAATTGAGTGTGGAAATTGGCAGGAGAGGTAGGGAGCTACCTCATCTTCATGCACATAATCAATAGCAAATCATTACTTAAAAAGTAAAGTGGTTGATGGTGTTTCTGTAGGGCAAGACATGCCCTGCATTTTCAGTCTTTGATTCATACTGCTTAGCATGCCATGAGATGGGGCTCGGCGAGTGACTCACATTGTAAAAGCTCTCCAGTTAGCTCCTGGTGCTCCCTCTCAGCAAGTGTGTCATGATTGCTTCAGTGTGTCTGTGTCTGTTCTCCAACCCAGCTCCCAAAGCCTTCAAGGCCCTTTTAGGGATTTCCCTAAGTCCAGACGCTGGAGGGGTGGCACCAAAGCAGCATGGGGCTCCTGCCAGGATCAAGGCACTCTCACTCTGCATTGGGTCCAGACTGCATGAAGCAGAGCATGATACAGCTCAGTCCACCTGCAGACACTTGGATGGCTGAGGGAGCTGGGAAGGGGCTGAGCCTGGAGCAAAGGAGGCTCAGGGGGCCCTTGTGGCTCTGCACAGCTCCTGACAGGAGGGGACAGCCGGGGGGGTCGGGCTGTGCTCCCAGGGAACAGGGACAGGAGGAGAGGGAATGGTCTCAAGTTGCACCAGGAGAAGTTTAGATTGAGTGTTAGAGAAAATTTCTTCACTAAAAGATTTTCCAGGCTTGGCAGAGCTGCCCAGGGCTGTGATGGCATCCCTGTCCCTGGAGGGATTTAAAAGCTGTGTGGAGGTGGCTCCTGAGGACACGGGTCAGTGGTGGCCTTGGCAGTGCTGGGGAAAAGGTTGTACTGGATGGTCTTGGAGGTTGCTTCCAACCTGAATGATTCTGTGATTCTCTGATAGGAAATCCACAGCTTGGGGAACACAAGCTGTGGCACCCTACTCCATCTTGCAGGAGATAGGAGCCTTGCTCCTGACTTCCACCAGAGATGTGTGAGAGGCCATTCCCTTGCTGAAAGTGTGTTCTCTGTGTTAACATTGTCACATCCATTGCAGATGCACCTTGGTGCATTGTCCGCCTTCCTAAACATGAGCTGCCCATCAGGGTGCTCCTGCTCCACTGAGGGATTCAGCCAAGGAACCCAATCATCCTTCTCTTACCATTGCAAGTTGTTTGCTGTACTTCCATAACCTTGTCACTATTTTTGGTCTGGACCTGCCCCTTCAAGAAGTGACAAAGCTTGGTAGGATTCTTTATTTATACACTGAGGATGCAGGGAGTGTTCCTTCACTGTTGCTTCCTGTTCTCTCCTTGCACTGACAGCCAGCTGACTCTGCTTTGGTTCTCTGGAGCTATATTGGGGTTTCTGTAAGTTTGGGTGGGTCCTTGGACAAGAGGTGGGAGTTGGGAGACCCTGGAACCAGGCTGCTTTGGCTGAGAGCAGGACAGCACAGAGGAAGGGCAGCATCATACTTGGGGCTTGCAAGATCTGCAGCCAACAATGGCCTAAGGTACCCTCTCTGGGTCTGCAGCAGGACAGAAGTGCTGGCATGTGACCATATCCCAGAATCACAGGGTTGGGCTGGAAGGGACCTTAAAGCTCATGTTTCATGGGCAGGGACACCTTCCACTATCCCAGGTTGCTCCAAGCCCTGTCCAACCTGGCTGTGGACACTTCCAGGGATGGGGCAGCCACAGCTTCTCTGGGCAACCTGTGCCCATGTCTCACCTCCCTCACCATCAGGAATTTCTTCCGAATATCTGATCTAAACCTCCACTCTTTAGGACCATTAATTCTCCTGCTCATTTTCTCTGGACTCCTAAACCAAAAGCAGTGACAGAATTCCAGCTGGGCTCTGGGGGAGCATGAAGGGTTACGGAGAGCTGTGCGGTGACAGGCGGTCCTGGGCAAGGCTGAGCACGTCCTGTGGAGGCCAGCCAGCAGGGCTGACCTGATGTAACAGGGAGCTGGCGCTGGATGCTTAACTTCAAATGGCCCAGGGACTGAACAGATGGCTCCTCTTTATTTGCATGCTACTTGGATTTGTGAGTCAAACAGAAGAATAACTTAATTTTTGACATTTGCTTCTCCTCAGAGCCCGGCACAATTTATGTTATACTGGCATTTGCGTGAAGGATGTTGCTTTAGGCACTAAACCCATCCTGGCTTTAACCCTAAAAGGAGCCAAATAGGCAGGAATCGTATTCCTCCCCAGCTCTTTTGTAGGCACTGCCAAGGGATATCACACTTACACAGTGACCAAAGAATCAGGAGAAAACAGTCATTTGGGGCTTGTGGAAGGAAGGGGCAGGGTTGGAGTTAAACTGGACTGGAAAATATCTCATTTGTAGGCCTGAAATGAGAAACTGTTTGTGGATGAGGTTTACCTCCTATTAAAAATACCCTTCAAGGCCTGTGCAGTTAGTCTTGAGCACAGGGGATAAATTTAGTAGAGTCTTGTTCCTGCTGACATAAACTTAAGTGAAAATAATATATATAGCCAGGGCACAACATCTGCAAGCCAATTAAAAACCTGGCAGATCGCACCCCAGATGACAGTTGCCATGACTAGTGTGTCTGCGTGCCACCCCTTGGAGAGAGAAAAAACAGATCCTGCTTGGCTGTGCAGCATCTCTATACATCTTCCAATGCCCACGACAGCCAATGGTGATTATTTGATAGCTGGAGTCCCAGCAGCATGTCCTCCTCGCCCTAACGCCTGTGCCTGCTGTCCCCAGTAATCCTTTGTGGTCACATAGGTGATATTCATGGGTCTGACTGTAGGTCAGTTATAAAAGTCACAGGATAATGGAATAAAGCTCATTTTCTGGCCTGATTGTAAAGACATGAGAGCCTGGGTAAGGATGTGTGTGCTTTGACCAATGAAAACACACATTTTTCAAAGGCTGTATTTGAAATACTTAGCACAAAGAGATGGCCTTTTTTTTTTTCCAGCAGGAAAAATGCAGTTGTCCTTCACCTGTAATTTTAAGTGAAATATCAAGTGCTGGTTTTGTGGATGGAAGATAAAGCAGGCAGAGCAGGGAGACCCATACTCTTGAATTCTGGGGCTACAAAATGTTTTCCAGACTGTTTGCAGCATCTCTCGCTTTTACAGTGATCCCCCTCTTGTGGCTAGTCCAGTGCCTGCAAAATTTCCATGTCCATGCCTGTCAAAGCTCAGTGGCTTTGGGTTCCCCGGCCAGTGCAACTGAAATATGGTGGCCTCACAGTCAGGTGCCCCTCAGCTGAGCTGCTGTGGCCATCCTGCTGTGCTCCAGAGGACAACCCCAGCTGTGAGGCAAAGAGCATTGTCCCAAACCTCTCCCATTGAGTGTTGCCCCAGCAGCCTGAGTTGTCAACCTGTTGAGAAGCTGCTGGCCTTGTGTAAGCTTTTGAGATGCTCCTGTTGGGAAGTAAAAGATGATTTAAACCATATATGTGCAAGCAGACACATTTTCCTCTGCCATGGGGCAGGCCATGAGTACATACAGGAAGGATTTAGCAGCCCAGCTCATGTTTTATTTTACAATAACTTGGTCCTGTCTGATGGCATGTTTCACATTTGGCCTGAGCCCTCAGTGCATAAAACATGCCCAGAGCACACATCAACTGTGGCATTGCTTGGATGTAAATAAATCTCCTGTATCATCCTCTCTATGTCCCATGTGAAGCATGGATTGGATTTTGGATTGGATATTGGGGAAAATTTCTTCACTGGAAGGGTAGTTAGGCATTGGCACAAGTTGCCCAGGGCAGTAGTGGAGTCCTTATCCCTGAAGGGATTTCAAAGCCCTATAGATGTGGCACTTGTGGCACTTGTGTGGCAGTGCTGGGGGAAGTTGGACTAGACAAAAGGTCTTTTCCACTCTAAATGATTCTGTGATTTTGTGAAAAAGCTCCTTTTCAGTTCTGAACCTACTAAGTTCAGCTTGAAAATTAGACTGACCTCAGCATTCACATAGAAGTACTTGGGCTGGGAACCACAGCGTGGAGTTCTGATTCCCCTGAGTTAGCCCATCATCTCTCTTGTGTCTTCTGGGAGGCCAGAATCATTGTGGATTGAATTCTGCTTTTGGCTATTAAGTGGCTTTTCAAGGCCTGTTCTTCCTCCTTCCTTTGGTGCTACAAGGAGCTGGGACAGATACTCTGTGCTCTAGGTCCTCTTTAGGATCCATCCTTGTCTGCAGGTCCAATCTACAGACATCCAGCAACAAGACCTCTTGGAATCTCCTCATAACTTTCCATCTCCTGGATTGGTTTGGGCTTTTTTTTTGTTTCAGAAGCAAGAAGCCCAGTGTTGAAATAGCCTGACATTTCACGAGGGCCCTCTGTGAGATGTGACACAAGCATACCGTGATTCTTTGTCATTTTCTCCATGGCTCTCATCGTGTGAGACTCTCCACAGCCCCAGGCCTGCACCAGACCCACACACAGCTGAAAAACAGCTCATAGCCGGAGGGCTGCTGTGATTAGGAGCAGCGGGGCTGTGCTGCATGGGGAGAATAAGGAACTGCACTCCCTCTCGTGGCTGTGCTCTCCCCTACCTTTTCTTGCAGCAGAAGACCCTAAAACTTCACTCACAGAGCCAGTGCAATATCCCCAGCATATCCGGAGCTAGCAGCACAGCACAGCATTCAAGGCACTGGGAGTTCAGCTAAAAGTTTTGTCAAACTATTAATTGTTTGGGAAAAAAAAAAAAAAAAACAGTCCATGCCAGATGTCTGCCTTAGGCTGAAGTTCTCTGGAAAGTTTCAGCCAAAGTATTATGTCCATTTCCAAGAATGAGGGGAAAGCACAGTGTTTTGCCCAGTTTTGAAAAGGAATAATTCCATGAAATTGTAATAACAGAGAAAACCCTCCATCTATTGAAGAAAGAGCATGCAATTTGGCCCTGCTGTCATAAAAGTGCCATTTGCTACTTCCAGGAAAGTTTGTTTAATTTTGAATTAGTTATAAGCTCTGAAAATCATGGCTAGCATGTGCTTGACAGATCCGGTCACAGATTAACAGCTCTGTTCTCTGAGGACTGTCTGCAGCAGGCCCGCTCCAACTCAGGCCTGAAAAGGCTGGAGTATGGAATGGCTGCTTCCAGCACTGGAAATAAGAACTGAGGAGGTCAGGAAAGCTGGGAAGAATAGAAGGTTCAGACGTGAATGTTGTGATGGGGTCAGAAACAAGAAGGTGCTGTTGGAGAGCTCCTTATCAGAGGGGCAACACAAGCTGGCCTAGGAAAAGATAATGAAAAAGCTGCTGTGAGAATTAGACCAGGCACCTTCTCCTGCTCCTCCAGAAATGCTTCCCTTGGTGGCAGAGAAAGGAAGGACAGGTTCCAGCAGGTCAAGGGAGAAAATTCTGCCCCTGTGCCCCTGGGCTCAGGTGAGAGCCCACCTGCAGAGCTGCCCCTGGGCAACAACAGCACAAGGACCTGGAGCTGCTGCAGCCAGTGCAGAGGAGGCCATGGAGATGCTGCCAGGGCTGGAGCCCCTCTGCTCTGGAGCCAGCCTGGCACAGCTGGGGCTGCTCAGCTGCACAGGAGAAGGCTCCAGGGACACCTCAGAGCCCTGGCAGGGCCTGCAGGGGCTCCAGGAGAGCTGCCCAGGGCCTGGGGACAAGGCCTGCAGGGACAGCAGCCAGGGAATGGCTCCCAGGCCCAGAGGGCAGGCACAGATTTTGGGCTGTTGGCAATTAGGAATTGCTGGCTGGGAGGGTGGGCAGGCCCTGGCCCAGGGTGCCCAGAGCAGCTGTGGCTGCCCCTGGATCCCTGGCAGTGCCCAAGGCCAGGCTGGATGGGGCTTGGAGCAACCTGGGACAGTGGAAGGTGTCCGTCCCTGCCCATGGCAGGGGGTCAAAGGAGGTGAGCTCTAACTCTTCCCAGTCAGAGCATGTCATGATTCTAAGATCCTGTGCCCCCAACATTGGGTCACCTCCTGAGCTGAGCAATCTTCCCATGCAGGGAGAGTTTCTTCTCAGAGTTTGGTTGCCGCACAGTCATCCCAAAGGCAATTTCAGAGGGAAAGCAGGAGTGCCTCAGGAGCATGTCTGGGATGCTCTCAGTTGGTATGTGATGGAGATGTACTGACTGATCTAGGGTGTCCATGGGAGCATTTTCCATCCAGCAGCATGGCATTGCAGAGACTTGGGGCAAACTGACTGGAGCTCTGGGCTGCTCCTCCCGGCACCTCGCCTCTGACATCTGAAGCTTGCACTGGGTGTCTGGACACAGCCCTGCAGCGTGCCCCGTGGGCTCGAGTGCAGATAGCATCTGACTCCCTTGGCCTGCCAAGAAGATTGTCTTGCTTTATAACGCTGCCATCCAGATGCCAAAAACACACTTTTGCCATCCAGCGGAGGGAAGGTTGTTAAGAATGAAGGCGCTGACACAACCTGCCTTTGGGGGAAATGGCACGGAGCAGCACCCCTAGTTCAAGAGGCTGTCTGAGTTTAGCAATAGTCTCTTGTTCCCAGGCTCTGGGCCAGGATAAATGGGCTGCAGTGTACTTTGAGAAGGATGGTTTTGCCTCCAGGAGAAAAAGAGCTTAGCACAGCTCTGCTGGGAGTCCCTCTTAAGCTCATCCACACAAAGGGTTGGGTGCCAGTTCCTCAGATGGGCTTGTTGCTGGCCTTCCCTGGGTGTAGCATAAGCTGGTGTTAGCAGGTACAGTGAGAAGGGGATTGAGAACCAAGAGGGACCCATGGGTTTAATTTGCTTTTATGAATTAGCCTGAGTAGATGCAATGTCCTCTCCATGATGGGAAGGAGAGGAAGGCAGAGATTAGGATGACTCCTGTCTCTGTGCTCCAAGTTCTGCGTACACAAGTGCGTGTTCCTCATCATGCCAAGTATTTTAGTGCCTCACACAGTATCTGGGAACAATCAGAGAACAAAGAGCACCAGCCCTACTCCCTGCCCAGCCCCTGCTGCCCTGGATGCAGCCCTGCCCCTGAGTCTGGGTGGTGGATGAGGCAGGAACCAGGCAAGGCCTGGCCTAGTTGAGAGGTCCTGGGGGCTTCTCCATGGGCTCCATCCAGCTGCTTTGCCCTGGAAACCTTCAGGTTTCCGGATTGTTTGCCCTGCAAGGGAATTGGAACAGGCACAACAGCTGGAGTCTCATGACCCACATGGTTCCCATCCCCACTGGAGAGGAGCATGGCTGTAACTCAGATCTGTGTGTTGCCTAAAAAAGGGTCTTTTTGTTAACTGAGATGTCTGAGGCCATCTTTGGCCTTGCCTTCAGCCACCACTCCATGGCAGATCTCCTCTGAGCCCTGTGTCATGCCCACCAGTCTCTGCCTCAGTACCTCAAGTATCTCACATGGCATTGGAGACCAACCTTTAGGTACCTGAAGTGAACCCTTTAGTGTTCATGCAATTCTGCTTGTCCTGGGATGGGCCATTTCTGCTGCTCAGCTCAACGGCAACTTTCTCAGGTGTTCTGTTCAGCCAGGTTTTCTGGATGAATGGACCACAGGAGAGTGGTGGGGATGTTCAGTCACCCCTTCCCAGAGGGACTCCACGACTCTCCAGGAGAGATGTCCCCAAAGTTTGTGCCAGGGAGAAGAACAAGCTTCATTTCCCCGTGCTGGATTTCAACCTTACATGCACACAGAAACAAAATCCCCATTTCCTACTTGAGATGCAGTAGGATGGAGACCAAAGATTATGTCTTTTAATGGTTTTTACCTAGAGCAGATTTTTGTATGTAAATTACATACACCTTTAAAAATAAAGGGTAACAGCTTCTTGAAAGTCCTAGGCTTATTACACTCTACTAAATTTCCTTAATTGCTGAATTTGCAAATGTTACCAGAGCAGTGGAGCAGTCACACTCAAGGTGAAGCCCTGGTTTATTGAGGAACTGCTGCGCCTTTTGACAGAAGCCAACTTCTCCACAGATGCAGGGAGACTATTTATTCCATTTCCATTTGCTTGCCTAGCTCAGCTCAATGGTTTCTTCATCCAAAGCTCTGGAGAGAATAGGCCACTGAAACAAACAACAAAGTAGGCTTTAAATAAGAAACATAGCATGTATTAATCCTGCAGGGATTAAAAAAATGAAGTGTGAAAATCCACTAGTTCTAAAAACCTTATTTGTGGTCGCTACATACATCTGTCAATTGGGTCATGGACAGCAAGACTTTCTTCATTTAAGTTGGTTTTAAAACAAACTGGTGTTTTCTTTTCTATTTATCTGAGACATTTAGGCTTCATCCCCAAAAGCTCTGGCTGGGAGCAGCCCATGTCTGTGCTCTTTGACTCTCTCATCCTTCAAAGCAGGGTGGTCCCTTACAAACTGTTTGCTGGGGTGTGGGTCTCACGGGTCCACGAGAATAAGTTTGAATAAACTCATTAATAACCCATTTGTCCACTGTATTAAAGTCCACTAAATTCTGTGATTTAGGGCAAATGGGTAAATACACATGCAACTTCCATTGTTCCATAATGCAAAACATTTATGTTTTAAAATGCTGAAAAAATGAGTATTCATTTGTATGGTGACCAAAATATGTGTTTCTGTCCCAGAGTCATCACAAGACAGAGCTGGGGGGACCTCAGCTGTTGAGCTCATTAATTCCCTTACCCCAGACAAGCTTTGCTGTCATTTTTTGCCCATTCTTCTTATTTGTTATTACTCATCTCTGGTGATGGATCTTCCATGATCTCCACTTTGATGGAGATCCTACTAACCAAAATGTACTGAAATATAATTAGCCTAGAAAAAAATAATTCTCACGGCAAAATGAGATTAAAACTAATGTTTTCTAACACGACTGCATTTTAAAATTTACTTAATTTGATTGAAACTGTTCTTGGCACCAGACCTCCCTCGCCCCCTGCCAGAGCCCCTTCACTCTTTATTTTTCACCTGGATCAGTTCAGTGATCTGCCTGGGACAATTGGAAAGCACAGGGTGATGTAGTGAGCAGTCAGGGTGGGAGAGAAGCAATTCTTTCAGCTGGCATTGCTGAAAGGGAGACAGTCCTTTCTTTGAACCATCCTGCTGCCGGTCCAGCGCGCCTGCTTTGCTCACCTTCCCCTTAACCCAGCAGGTTGCCTGTCTTCACCAGCAAGCTAAAGCAGAGGAAAGCTGCCAGGGATGGGCTCAGGGTCTCCCGTTCTTGAAAAATCACAGCAAAGCATTTTGCTTTTCAAACACTTGTCTAACCCAACAGGAATGATTTGCGAAGGAATCCTGACTCTACTTGTCGTTCGGTTCATTATCTTTATGATCGCGGTCCCTAAAAACACTTAATGGTTAATAAACCTTAAGGAAATACAATCTTACAGGCAAATGTTTTGGCTGAGCATCTGCTTCAGTACTGCGAAGGGCTGGTCTTTTGTATCTTTAATTACCTTTTTGACCTTTTCAGAATACAGAGTTTTGCATTAGCCGCAGGACAGCTGCGCAGAATCGGTGACACCGAACCCCTGGCTACACGTCCCCCACAGATGCTCTTGCTCCACAGCTATTTTCATGCTAACCTTTCTGCAGGTTCTGTTATTCATCCCAGAAAGGCTCTTTAAAAACCCCAAGGAAGTGTCCTGGCATTTCCAACATGTCCATAGGGAGGCCCAGCGGCAGTTTGGAAGAAATCTGAGTTTTGTGATGCCAGCTCTCCAGCCTGTGTCAAGATATGAGTGCAGAGCCTTATTTGCATAGATGCAAGTGCTTCAGAGGAGAGCTCAGCTTTGTGCTCCACGTTTGTAGGAGACCCTCAGTCCCATGTGAGGTGATCTTTGTGGTCAAAGATGGACTGCACCACAGGGGGAAGAGTTTCAGAAGTCAGCCTAATGCCATCTTCATCTGAGCTTGAGAATTCACAGCAAACACAGTGGGTAAATCTAATCCTGAGTGCAAGTCTGGGTGTGTGCTTAACTGATCAAATCATCGTGGTCTGAGTGGTGTGACCATCTTAGCTGTCTGGGAGGAGATGAGGTGACCATGGAGATGATGAGACCATGGGGAGCACAGAGGTGCACTTGTCCTCCAAGGACTATGTGCTGCTCCCCCTCCTGCAGATTAATGCACAAGATCACTCTTTCTTGCAGAACAGTTCCATGGGGAAGCTGCACCTTTTTACGCATGAACCCATGGGTCAGCACGCCAGTCTGGAAGTGCCTGAGGAGACCTTGAAGACCCCTTCCCAGCTTTGAGGAGATGAGCCACCAGGCAAGTTATTCTGGAGTGGGGCTTGCTCAGCTTCTTTCTCTATTTTGTATAAAATAATTAACTGGCGAGGAGAGAGAGACAGAGAGAGCATGTGAGTTTGCAGCTCATTGCCTAGGCATTAATTGAGAAGGAGAAGACCAAGTCCCTGCTCTTAGGACTGTTTAAGTTAAAGAGGAAACTGCCACAGCTCCACAGACTCTGCCCAAGGACCTTCTTTGTACACAAAGGAAACCAGCAGTTAAACCACGACTAATGAGGAGCAATGACTGTGGAACTTCTGGATCAACAGTGTCCTCCTTCATGTCTCTGCCCAGGGAGCAATGGAGCCTGAAGAACACGTATCTCAGCTGCAGACCTCCAGTCCTTAAATCTTTCCATGGACTGGATGTCATCAACATGGCCGAGCGTTTTGAAAGTACTTGCTACCTCGACATCTAAGTACAAAAAAGGAAAATACTCGTTTCCATTAGTAAGTTCCCAGAAGATTATCCCCACAAGGCAGGAAGGCAAGGAAGCAGAGAATTTCCTGGGACAACACCTCCACAGCCACATGGGTTCAGGCAGAGTCTGCAGGGGTGGTGGCTGCCTTTCCCTGACGCTCGTTGGCTGCACTGTCTCTGGCAGGGTTGGCATTGTCTGTGTCCTCTTGAGCAGCAGCCTCGGGTCCAGGGGTTCAGCTGGTGGTGGTGAGCTGAAATGTGGGTGCAGCTCTGTCCTGTAGGAAGGAGCTCAGGGATTCCTGCTGTTTCTGAATGGCAAAGCTGCTGTCCAGAGAGTAGAAGGCATTTCACCAGCTGGAACACTAAATTAATTTTCTTCCTAGTTACCAATATATGTTAAAGGCAGATAGGAATGGAGAGGGGAATACCTTCATTCCTGCCCAGTTTTAGAGTGAGAGGCCCTGGAGGAAAGGTTTGCCCTTACTGTAGACATGATTTAGCTGGAGCTGCCTCCTGTCTTCCATCAATGATATGTCACTGCAATGCGAGCCCTTAGATAGAGGTGTGTTTATAGAGCCTTTGTTCTCGGGTACAGTGAATTGATCTCCATCTGAGAAAGTATCACTCACTGTCAGAATTAAAAAACAGCCCATGAAAAAGAAAAGGAGCAGCCTGACTTCAAAGGGCTGTGGTTCTTTTCTTGTGGCCTCTCCTAACCTGCACGCAGCTGAAAAACTTGTTTGACCCAATTCATTTCAGGCCTCCTTCCTCCCCTCCAACAGACAAAGACTCACAAACAATAAGCTCATTCAAGTGCAGAAGAGGGAGGGAAACCCAGAGACCCAGGCGAGGCTCCTGCTGCACACACCCTGTTCCCACAGATAAGCACAAAGCTGGAGGAGTGACAGGTTATCTTGGGCAGATCCAGCTACATGCAAGGTCTCCTTGAAGTCAGTGGTGTGTGTCTGTCGAGAGATGATATCTTTTATTAGGCCAACTGGTAGAGTCAGAAAAACTAGACAAGCTCTCTGGGGCCCAAAACCTTCTTCGGGCCAGAGGAGTTTCTGGGTCACCTGAAGCCAGGAGGTGCAAGAGATGTTGTAGGGCAGGAGGTGGGTAGAGGTTAAGTGCCTTTAGTGTCTGCTGGATTGGCTTGGCATAAAGTGAGACCTTACAGTAACCTTCCAGGGCCTGCAGGGGCTCCAGGAGAGCTGCACAGGGCCTGGGGACAAGGCCTGCAGGGACAGCAGCCAGGGAATGGCTCCCACTATGAGAGGCCAGGGACAAATTTTGGGCTATTGGGAATTAGGAATTGCTGGCTGGGAGGGTGGGCAGGCCCTGGCCCAGGGTGCCCAGAGCAGCTGTGGCTGCCCCTGGATCCCTGGCAGTGCCCAAGGCCAGGCTGGATGGGGCCTGGAGCAACCTGGGACAGTGGGAGGTGTCCCTGCACATGGGAGGGTGTCAGTACTACACAGATGATGTTTCAGGCACTTCCAACACAACCCATTCTGTGATCCTGTGATGTTTAAGGTATTTTTTGATTTTTTTTTTGAAGGGTGCTGATTTAGCTCCTGACTCACTCATCTCCTCTCTGACTGGCGTGTGGCCAAGGGTGGGACTGCAGCAGCAAACCCTCCCATCAGTTCAGACTGCCTTGAAAAGGTCCTTCAAGGTCAGTACCAGGCATTAACAGGGTGCCTGGCCTGGCAGCTGTGACCTTGGAGTTTCCAACACCTGATAACATGCTCAGGAGAGTTATCTCTGCAGCAGAGGTACCCAACCACTCCCAGGCAGGGCTGACTACAGCAGACAGCCCTTTCTTCCAGCAGGAATACAACCTCATACAGAGAAGATCTCTGGATGTTTTTCCCTCTCTTTCTATTTTTAAATGTGCTCCAAGCTGGAATCTCCATTTTTTTCTCTTCAGTGATGCATGCGCCTGCACTTCCTCGAGCTGATATTCATTCCTTTCTCCCTTGTCTTTTCCAGGAGAAATGTCTTAACATTTGGCAAAAGTAACTATTGTTTTTGCAGTTTAGAAATGTGAATGTGTCACTAAAGCAATTATCTCTAAAACCTAACCAAACAGGCCTAATGCTGCTTTAATAGGAACTTTGTCGCCTCTGAGCACTTTTCTCTTCGTTAATGAGTCACTGCTAAGCAAATTATCACTGGTGTCACTGTCTCAGTCCTGCTTCACTGCAGCTGGATGTGGCACTGCCTCTGTGAAAGCAGAGCTCAGCCACGGATCTGCCCTGTGTGAGGCAGAAGCCCTGCAGGTTCTTCGTTTGGTGTTGGTGGTAAGATGCAAGGAGAGCAAATAAAACCAGCCACTGGGCAGCAGCAACCTGGTGAGCATGGGCACCAATTTCCAGGTGCCTGAGAGGGCTTGGTGGCTGGTCCAAAACACCCAGGAACAGGCTAATAACACGTGAAGGATCTGGCTTTGGAGATTATACTGCTGGGAAGAGGGATAAGGGACAAAACCAGCATGGACACTGAACACCTTGAGCTTTGAGGTACTTCCCCAAGGCTGCAAAATCTGCCTTGGCCCTGATTTCCATCACTTGGTGACCAACACCAAGGAGATGCTCTGTGCTGTTACACACAGCATTAGTGAGCACAGCTGATACAACTCCAACCAGCCTGGTCCAGTAAATAACCATGCACAAAAAGCTGTTTGTGAACCTACTTCCTACGGCCTAGAAATGAGTTTATCTCAGTCATGCTGAATCACCTAGCCAGACCTTTTTCATGGAGGAGTCCTCAGAGCTTTTCCATAAGTGGCCATGCCTATGGGTAGAGTTCTTTGCAGGCATCAGTGAAACTCTGCAAGGAGACAGCACCTTGAGTGATTTTAAGGAGACAGCCCATTGAGTGATTTTAAGAAGACAGCCCCTAGAGTGATTTTAAGGAGACAGCCCATTGAGTGACTTTAAGAAGACAGCCCCTTGAGTGATTTTAAGGAGACAGCCCCTTGGGTGATTTTCAGCTTTCACATGGAGGCCAGGTTGGGAGCAACTTGGTCCAGCTGCTCATTGCAGGAGGGTTGGACTAGTTGATCTCTAAAGGTCTCTTCCCACCCAAAACATTTGATAATTTCGTGGGCTCTGAGAGGCAAAAGGGTTGACCACTGAGTTCACAATCACCAGCAGAGCTGTGGTTTCTGTGTCTGTGCTCTACACCTGTGTCCCTTTTGTTAGTGATCACTCGTTAATGGGTTGAAATACCTGGCACAATACCTGGGCTTAGATCACATGTGAGGAGAGTTACTCAGCTGTGGTAGGAATGTCATTAAGCTTCTCCAATTAGTTGTGCTGGTGCTCTCAGCTTCCTTATTTTCATGGAGTCATGGAGTCCTGGAATGGTTTGGGTCAGAAGGGACCTTTACAGATCAACTCACCTGCCATGAGCAGGGACACCTTCCACTAGACCAGGTTGCTCAGGGTTTGTGTGTCTGCCATTCCTGTGTGTTCCTGTTTACAGGGTGATTGCACTAGAAAGGGCTGCAGAGCTCGGTGAGAGGAGCTATTCTCTCTTCGGATGGCATTTCCCTGGACAAGGGTTAGGAAGGTGATACACAGATTTATCTCTCCTGCCTAGGAGGTGGTGACAGTCCTTGTGTCTGTCACCTGAAGGTTTCCCTTGAGCCCCGATAATCTGAAGTGTTATAACTCATAACTATTATCAGGCACTTCCAGAATAGCCAGGGTAGGAAGACCTTCCCCAGCAAGCTCCCTGCTTGCTGCTCCCAGCTCTCACGCTCCTGAAAGAGAAATAATCTCCTGCCAAGGTATTTCACTCTAGTGGCAGAAAGATTTGGGAAGTGCACAAGAGAGGCTAATCCTGGCATTCATCTCCACAAGGCCTCAAAACCTCGAGCCTCATGTACAGCTCTGAAAGGTGTCTTTGAGCCAGTCCCAGCAGTGTGGTGCATTAGACTCCCTCAGAGCCAGCACACACATCCCTGGGCAGCCTCTGGGACGGGCAGTTCATCATTTGTCCCTCTGTGAGCCTTTACCCAAGGTCCAGATGATGACTCCTGGATCCCCGCGCCCAGCTCAATCCCACGCCTGCTGCTCTGCTGTAGCCTTGCAATTCCTGAGCTATCTATCACGGCACATTTATTCTGACACCCCGTGAGTGCACAGGTTAGTGCTGCTCTGCCAGGCTCAGCACAGGCTTCTAAATATATTAGTGAAGGGGAAAGATCTGGGATGGCTTCCAATTTTAACCAAGGTCACATTGGCGAGTGCTGGTGTGCAGCGCGAGGATATTATCCACAGCATCTTTCATCGAGCTGTATTCCAGCTGCATGCAGCATTCCTGTGCTGCGACAGAAGGAGATGGGAAAGCATGGCAGCAGCGAGGAGCCTGGGAGATAGCTAAAATTTTGCTGCAGGTGTGGTGTGTACTTCAGGATCTTTGCACCTCTGGTTATTTTTCTACCAAAAAAACCCCAAACGCAAACCGTGTTGCTTACCTGCCTCGAACTGTAGACTTCAGGCGTAATGTTTTTCAAAGAGCTCAGAGCTTTGGGCTCTTGGATTCATCCTAGCAGACAATTTTCCCATTAGGAGACAGCCAAATGCTCCAGGGAAACATACATTGCTGGAAACGGCACCTGCATTCCAGATTTACCCAAGTCTCTTGATGATGCATCCTAAGAAGAGCTCTCTTCCTAGCCACAAGAAAGGGCTGGGAAAGTTTAGGCAAGGCCAAGGACTGGAGGTGAGACACATCACAGAAGAAGGTTTGAAATCCCCCCTCTGGCAGCAGTGACTCTGCGACTCTCTCCATGGGAAACGGACGAGATCTGGACTTTTAATTGCAGCCCTGGACTGGAGGAGGAGACCCAGGAGGAGCAGAAAGAGTGAGGAGTAAAGAAGAGGTGCATAATTTGAGAGAGCAGGGAATGAGGCTGGAGGCTCTGGCTGAGGACACAGCTCAGCAGAGGCCGGTTTATGAGCCTGGCAAAAGCAGCATGAGGAGGTTTTCTTGTTGGCTTTTGGTGAGGCTCAGGAGCTGCTTAACATTGGGGCAGCTTCCCCATTCCTGCAGGCAGGCGGTGGAGGGCCCTGTGCTCCCCCGAGAGTGAAGGGCAAAGTCTGGGGCAAAAAGGGACGGGTTGCCATAAATTACATGTCCATCCTTTCTAGGCTCAGTGACCAAGAGCTGTGCTGGGGTCTCACTTAACCCTGATAAATGTGGGGTTGGGAAGGATGCTGGGAACATCCTGGTGATGTGTTTTCCTGTGATCATTCATCCATGGTGAGGCAGGAAATGGGCAGGGGTCAAATTTATTTTCTTAGAGAAACTCCATCTTCTGCCCAACTCCCCCTCTAAACCTACTAGATGCATTTCGAGATGGTGAAGGGCTAGGAATCCCAAAGGTATCCTTATGCCTTAGATGCAAATAAAGCACCAGGTAGAAAAGAAATAGCTTTTTTGTGTCTCAGCACGGGAAAGGCTGCCAGGGGAGGTTCCTGAAATGTGCATAAGGCAGAGAAGTGTCATGGAGTCCCTTGGCTGCAGGACGAGCATCGGGCAGGCTGTGCAGGATCCAGCTGTGCCACGCTAATCTGGTTCTCTGAGGCCACACTCGGGTACTAATGTGGTTTGTCAGGAGAAAGGGCAATGTTTTATCTACTTGCCGCTATTTTTAGCTGCCTTGGGTCAGCAAAACCGCTCAGACAGCAGCACTGGGGGACCCACATCTCCAGATCCAGTTGTCCAGCTCCGAGCCATCCCCTACACAGAGAACAGCCTGAAATCCATAATTCCTCCTTTCTTCCCAGCTCATCCTGCTCCCACCCAGCAGTGCCCAGCTCCTCCTGATGGTCCCAGCTCGTGGCTGTGCTGCACTGCTCCAGCCTGACAGTGTAGAGATCTCCAGAGCTGGTGCTCGAGGTCTGCTCATGGCACAGCCTTGTTCCGAGGTTTTGCACGTGAGCTGGGTGCCCGAGGGATGGAGGGGCCACATCCCTGATGGGCTGTGTGCATCTTGCTCCTGCCCCTGCATTGCGATTCCCAGGCAGAGGAGTACCCCTGCTCTGTGAAACCCACAGGCTTTCCTCCATCATCTGAAGAATTTAATTGTCATTAACGTGCCACATTAGGTGCTGGGAGGGGTTGCAGAAGTTTTCTGTGGGTTTGTCCCCAAGTTAGATTGTACCTGAAATGACTGCATGCCTCTGGAGCAGCAGGGTCAGTGCCTGCTCCAGTACTGCTCTGGGTTTCCAGTGCTGGCTGCAGGGCAGGGGCAGTGGCAGAGATGTTGGTCTGCAGTTATCTTTCCATTCCATTCCTGAACAGAGGTTTAAAAACCAATGTCACACGGTACAGTCAGAGCAGGGTTGCATGGACTCTCTGAACTGAAGCATAGTTTTGGTCTAGAAATCATCTAGCAGTGTCTTGCAAAACTTCCAGGATTTCATGAGCTGGACTGGAACAGAAATGCCACAGGCAGTGCTGCCAACCCTGAGCATTCAAATACCATGAGTCAGCCCCCCCATCCTCCCTGACTCTTCCAAGTGTCTTTTCCTTTAAGGGTTTTTTATTAACAGTGAGGTTAAACTTGGTTC
Organism: Emberiza elegans; assembly: GCA_024865655.1. Taxonomy (NCBI): domain Eukaryota; kingdom Metazoa; phylum Chordata; class Aves; order Passeriformes; family Fringillidae; genus Emberiza; species Emberiza elegans. The sequence goes on along the minus strand of JALJVW010003588.1, from coordinate 1,172,913 downwards.
TATTTTCCAGGTTTCTCTGCTCCTCTTCTCCCCCGCCTTTTGGGGAGGCTGGAAACTTAACTGTTTTGGGAGCGAGGAGGTTGTTTCTATAATGAAGAGGAAATGCAATTCTCTGAGCCCCTGGAGCAGGGCCCTGAGTAACGTTGTTATGTGGCTTTATGATAAATTTGGGAGATTTGGCAGCGCTTCAGTCTGGCTCCTTGTTTAATTGCCTGCAGATCCTGCCTTGTCATTAACACAAGAGGTCAAGGTGCTGGCAGGAGTTCTGTGATTTGTGGAGGCATACTTAGCTTATAAAAACACCTCTGTCTTTGCCTCCCAGCGAGCTTTCCTTGTTCATCCAGCTGTTACTGTTGTTCTCCCCCTCTCCTGAGCTCCTTCAGCAGACTCTTCCTTGCCTTTGTGAGGTGCCT